>VZSV01000135.1:1347687-1361422 GCA_013398735.1 Nothocercus julius
ATATATATATATATATATATCCTTTCATATGCAGTGTAAAATTCCCAGATTTAAAAATAGGAATGCAGCCTTTCAGTACACATCACAGTTTGTGTTGACCATCACGTTACTGCCACTTACAGTAAATATAGACTCACTTGTGTTATCAGAGCGACAGCATGACAGGAACAGGGCACCCTGCCCAAAGGACCCTGTCTGTGCCTCCTTTATAAGCACCTGGTGACAGAGCCGATAACAAGCAGATAACCTTTGATTTAAACCTGATATCCAAGCTGCTTTTTTTCCATGCCTGTGCCAATGGGAAGGAAATTTCTGTCATTTGCTGCATTCTCCCTTCTTTTGTTCAGTCACAATTACTCACCCAGCAGGACACAAAACGCAGGTGGTGGCTGGACACAGATAATAGTGTCAGGAAATACAACAACCACTTGAAGCCATATAGGAAAGTTTAAGAGCTTTCATCCGTTAAGCATCTGTGCTTACCCTTGTTAGGAGAAAAATGTGATAGCTGTGCACAGATAAACCAAAGAAATGTGTTAGATTGCTGCAGTAGAGGATTATCAGTAAGAAAATAAAACACAAAACACTCACAGAAATAGCTTTGGAAAACATAATTTCCAGCACTAACCCAGAAATCATGATACGTCAGTGGGTGCACATCAGCAGTTCAGAGGCATTTCTCATCAAGTTATGTTTTATCTATATAGTGAGAAATTTCTGGGTTCTTCTGTGAGTTAAAGCAACCGTGTATGAATCTTTTCATAAGGAGTAAACTCTAGTCCAGGCAAATCCTGGCCAGTGTTTGCAGGGCAACTCCTACAGGAGCTCTCAGCAGAGTAGTGCTGGGAGCCTGGGAAAACTGTGGGTCTCAGGTGGCTTCTCAAGCGAGGCCCAGGGCACGAGGCTCCGCGATCAGCAGATTCGGGCTTCTCATAACCCCTCGGCTGATGAAGGTGCAGCCTGGGGTGTTTGCGAGGGAACATGCAGACTCACTGGAACCGACGTCCCATTGCAAATTGTGAGCTCTGCGACCCAGCACCAGCTGGCAAAAACCTACTGGAAGCCCCACTAGCCCCACTGTGTTACTGAGCAGCTGTAGCAGGAGCCTGGAGGGCCTCTGGAGTCCTTTGGATTCCATTTTTTACATTAGAACCCAGTTCATTGCCCCTTGCTTCATACTGCAGGTGCGTGGGGGCTTTGCTGGGCAGATAAAGGGCTGCCAGAGGCCAAGTGAATACACTGTACCCAGCTGAAACTTCAGTTCAGCAGAACTAAATTCTAGTTTTAAAATTGAAATTTAAATCTAAATGTGGAGACAGGCTTGATACCACAGGCACCAAAACGCTGTTATAAAGGGCCTCAAACAAGAATGCAGCCAAGGACATTTTTTGCAGCTGCTGCTGGTACATCCCGAAGGAGCACAGACAAAACAGCAAACACCAGTTGATAAGGACCACCATATCTCCAAGGAACTGTCTGAAACTGGAAAATGAGGCTGAATTGATCTCCCTGAGCCAAAACGAGACCATAAATGGAGAGAAGCTGCAGGAGTTCATGGAAAGAACACCCAAAGACCAGCACCGGGGACCCCCAAAGGGACAGAGGGCGCATGTGCATGCAGGTGGGACATATTGTAATTAGTTCTAGGAAATTGCATGAATATGTATGATCATCCTGGGAAATTTAATGCCTGTGTATGTACAGGGGGATATAAACTCGGGCTAAGGCAACATATGGGATGCACGAGAGGCGGAGCTACTCACCGCGCATCCAGGCTGCAATCAAGAGAATGCCTGATTCTTAACACTGCACAGGTGCCAAGAGGTTTATGCCCAATTTTGGCGAGTTTTAGCGACCCCGATGGGACTCTGTATCTGAATTTCAACGGATCCTTGGGACCACAGGACCTCCAGCTGGCACCGAGGGATCCTCAGGAGAACCTCCGATCCCTGGATGGAAGAGCTCTGAGCAAGACCCTGGGGAAGGTAAAGAGGTTCCTTTCTTAAAAAGAGGATCCCTAAAAAGGGAGGCTGCCTGCCCGTAAGACACGGTGAAAGCTTCAGGACTGGGCCATAAAGGCACCTAAAGGAAGGAGAGGTTCGGCCAAAGGGTGTGTTAGAGCCCCACAAATACTGCTGGAGAACTGGTGTCGAAACTCGGACAGCAGCGGGTATTTTCATCTGGATTTTGTATTATATACGTGGTTGCCTGTTGTGTTGAAAATCGGAACAGCATTGGGTGTTCTCGGCTGGACTTTGTATCTGATAAGTGTTATAAGAAGCAGGGGGCTAGACCCATAGCACGTTAACACCATGGGTAATGCTCATTCCTCAGAAGGAGCGGTCTTGAAGAGATCTCCTCTGGGATGTATTCTCAAACACTGGCGAAAAGTAGCTGGAAATCCTCTTAGACAAAAGCAGCTTGTAGAATACTGTAATCATTGGTGGCCAACGTATGCTTTGGAGGACCAGGAGAAATGGCCAAAGGATGGGACTTTAAGATATAACACTATATTGCAATTAATGTTATTTTGTAGACGGGAGGGTAAGTGGGACGAAGTCCCCTATGTAGATTTGTTCTTTACCTTGAGCAACCATCCAAAATGGCTAAAAGAATGCGGGCTGCTTCCCTCTGACCCCATGGTGGTCGCTGTCGAAAACGAGGGCGGCAGGAAGAACCTCTGGAGACGCTGTTCGGCTTGCAGCATCAGCAAGCGATACTTGAGCCACAAGCCCAAAGGAGAGGAGGATCTAGAGGCAATGACTGGCCCCTGCCAAAGAATGGGGGGAAATGACAGGGATCTGGGTCCTGGGCTTCAGAATACACAAGAGGCATGGGAAGGAGACTCGAATCCAAGGGAACATAATCACTCCGAAGGGACCAAGGAGTTTAGACTGATCGCAGGACGGGCTAGGGGTCGGCAAGAAGAATTGAGGGAAACTTTTCAACCCCCCCTCCAAAAAGCAGTTGGAAATGACATTTCAGTAAAAGTTTCAGTGAAAGTGCCATTTTCAATAACAGATTTAATGTCTTGGAAGCAAATAGCGGGTATTTATAGGGAAGAGCCAGAAAGGCTGGCTAAAGTGTTTGAAACTATAATCAGGACCCACGATCCTGATTGGAATGATTTACAGCTAATATTAGACACGTTACTAGATAGTACTGAAAAGAAAATGGTCTTAAATACTGCTCGGAAGCAGGTAGAAGGGGCACATGCAAATGGGAATTTGCAGGGGACAGTAGAGCAGAATTTTCCCACTGCGGATCCTGGGTGGGATCCTAATCAACCGGGACCACGAGCGCTTTTGACCAGGTATCAGGGATGGATATTATTTGGGATTAGGCATGCTATGCCAAAAACAATAAACTGGTCGAAATTATATGAGGTAAAACAGGAGCCGAGTGAGTCTCCAAGCACCTTTATGGAGCGATTAAAAGTGACTGCTCGAAAATACACTAATTTGGATTCCGAGAAATCAGAGGACACTCTTCAGCTAGCCTCTATTTTCATAGGGCAATCGGCCCCCGATATAAGAAAAAAGCTTCAAAAATTAGAAGGGGCAGAGTCACGAGACTTGGGAAAACTGTTGGAAGTAGCCTGGGAGGTGTATAATAATCGGGAGCAGGAGAGGGAAATGAGGCAAACTGGGTGGGAAAAGAGGCTAACTGCAGACTTGACAAAACTTCTGGTAGGAGCGGGGGCAGAGGCTGGGGCAGATCACAGAGGCCCTCAGGGAATGGGGAGAGGCAGAGGACGGGGAAGAGGACCCCCTTTTAGAAGACCCCGCTTGGCGCTGGGTCAATGCGCAGTCTGCAAGGAAAGGGGACACTGGAAAAATGAGTGTCCACAAGCAGAGGAGTCAGACCCTGCTCTGAGGGCAATCAAGGCAGTGACTCTCCAAAACCGCCTCACCCTGGACCTCCTACTGCCTAAAGAACATGGAGCATGTGAGTATCTGAGGTCAAGTTCACTAAGGATCTTAACAAGCAGATAGAACAGATTCAAAAGGTGGCCCAACAGGCCCAAGATTTTAGAATAGATAATGGAGACGGCTGGGTTAAATAAACTTTTAGGGTAGAGATTTTAGGGATTTTTAGAAATCTCCCTCAACCATTTTAATTCTCATAATCATTACTTATGTCATAATCCCATGTTTTCTGTCAATCAAGGTGTTCTGTTCTCGCTGGTGGGCATCAAAGATACTACCAGAATTATGCAGTCTAGGTGAGACTCCCAAAGAGATCTTACTGCAGAAGTCTCAAAGAAGGGAACTGTTACAAGGGGCCTCAGACCAAAATGCTCCCAAGGACTTAATTTTTGTAGCTGTTACTGCCACATCCTGAAGGAGAACAGACAAAACAGCAAGCACTCCTTCAAACAAAGATAAGGAACACCATGTCTGCAAGGAACCCTCTGAAACTGCTCAGTGCAGTGGAATGGAGCTCCCTGCGCCAAAATGAGACCACATAACGGAGGGAAGCTGCAGGAGTTCATGGAAAGGACACCTGAAGCCGCCACCGGAGTCTCCAAGGACCACCAGAATGCCCAAAGGGACAGAGGGTGCAGGCGCGCGAGGGTGGGACATACTGTAATTAGTTGCAGGAAATTGCATGAATCTGTATGATCATCCTGGGAAATGTAATGCCTATGTATGTAGCAGGGGGGTATAAGCTCTGGCTAAGGCAACATACAGGATGCACGAGAGGTGGAAGTACCCGCCGAGCATCCAGTGCTGCAATAAAGAGAATGCCTGATTCTTAACACTGCACAGGTGCCAAAAGGTTTATTCCTGGTTTTGGTGACAATTTGGTGAGTTTTACTTGCCAGGAGCAGCACAACCCAACATCCCGACTGTGGGTCTAGACTGTTATATTTCCCTGGGGCACCTGGACAACCTTCACACAAAGGTTGCTGCATATTCTCCAAGAGGCAGCACAGCTGTCCTGCAAAGCAGAGAGGAAGGAGAATCCTGGTTTTGGTCAAAAATCCCCTCCCTTTCCTGGGAAACCCTCATACACATCTAACCACCTTACCATCCTAGTAGAAAGCTGATCTGCTCTTCTTTTCCACCACAGTGCAGGGCTGAATCAGATCAGGCCTCTGGCCGGCCTTCACGTCCTCTACAGAGAGAAGCAGTCATCTAGATTAAGGGAAATGACTCATTTCCTTTCTAAGGAAAAAAAAAATCCTAGTTTCTAAGACTAGCTTATAGTGAAGTAAAGGGAAATGGTAAGAGTCAAGCTGTTAAAAGGTAGGTTTTTTTTTTTTTAAGCTGTAGCATCGTAAAATTATGGAGTTAAAATGCAATATAACATATGTTTGAGCCTGTTAAGGCATCTGAGACATTCTGACAACTCTGGTGATCAATGCCAAACAGGTAAAGTTTTACCAAAATGGGTGAACTCTTTCATATTCTCATCATTATTGTCTTCTACAAAATGAGTTGAAACAAACTACAGCCGTATGAGAACAGGATTTATTAAAAATACATATTTTCCATTTGACATAAAAAGAATGCACATTAAACACTACCGAAAAAGCTGGTCAGGAATTACTTGAAAAAAATGCAGACTTCCATAATCCCAGAGCACCCAGTCTTTGACTGCGCAAGCCACAGGCTAAAATCCTCCTGTGCCGCAGAGCAGAGCGCCCATCCTGCGCACAGCAAAAGCCCAGAGCAGCAGCTGCTCCCTGCCGCAGACACAGGCAGGGCGCAAACTTCCCTCTCCTGCCTGCAGCAAGGGCTGCTGCTCCCCAGGCGCAGGCAGGACCTTCGCAAGAGCAGCGCGGGGTGGCGCAGGACTCGGTGCTGCAGCTCAGGCACCCGCGTGCGACCCAGGAGCGACACAGCGCGGTGCTGCCCTGCATAGCTTCGCTCAGCTGCCAGTCACTCCAGCAGCGCTGCCCAAGGAAACCTGGCCGCGCTTCTGCACGTCAAACATGATGCAACAGTCGTTTTGGTAACAATGACCTGAGCCGAAACCGCCACTGGAATCTCAGATCTCCACACCTGGGGATCCCCAAGTTTGTGGATCCCTGTTCTTCACAGTTCAGGCTCATCTCAGACTTTTGAAGAAACACTGTTTTCAAAGCAACACATTATCAGCTTAAGCAGCAGCATATACTAATTGAAAATCTAGTGCATAAAAATCAAAGTCAGAATGCAAAAGAGCTATCAGACACATCTCCTATTTAAACTATTCAGAACAAAATAATGGCTGCATTTACTCTCCATATAAAATACTCTAAATTGGGTTTCCAGGCTGCTAAAGATGTTGAAGATTCAAGTCCTTTTAAAGGTACTGTATACATTGTACGTATGCATCATCCCTCCCAAGTGAGGGAAACACTACAGTCAGGTTCCAAACGCACACATGACAGTGCTTACAGAATAGCATTTACTGGCCAACTCTAGCTGAATTAAGGCACACAGAAGAAGAGACAGACTGGAAGGATGGTGATGTGAAATTATGAACCAACAACCCCTTTGCTTTGACCTTACAGAGCATGCAGGGCATGGACAGCAAGAGCTAACAGTACCTATGGTTAGGCAATAACTGTAAAGTAAAACTCAGTTTGGGAGAAAAAAGTGGCCTTGCACAGTTTCATACATATTATGATTGCACACGAATCAGGAGTTGATTAAAAGGAAGGCTGGTCTCTCTCCTGGCTATGCTGGGAACTGAAGAGAGCCATCCGCTTCCCTGCTTGCCCACTGAGGTCTAAGGCTGCCAGTTAAGACCAGGTGATTCCTGTTACTACTATCAGACAGACGGCACCAGAGCAACATTGTCCCTGCATGCGCGGAGAGGAAATGAACTGATTTTCAGAGCTTGGAATGAGTTTGTGGAGTGGGAATTAAACTACTATGATTTTTAGTGAAGCAAATATGCTCTAGGATTACTTAGATCTAAATATCCACCAAATTCCAGGATAAGAGCCATCCAAATAACCTTCCTTACTGGAATGACATCTTAACCACAAGATCTCAGTTTGCCAAAAGCTGAATAAGTCAAATATTTGCCTAAATTATAAGTCTTCAGCTTCCTGTCATAATTTTCCTAGCGGCTTCAATGGCAGTACTGTGTGACCTTGACCCCTTAGCAGTGACCTGCTCTGCATTTTAGGAGAAAAAAAAAAAAAAAAAGTGCTTTTAAGACATCCCAGGTTGAGAATATATAACCTTTTCTCACCTTTGTAAGGCCATACTGTGAAGCTCACAAATGATTAAGAACCTCACATTACAGGAAATAAGAGTGACAAACATTTTTCCAGTTGTGAGGTGGCAGCATAGAAAGGAGGGAAAAATATGTTAAAATAGCTCAGTTTGAAAGGTAAGTCATTTAAGCTATAGCATGAAAAGTCCAACAATCTGCTGCCTATAAAACTTTCTCTAAGCATCCACTGTGGAAAGCTACACAGGTTCACTGCTAACTGTAGATACTTAAGACATCCAGATTTAAAAATCTCTCCCCAGGGTTATAACCTCCCTCCTGGAGAGACATTGTTACAGCTTGCAAAACATTGTTTCACAGTCTTCACAAATCTTCATGGTTTTCCTAACCTATTTTGCAGTGTGAATGACATCTCTCTCCAGAACTTAAAGCATTTTAATTTTAGGCCTCCTCTACGTGAAGGCCTTCAAATAAAATATTCAAGCTTTTAAACAAGAACTTTAAATACATGTAGTGTTTCTTCTTTTTTTAATCACAAAATAGATCTATTGTACTTGGCAACTTATTAAAAAAATACATACTAGAAAAAAATTCAGGGAAAAAAAGTTTCTAGTCTCCAATGATTCAGAAAATGCTAATTACAGTATAGAAGAGCATGATTAGTTAAATCAATTTCATTTCTAAGTTTGATTGCTACTTTGAAATTAAAGGGTAATTTGACACTAATTCTACTGCAAAAGTTCATAAGCCAGGTGGCTTTTTATGTGCACAGTGCAAAACAAGAAACACTGCTATAGAAGAGAATTAGTCAGCCAAATACCCTTTACAAACATCACATCTTAAAAAACGCATGTGTCTAGATAAAGACTTTGTAAACCATTTCTTACTCTCCTTTCTGCTCTAGCTAAAGGATCACACCCTTTACACTAGACTAAGTTATTTTCTCATCTGTAACAAGAAATTTAGTAATCCCCTGCACCCAGCTCCAGAGGATTTGGGTAACACATTGGTACAAGGTCTATGTTTGCAGTTCCTGTAATGGGATTGGGATCTAATAACAGCTTATCAGAGTAGCAAAGAGGTTCAAATCCACTTTGACCTCAACAAATGGAAAAACAGACGTGCAAAACAGCTTGCATGAAAGGAGACTATTGCTAGCGCACTGTCACAGCACTAGCAGCAGTTTTGTCTGTAGTAAGCTCAATAAAAAAAAGCTGCTCAGGAAGGAATGTATGAAAAAGGCAAAGAAAAGTTTGGTTCCCTACTGCTTGCTACCTTCAGGAATTGGACCTTAGAGAAGATTAAACACAGTGCAATGCAGTAGAGAGAACCAAGCCTGCAATTTTCGCCATTTGAACAAGCACAAGACATCGGCTTCTGAGACTCTGTCTTCTTAAGAGGCGTGTGTCACAACAGGAATGTCAATCTCTATGGCGGAGAGGCGGGAGCGCGCGGAGTATGGCTGGGCCGCATAGCTGTGCATGCTGGGGGCATGCGGGTACAGGGGCTGCCAGAAAGGGGAAGGAGAGCTTTTACATGCACAATACCACAAAAATAGCATAATGGAAGTGAAAAACAGGCCACCTGCACTGGCAATAGCAATAAATACAGAGACATCAAAGCTAAAGACAGGAGCATACTTTTTGTTCATATAGTTGTTATAAAAGATGACCCAGATGGATGGTGTGAGACAAATGGCGCACGCGAGCAAGAACAGGAGGCCAGCCACGAGGTGGCAGCCTGCGCTGTTCACGAGGCATCTGGCTAGTTTGATGTTTGGCACACTCGACACAAAGGCTGTGTTGCACATGCCAACGAGGCAGAGAAAGAGCGCGGAGACAGCAGTGCCCATACTCAGCGGGAGGGCAAACTGCAGCACGCGCAGATCCAGCTGATCGACCGCCGTGTACCACTGAGGGTCATAGATCACGCAGTCCCTGCTCCCGTCGAAGCGAGCGCACTTGATCCAGAGGCCAGTGTAAACTGTCACATTCTTCTCGTTCTTGTTGAACGTGTACAGCCGCATTTGCCTCCAGTTGGGGAGCAGGACAGCCGCAAGGAGCCCAGCTACTGAGGCTGTTCCGCTGAGGAAGGCCAGCACCGTGGCTGCGTGAACATCCCGGCAGCCCATGCCTGCCCACGGGAGACACCTTCTGCAACTGGAAAATAATGATTTCTAAAATCAGTGCATCTTACTTTATGGACACAGGCCTGACTACAGTCAGATTACAACCACACCACTCTAGTAAATTTGCGTGGCCCAGCTGGCAGGCAGGAACTATTTGACACCTTCTTCCTCATCTGTGTTTTAACACTAAAAAGTTCTCACTATAATGAAAGTTCAGGTTATTTCACAGATGGTTATGGCTGCTCAAGCTGACAGACTGCTAAATTCGCTGTATTCAGTTCAAACAAGGAGCACTTCATCGTGCTCCTTGCTCTCCACAACCTTTCAGCTTGTGTTCCTGTGCAGACTTTTACAGTCTGTACGGAGAAGTATTGCCGAGTCAGGGCAATTTAACAAGTCCAGCTCTCCTCAGAAGGCAGCTTCCACTCCGTACCAAAACGTAGAGTGTGCATTCACTGCTACCATCCTGCCATTCGAGCAAAGGGGAACAAGGCAGGTACCACATTTTACATAGGCCAAGGTGTTGATGAGAGCTGCAAGTTAGTGGAGAAGCCAACTGTCCAACACTTTTTTAAGCAATTAAAATACTTCCACACTTGCTCTGCCTTTGAAAAGCAGCTGTCCAATCACATAAGCAATTCCAGAAAACAGATGGCTTTTCAACTTCTATATTGTCCTCTTCAGAGGAAGGGTCAAATAACCCCTTCCTCTTCACTATAACCACTGTCTTTGTATCCAGCACAGCTTCGTATTTGAGCATAGTAGAAACACGCGCAGAGATCTTGCGTAAAGGTTTCAAAGATGAGTCTTTTTAGAAAATACAGTTAACAAATGTAAATTAGCCCTGGAATGTACTTGAATCAGGGAACTAAAAACTATAGTACCAAAAACAAACAAACAACCTCCCCCCGCCCCCAACCTTTGAAATTTCAAAGTCACTAGGACATAAAGGCCTATTGAAAACTCTTCCTAATCATTATACTAGATCATGCTTATTTTTCACAAAATAATTTTTCAGACATCAGTCGTAAAACAGACTGCAGCTCTACCACTTGCTTGTGAAATAAAAAAATAATAACAAAAAAAAAGCAGTAAGATTACTGACACAGTTGCAATCGAAGAGAAAAGCAAATCAGACTCCCTACTACCCTCCTACACCTGCAAATGTGAATGCCTGGGGGAATGATGAGGCGTTAAGAATTTCCATGTATATTGGAAGCAAGTTACAACCACTGTCAAGCTATACACCAAGCCAGAATTTTATTGTTTTACAGGCAAATAAATAAAAACAAAGATGTTTCATAAGAAACAAGGACTTTCCTTTTATCATCTCTGATCCTGAAAAATTGCATGTTATGACTGCAACAGTAGCTGGTTAACTTCCAGCTGCTGCTCACACCTGCTTTTAAAGAAGCATATCTGCAAAGAAATAATTACAACCACATTCACGCTGAAAATGCATATTATTCATCAAAAACTGTATTTTTGCCAAAAAAAATAGCTGAGCATGGGCAAGCAACATGGCAAGAACCTTTTCAGCTAGTGGGATGCCCCCTGAGTAGGGGTACCCAAGAATTATTTCCATTTTAAGTCATTTAATATTATGCTTAATCTCAGCTTCAGTAAGGTCAAGGCAAACAATCTGCAAAGAAATGAAACTACAACAGACACACCTGCGCAGGTAAACCTAACTCAGCATCAGATTTTGTTCTTCTTGGGCTTGATCTTTTTGCTCTTCCATAAAAAGTTTCCCTTTGCCAGGGATTTTACTGGATACAACTTCCATGCAGAGAGGATATACTCAAAGATGGAAATTCCTACTAGAAGAGGCTGAAACAAGCACATGACTGACGAGAAACTGCTTCTACACATCTATCTGCAATAGTAGAGGATAAAAAACTGAACAGATGCACCAAGATTTTTTTTTTTAACCTTTTTTAAAATGGAAGTATCATGGGCACTTCTTGTGGGGTCAGAAGGGGAAGTCAGAGAAAGTAGCTTGTCCTCCCACCAGAGAGTATCAAGGAAAAATAAAGCTGCAGGTATGCTTCCGACCTTGCAAATACCATTACAACTGCAGTTACAGCTTCAATTACAGAATCCCGATTAAGACACAAAACAATAGTTGTTGTTTTAAGAACAGTTCTGCTGTACTCACCAATGGGGTGTTCAAATCAGGAGAAAATTTAGCAACTTCTAGGAAGAGGAAAACATATTACTGGATCTAGGAAACAGAAAAAGCAGAGGTCAACATTCATTTTTTTCATGCGGTTCCAGCAACAGCACTTACATTAAAGTTCAGAAATAAGAAATTGCAGATACGTTCCCAGTAGACCAACTCCAACACCTTTCTACAATTTCTTCTTTTATTTAAAGAGCAAAACCCAAACTGCCACTTCATCTTTTTATTCTTCCCCAGACTTTTTCCTCCCAAGCACTCTCTCTTTTTACCTACCCATCTCTATCTTACTGCAACAGATATAGGGAGGGTATTTTTCTATGGGTATTTCAAGGCACGGAGATGTTGACATCCTTAGTTTTTCATGGATAACAACAAATTCCATATAAAGACATTATTTGGTGGGGAAGGAAAGGATGAAAGTTATGGTCATTATTTTTCTTGTCAGAGAGAAAAAACCCACAGACTCCAAAGGTGGAGTGGTGAGAAAGAGTGGTTCTCTACACCCTCCTCTCTACCACCAAATCTGTGGGTAGAGAAGAAGCAAAAAAGCAAGAAGTACTGGCTAGCCTATAAGTGATTCCTTTTCTGTAGCTATGCAGGGGAAGGAAGGGGATCCTTCAGGGGAAGGAAGGGGATCCTTCCCACCCACACATCACCCCTGAGCACCACTGAGGCACGAAGAACGCTCTGCAGTTCAGGGCAGGCTCTCCTGGACAGGGTCAGTCCTAGATGAATGTCCTTATGTCACTGTAAGGGCTACTATTACTGCCTCAGTTGGGTCAGCTGAAATACAGCCACATGAAAAAGAATACAGCGAATTACTCCTATTCCCTTTTACCAAACCCTGAAATATCACAACATTAATACATGTGTATCTTCTGGGGTGCAACACTGGAGAAATTCTTTCAGCCAACCATCTCAAGAGCTCTTATAACATTATCCTCGTGCAACCCAGATTTCTCATTACATGAAAAAGTAAATTTCTAAGTCTATGGTCCTCCAAGATAAATGCTATTGCACTCAAGACACAGAAACACGGAGCTAATCAGCTCAAGAATTGCACTTGACTGCAACTGCTGGGTTAAATAACCAGCCAAGACGGCTATGAGGAAATGCTACAGTCTGGGTAAGCTACGCAGGGCTACAGAAGTTAGAGCCAGCAAATTCACCTGCATTCAGAGGAGAAGCAGCAGCCAGAACAGGACTCAAACAGAGAAACACTGCACAGGCGGGAGCAGCTGCCTTTATTCAGTGACATTTCTGAGCAGTTTTCAAGAGTTCCATGACATTCCACAGCAAATCGGTCTAGAATAAACCTAGGAAATCTCCTTCGGAAGCTCACACCCAAAATACAGGCCACAACATTTAATGACAACCATAAGCAGAATGTTGGGACTTGCAAAGGTACCTGTCACCACGCAAGCCATGCCAAACCCATGAGTCCCTCCCACCAAATGATGCAAATCCAGAGCCACCTGCTGCTGTAACACATAGATACAGCACAAGCATAGAGTATCCTGCACTACCCGATGCAGAAGGGCCTCCTTTCCTGCGGACACGGAGTTCTACTTCCTCTCGGTTTATACTGTCACTGCTGGTGTTGGGCAGCCAGGCACAGGGGCCCCTTCCAGGGAAGTCGGTGCACCATGGCCAGGAGAGGTGTCTCACCTGAGCTGCACTCCTGCATCCTGTCCAAGCTAATTAAAGGTCCTGCTTCAGGGACAGATTTTATCACAGCTTCCAATTCACAACTCCAAGCTGCTGACACAGGAGCTGGTCAAAGAGGGTGATATGGCAATGGCTGCTGTTTTACAAAGCTCTGCAGGACTCAGGTCACAACAAGGGAATTTACAAGTAAGCACCCTCAAAAAACACTTTCAACAACAGCAATATGAGCTAATTTAAATATTTTTTTGGAATTCTAGATAGGTGACCACGAGAAATAGGGGACTAACATCTGCCCTCAGCATCAAGATGTCAGGAAATAACAGACAGAAATTAAGAGACGCCAGCCCGTGTTTTCTCTAGAAATCCCAACCACACGGCTCCAAGTTGTAGGAAAACGCTACTACAACTTAAACCCCGATGCCAGGGATTGGAACCGGCGCTCTGGCCCGGCAGCACCGAGGAGAAGGCGGCAACGCGGCTGGCGATGGAAGCGGCCGAGCGGCAAGAAGACACATGGCGCAGAGCTGAAGCCGAAGCGGAAAATAACCCCCCACACACCGTGAGCGCCGCCGGCCCGCGCG
>VZSV01000135.1:1361705-1372645 GCA_013398735.1 Nothocercus julius
TTGCACCCAGCGCGCCCCGCGGCCGCCCCTGCTGCGCGGGAGCGCCGCGGCCGAGGCTGAGACGGGGTGAGGAAAACTTCAGTTTAAAATAAAATAAACTCCTCACTGAAACGTTTGTTTTAAATTAAAACAAACTCCTTTAAAATAAAGTCCTCGCATGCCTGGAAATTCTGCCACGGGGCATTACAAAACCCCGCTCTTTATTATTTTGTCACATTAATAGTAGTTTATAATTGTCAAATTATATTTGAATTTCAAATAAATTTTTATTTAAGAGTCTGGGTATCTAAGTTCTAAAACAACATATGAAATACTCAAGAAAACTATCACTTTTTTCCTCAAAAATCCCCATATTGAATTACATTGTTCATATTCTAGAAACCAACAGTTGTCTTATATTGTCCAGTTCTTTTATACCTGATAACATTTTAGCTTTGTCTTAAAATTGAAGAAGGTTCAAACAGCAGTGGTCTGAGGTCAGAAGGAAACAAAATCAAGGCCTGTTACATGACAAGTAGTTGTATTTATGGCAAAATACAAATATATTATCCACTCAGAAGTTTGTAAATATTAAATGCATAACAAAGCTAGCCTCTATTCATTAGTTTTTCTCCTGAAGTTTGTAAAAGTAGTAGTTTCTTTTTCTGATAGTCATCATTTGCCTTCTCTGCTTCTTCATCTAGTGATTTTCTTATACATGTTTTCAGTTCTTCAATTCCTTCACCAGTGTAGGTTGATACAGGAATTATATCTTTGAACTTTATTGTACTCTCAGGAATCACTTTTTCCGGTAGTAGATGTAAGAAGTCTGAAACAGCATACTGAGAGATTTAGTAAAAAACCCACACAGTTTATCACTATAAAATTCCTAAAATCCCATTTCATTTGGAAAATAAATTTTAATAAATAAATGACAATAATAAACATTGCTGGAGTTAATATAGAATAAAAACACTATTTTGTCTTAAAAATAGCTAAAAAAAAAAAATTTCTTAAAACAGTACTAACATAGCAGTTGCATTATAATGTTCTTACACCCTTCCTTCAGGCTGTAGTATATGGGGGATACATTGTTTTATGCACTGCTCCAAGAAGTAGTAAGAACTTCATCTCAGTACAAATAGCTAAACATAAACACTGTAAACATACATAGGGCTGCCCCAAATTTTTATGTGCTTAGATCAGTTGTCACATGATAAGATTTTTATATACTTCAGTGCCTGTAAGGGAACCATCAAAGCAAGGGGTTATTGTTAGCTGAGGTACCTGGACTCCCCAGATCTTAGCTGGGAAAGATCTTCCTTTCTCCCCCCCGCCCCCAATACATCCCCAACAGTGAAACCAGCACTAAAGAGGCAAATAAATACATGTCTAAATGCACAAACTGGCTTTAAAGAGTACATTCAAATAATAAATATAATAGCTAAGCTGAATTTAATTCAAATTCAAACATCTCCTTTCCAATGCTCCCAAAGTTACCCCTCATGAAAATTTATTATTACTTTTGTCCAAGTTACCTTGAGGATTCTGTAGTTGTTTCATAAGTTCATTCAAGTTATCCTTTGCATCAGGCAAATCCATTTTATTAATGGCAAGAAGTGCCGGCTTTCTTAGAAGTTCTTCTTTGTACAGTTCCAGTTCCTTAAAAGACAAGCAAATTTGACTTGGTATTTGTCGTTTAGCAAGTACTACTTCAATTTTATACCTTGTCTCTTAATGGTTTGTCTAACCAGTCCTCATGGTCAAGCACCTGTGAGGTGCACTGAGGTGCTCAAAGTTGGTGCATGAAAGTTATTTGTCAGAGGAAAACACTTCTAACAAATATTCAGTGATGGCTTTCTCAAATACAGGTATTTCAGGTAAGCAGTCTGGACAGATCTGAAAAATCCTCCTACAAAAGGATGACAGTTTTATTTATTTATTTTCCTGATATTTATACAAGCTCATACACAAAATCAATTTGTTCAGAAAAAAGTTCAGACTTACTAGGAAAGCCTTTGGACAGTTTCCAATTCTTAAGCATTTTCACGGAGAATGCTTTATATGGGGGCATAAAAGCACTAGCATGAAGCAGCTAAATATAAATACATAGGGGAAGATTCATTATGTGAAGTCAGAAGAAAAGAATTATTAAACAAATTGTTTTAATGACAAAAGAAGGAAATAAAGAAAGTTTGCAAACCTTGTGCCTGACAGCTCATCTGTGCCTTGATCTCTCTTAGGATATGCAGTAAGGGCATCAAGGCAGGGATTTAACTATACCCACGCAATTTCTACTTTCTAAGACTACCAAACTGCAGTGAAAAGGTGTGGTGTTTTTTTACCTTAGCTTGACTATAAGATATACCTTCTTTCGGATGCTGCAGTTATATAAAACAAAGCAATTCCAACAGGAGCAATAAAATAAAGGTTTCATCACCTTTCTGAACTTGTTAACTGGCCTCTTAAATCCAGCAATCACATTAAGATTTGAAACTTCTTAATCAGAACTGTGTAATTGCCTCTTTAGGCTCAAGAAGAACTACAACCAACAGCAAGGAAGATGAGAAGTACCTTTGTTAGAAGCAGTATAGTTTCAAAGGCTGTTCTGAAACAAGTCTTGACAGATAGTTGAAACCCAGATACATCAACCTGAAAAAGTTATACAACAACAAGCTCTGTAGTTTAAGATTATGCCACAGTATCAGAGTACTCTGCATCAACTACTCTGCAACAAAATGTTCAGGAGCATGCCCTAATTCCTAGGCAAACAACAAAGCATCTATACACCAAATTAGAAATCACACATGCTGTTGACAAAGTGATTGGTTTTGGCAGCATGTTCCTTAAGGTGTTGGTTTTTAACCTCTTTTGTGAGGGTATCTAATTGCTTAAAAAAAAAAAAAAAATTGCCTTATCTGTGCTTGGAACACTTTCCGGATGTAAATTACTTGGCAAACTTGAAAACAAATTCTATTTAAGGACTGAATTTATCATCACGTTATTTGAGCTTTCCATTCTAAAAACAGCATTGTAGCTACATTTACTTATCCTGAAACATGCCCTTGCAAACATGATTTTCCAAATACATTTGAAGTGTATTTAATGCACTGCTTTTCATTTCACTAAGCTCTAAAATTTATTTCACTTACAACCAAGAGAAGCTGTTTCGTTCTTTCTACATGTTTAAGAAATTTGTGGCCCATTCCTCTGTTTGCATGTGCACCTTCAATCAGTCCTGGGAGATCAGCTACTGAAATCTAAGAAAAGAGAATTTTCAAATAAAAGCAAAATTAGAAAAAAACAATGTGTTTGGACTATCAATATGTACCATGATTTCACACAGACAAAAAGACTCGGTCACAGAAGTGTCAGAAATGCACATATTTTGAGACTTCTTTTACAGGTACATATTCCTTGGATTTGCAGAGGGGGCCAGTTTTCTGGCAGCCTACGCTGGCTGTTTCAATCCATTTAAAATCTATTATCAGGTTTAAAGGAAATGCTACTATTACATAGAAACTGCAATCTTCATCTTCATCTATTCATTTATCACTATTTGTCAACTAGCAAATAAAGGATAATAATATCTCAGCAAAGATCTTCAAAAAGTTTCTTACTACCTGAGAACAAAGCAGATTCTGTAAAGCAGGCAGATGAGGCTATCAAGTCATTTTACCAAATGCAAACCCATGTAACATTGCTCCCCCAAACACAAGCAACTCCAAGACTTTCTCTCTTCTCCTCTTAAAGTGCAATTAGATTGAGTGGTATACCAGCTGTCAACCAGAGACCAGTTGGGACTGTCAAAACAGACAAAAATCTGTCATTTTCTCTGCTGACTGGGAGGGCTGTACACAGCAGCAAGGGAGAGCTAAGACAGGCTGAAGAACAGTATAATAATAACCACCCCCCACCCCCCCAAACTCCTCAGTACCTCAAAAAAAGCTATTACAAGGAAACAAAGAAAGGCTTCAAAGCTGGGCCCAAAGCCAGCACACAATAAAATTTCCATTTCGCTACCTACTGTAGGATGGAGCCTTCTGGTAGACCAATGCTCCCTATCTTGCTGGTGAGTTTCACTCCCACTCACCTGCCATGGTGTTCACTACCTTGTGAACATTATGCCTTTCTTACATATTTCAAGCTTTGTCTCTGAATTTTTGACTTATGGAGACTTGAGATTCCAGTGGGCGAATTACAGACTTGCAGCTAGAAACGAGCTAGAGAGTTAGAACAGGAGCAGCCACCTGCAGGTGTGAGGCGTTTGGGTGGTGTATAAAACCACCACCACTTTTAGCAGTCTTTCAAAGAACAAATTTTTTTTTTTTTTACAGAGCTTATAGATAAACTCAGATTCTCTCAAAGCAGCAAGTTGTTGTTCACATATTTTGGTAGGAGATATAAAAGGTTCTACCAGTTTCTACAATCCAATAGAAGATCTAAGCTAAGATCTGAGCTCAAACTTCTATTCAGGTCCTCTACTTTTGTGCCTTTGTATCTCAAATTCCTCCCTGCTCCAAGTACTAGACTCAAATGGCAAAAGGTACCTTGCATCTGTTTTGTCCTTCGTAGCACACTATAATGGAACAATTCAATTGCTACACATTCTATTGTATATTTCAATGTTTAATGGGGGGGGTCAAAAGAAAGAGGTCATGAGGGATAAGGAACAGGAGTAAGTAGATGAGCCTGTTGAGAGAGAGAGAGAGAATAGTTACCTTAATTACTGCTTTTAATTATTCTTTTGTTGTTTTCAGAGTAGCCAGACTAAGATGTGAAATATCCTGTTACTGACAGATGCTTATTTTAATGACAGCCACTACCTCCCTCGACTTAGAATACAGTACTTACAATTTTCATTCAGTACCCAACACTGTGGTATAAAAATAATCAACTCCAGAACCAGCCAGCAGCAAAACGTGACGTCAAACAGACTGTGGAAAGGAAAGCCGGAGCGAGAGCAGTTTTCCTGCAGGAGTATCCCATTCCACCAGCACAGGTGACAGTTTCTGATTCCCTGCAGGGACTTTTCCAAAGGCTATAAACAAACCTGCTATTTGCAGTACAGTTTTCTGGAATAAGTTACTCTTAACTTGGGAATAAACTGGGTTATGAAATTTTTCCCTTAGATGCTTAGAAAAGACATAGCTCCTTTATTACACAATTTTGTTAAAATACTTTGAACAGTATCACAACTGTGTTGAAGGATTCAATTGTTAATTTAATCATTTTATTGCTTGGTAAACAGTACTCCAAACAAAGTGCTGTCAACAAAAATGAGATTATTCTTTAAGATCAAATAATAGCTAAAAAAAATCAAATTAGTCTCTTGAAATTTTCAAATCTTCTTTTAAAAAAACTTCTCTGGGATTCTGTGTTTCTGTACTTGCTCAGTATTGTTCTGATATCTGTAAATCTTAACCTAAAGCACGTGTGTAATGAGATAATATTTTAACATAAAGCACGTGTGTAATGAGATAATATTTTAACATATCATTGTAGACAAATCTTGGTTACTTCCTTTGCTAAAACAAAACTAAAGATATGTGTATACACCTAGGTGTTATTTACCATGGGAAAAAGGTACTTTATTCTCATGAAGCTGCAGTGTGCTACACACTCTTGTAATCGTCTGCTCTGTAAAATAACATAGGACCTAATTTTCACCTGTAATTGTCTGATAAGTAATAAGTAATGTTTAAAATACCAGAGTATTATGTTTCATATTTGTATCAGTTATTTCTAATTAAATATACTCAAAAGACACGTAGTAAGAAAATAGATAAGTATTTGATAAAATTAACAAATACCATGTCTGCTCAAAAATTAAGTGCTGAGATACCAAATTCTGCATTTTAAGTTCTCTGAGCCTTTAACTGTGACCCAAAGCATCACTTACAGGGAATATGGGGAAAGGGAAGCTTGATACAAAGAAATAACAGTATTGACTTCTTTGCCTAATTTGAATTAATGCAGGTTTCAAGCAGCAGCTACTGAATCCCCTAAGATAATTGATTCTGAAGCAGAAAAGAGTTTCCTGCCTTTTTATATCTGAAGTATGCTTTTCGTTAACTCATCTGCAACCCTTTTATGCATTTGCCTTTTATCTTGGAAGTGATGAGCTCATACATACTTTAAAAAAAAAAAAAAAAGCCATGAAACAAAACAAAAATACATCAAAGAAGCTTGAAGAATCAAGATGTTTACTCTAGCTCTATACAAACCTGGGGCCCAATTCTGCACCAGAATGTTACCTGCAAGGAAACTGTCACAGTCTCACTTTGGGTGAACAAATCCTCCTCCCCACCCCAGCGGATACTGCAAAAAAGGTTCCAAGAACCACAGAACTATTTGCTGCTTTTAGCAAAAGAACCTGGTTAGAGCTGGGTTAAAAAAACCAAGGCAGTGGGGCAGCAGTACCACCAGCCTTCCTGAGTTACAGCCTATCACACATGGAGCTGGATCCAGGTACAGCACTATCCTGGCCATTAGGGCAATTACTCTCACTGTGTATCATTTTACTTTTTTTAACTTAGGAAAAAAAAAAAAAAGTATTATATATGTACACTTGATATATACATATCAGAAAAAACACAAGTAGGAAGTTTCCTTTTTCTTTCTGAAAGGATGTTAAACAACCAAACATGCCATTATATACACTTATTATGAACAAGAATTCATACCCACCTGCTTATAATCTGCATACATGATCTTTCCCAGTTCAGGCTTTATTGTTGTAACTATAGAAAGGGAGAGAGGAAAAAAAATATGGATACTGAAACAGCAAGTTACCTCTTTTAAGTATTTCTAGAATTTAAAAGTCTGTATAACATTTTAGCATGTAATATGGTTATTTACAGTTCTCTATTATCAACCCGCAAACCAAGACACAGAAAAGACTTTCTACTCTTATGAAATGCTACAGCAGCAAAAATAAGAATATAAACTTACATGCATAATCTGCAATCTGAGGTTTCGCATGAGACACCTTGCTTAGCAGAGATGACTTTCCTGCATTTGGAAACCTAGAAGGAAAGTTAGCATTCATATATGGTAAACAAACAATTATGCAATATCTATGTATCTTATTACCAAATATACTTTATTCAACCTCATTGCTACAGGCTCATTTCCATGGAGACTTTTTTTTTTTTTTTTTTTGGAACACAAATCATTAAGACTTGTGTTTTTTAACCAGTTCTGAACTATTTTTATAAATACTACAATGCTTTCCAGGGCTGCAGGCAGGTGACGTATACAAGTATATTTGCACCTAGAACACACTTGAGAAATCTTTCGAAGTCACATGGAAAGAAAAGCAGCAGCCTGTATTCCTGTTTTCATTCTCCACATGTCATTGCTAATTTTCTAAATAAAAACATACCTGTGAAACCCCAAAAGCTGGTTGGTGAGACCTGACTTTTGCAATTTCTTCCTTTATAAGCATCAGCTATATCTGCTTACTAAAGCAAACAAACAAAAAAACAAAGTACCTTAATGGAAGCAGTATCTTTTAAAAAAAAAAAAAAAAAAAAAAAAGTTATCCAGGGACTGTAACTTTTTGCTGAAATGGAAACCTAAGTTAAAACTGAAAATTTTGAAGATAGGCAGAGTATAGACTAGAGTTGCTCTTCAAAGCCATCTGTCACAAACCACACAGGACTTCTGTTCAAGTTCAATTGACAGTCGGTTACTGCACATTTCCTTACAACAGTGACCAAAGAAATCTGTGTCAATGGGCAACTGGGTATAGAAAGGCACGTGTCACTGAAAAGGTGACACACACATAAAGTTAATACTCTGCTTTTCAATATATACACTAGTAAAAACCTGTTAATGGGAACAGCTAATGAGAACATGAGGTAATGAAAAAAACAAGATCAATCATACATTAAGGGGCTTTATTTTGCATCAAGAAAGAGACCTAATGACTCTTTTAATAGCAGAAAAATTACTGAGGGTAATTTTAATGCCCTCTGATTTTGAGAGGCACCTTAAAGGCGTTTTGGAAGGTTACTTTTGTCATATCCTCAGACAAGCATTTTGCTCCCAGTGAGGCAAAATACTCTTTGAAGTTTAAGTTGCAACCTATACTATGCATAACAACCTGTACCCAAACCTGATGACCCCTGCTCAAGCCTCCGTGTTTTTTTTAAGCCTTCTCTAATAGCAAAGCACTTGTAAATCTTCTGAAATAATAAAAACAAACTCAAAGAGATCAAAGTACAACAATAAAGTACCAGAGCTTGATTCATACTCTCCAAAGGAAAATAAGATTCTCCTCCAATTAATTGATAATGACTTCTTCTACTCTTTTTTACAGTGAAAATGTCAGGTAAAATACAAACCAAACTGCAGGATTAAAGAGACAGTCGTCAACAGTTTTATAATCATGTCATAAAGCTCCAGTATTTTTCAGAAACTCAAAAGGCAGAAAAATTTTGTATATAAAATACTGAAGACATTTTGAAAGTGACAGAATTTCATATGAATCTGATATTAACAGAGCTGTTAATTTATTTCTAATAAGGAAATAAGAAACTTGTAGCTAGCAAATCATGTTGTCTTCAAGTCTCCGTGCTTTAAGGGTCTAATACTAATAAAAGCATATACCAGTAAGAGTTTTTTTCCTTCTAAAACAGCTTTTCTCATTTTAGACTTTTCAGAGTTTTTATAAATAGAGAACAGAGGGGAAGAAACACATTAATAGACGCTATATAAACCAACGCTTTCATAGTTTTAGTTTGTTAGAAGCTTTCCCAAAAAAAAAAAAAAAAAAAAAAAAAAAAATCTGTTTCGCTATTAATCACCAACATTGAAAATGACCAAAGCAAAACTAAAGGAATTTCTTCAGCTCTATTTTGTAATTACTTCCTTCCAATGTTCCATCCTGTTCATTTGGGAAAGCAGACTACGTGTCCTTTGAAATTTTCATGAATAGCACTACCAAAACGATCCACTTGTGCCAGTAGCACGGAGTGGGAGCTGCAATATGGATAGCATCTTGACTTGATTTTGCACCTCCTACTTACTTCATAAATACTGGCTAAACATTATGATAATCACGTCAACTGCTAAACTCAATAAAATTAATGACCCTGATACAAGAAACCAAACATTCACAGAAGTGTAACCAATACTTGACAAATTTTAATACTGATTTGAATCAATTTTAATGGTGCTTAAATGGTACTTAATTTTTGTAGTCTGAAAGTAATTTAGGCAGCAAGACAAACCTACATTGACACTCATTCCCCAAAATCTACAATTTCTGGGCAACCTTGTTTGCAATTCTCTACTTCATTTTCTGACATCTCAACTCTCAAACTTTAATACACAGTTATAGGACTTACCCAACTAAGCCAACATCTGCTATAAGTTTCAAATCAAGATGAACAATTCGCTTCTGGCCCTTGCAAGGCAGGAAGTTTGTGGCCAAAGAGCCTCCAAGACCTCCACGAGCTACTAGGCATCTCTCTCCTGTTGTATTAAGCTCTCCTGAAAATAAATTCACTAATGAAAAGGCATGATTCCCCACAATAATTTAGTACTGATTTTCCCACTTAAATGTGTCTCCCTTATTGATGGGAGATTTTTTATTAAGATTCCCTGGAAGAGCTGTGCACTGGTGGGTTAACAGAGTTCCTTTCTTTGCTTCAAAACAAATGAGACCAAATATACACCAAATACTTTCCCTTCCGTCATAGAATTACTAATATCAGGAAGAATTGCTATGTAACAGGCAAAGTATGACTGGCAGTCCTAAAGCCTCCAATTCAATCCAAAACTAAACATGCAGGTATTGATCAATACTTGTAGGTATTGATGGCAGTTTTGATTAAAAAATAAAAATAAATATATATATATATTTGCACCTAAGAATTACAGACATGTAATTTGTACACACACCACATACACAAGACTCAGCTGTTCCACATTTTTCCATTAAAATCTGCCTTGGTTTGCTAGAATGTTAGAGTAAGTTATAAACAAATGCTTTTTACATATATATACATAATATTATATCTACTTTACCGATATACCTAAAACAAACAAATTTTGCCATAAGCTAAGCATTTAGAGTCGTTTGTGACTTCAGTTGGAACTGAGTAGTGCTAGAGTAAAAATATTGAGAAACTGCAAAGAAACTACAGAGAGGTATTTCAAGATCATTATTTTAAAAAACATCTTGCAAGTTATCACTGAACACTTTCTTAAAACACTATAAATATTTTAGATAACCTGAAATGCTGACATACCACAAGAATCTTTATCTTTTTTAAGCAATTTCCTAATTCAGTAAAGCTAGAGGGTCATTTGACCTGGTTCATGGACACCTGATCTATGCAGGGTCATTAATGGGGACTCAGTACAACTTCCAACCTTTCACACTTTCAGCTAAAGAAGTTTTCTTTCTGCTCAATATAGCAATGCAAAGTTATTACCTCTAATTTCTCAAAGAGGAACTTGCTTTTTCAGCAATTACTGCAGTGTAATTTTTGTATTTGTTTGCTCAAGAAAAGCAGAAAGAAATATATATACTTGGGGACATATGTAATTCTAAGACACTGTTTCAGAAGCGTCAGAAGTTTGCTAGATGCCATCATCAAATGTGACAGCATCTAGCAGACATATTGAAAGAACTCAGAAGTTCTTACCAATCTGCTTCCCATCTTCACAGAGGACTGAAATCCCCACGGGCACACGGACTTCGCAGTCTTTTCCTTTTTCACCTTTGAGCGCTCGAACGCTGGGAGAAGTTAAACCGGGCTGAGTGACCTTGGTGGCATTTCGCTCCCTGGCAGAGAGGCACCCAAGGACCCTCGCCGAGCGCGTCCTCACCTGCTGTTGGCCCCGCTGGCCGCGACGAAGCGCTTGCGGGGATGGCGCTCCTTGACGCTCTTGAGCGTGGCGCGCTCCTGCGCCACGAGCCACACGTCGCCGCCGCGGCCGCCCTC
>VZSV01000135.1:1374410-1387843 GCA_013398735.1 Nothocercus julius
CCCTAGTGAGATTTCACTGGGGACTGTGAACATTTCTAAGCATTTTTTCTGTAGTTCTAAATAATCAGAAGTGTTGAACGGAAACGGAGGTAAAGAAAAGCCAGAAGGATCGTCGGAGCGGTTGAGAGCCTTTCATGTGAAAAGATTGTAGACTGGGCTCTGCTTGTTTACTTGAATGAAACAAAGAGAGGGGCTATGAGTGCTGTCTATAAATATATCAGGAAAGAAAACATGAGGGATGAAAACCATTTAATTTGCAGGACAAGGTTGGCACAAGAACAAATACATACTATTTGTTAATAAATTTAGTCAGGAAATTAAAATAATGTTTATAGTCAGTAGAGAAATCACATTCTGAAACAACTTTTCCATGAAATTAGTGGGAGCAAAAACATACCCGTCTGGTGCTTGTTAAATTTATGAGGCGGCTGTGCAGGGGAGCTTTCTGTGGTGGCAGGGAACTGTATGAACCTGTTCAGGAGAACCTTTCTGCCCTATGTTATGATGCAAATACTTATGAATATGCCAGAAGAATACTTTGTACACATTTAAGCTTTGTTATACGTGAAGGATTTGAGAGTCTGATCTGGGTAGTAAGCAAAAATGAGACATCCGTAAATGCGCACAGGTTAGGCTGTGCTTGTGCCACTTGACTAAAGCATATGATGTGGTGTTACATAGAAAAGGGTGAAAAAGGGGGATTAGCAAGAGAATAGTTAGGTAAGGTGGAAAATGCAGGAAGCTGCAGATATTAAGAGGTTATCAAGGTTCTTCAAGGCTCAGCCCAGTGTTAGTGCCTGTGCTCACCTTGGATCCCAATGCAAGTGTATAAGCCTACCCTTTGCTCTCATGATTTGTTTTTCTCTCAAGACTTGTACTATTTGAAGTTAATCCTATTGAATCACTATGGCTGTTAAGAGTTGCAGGGTCCATAGCTTGCTGGCTAGCAGAGCCTTAAATGCCTTAAAGCTTAAAAGCCTTAGGCTGAGCTTTTTAATACACAGCAGAAAGTCACATCCAACAACAGAGATACCACCAGAGATACTAAGGTTAATTCAAGAGCATGTAAACAATCAACAGCTTAAGCTGAAAAGGGGGAAACAGAGCAAAACTGGTCCCAGCATTGTAACTTGTGAGGTGAAATGTCCATTGACATTAACACGAGACTCATTTCAGGACCAAGAAAGCTCATGCCAACAAGAGCAGGAAATCAAGCAACTTAATACAATACTGCCTTTGAAATGTGCTGTTTTACATTTTTTGGAATCTCTCACACCCCAATGTACATGGTTGCTCATATACAATGCTAAAAATGACTGAAATTGTATTTCTCTACTTTAGGCTACTGGTTGGTGGTACAGAGGGTGACTTAATTTTTCAGTGAATCCTGTTTATGTAGGAAGGTGCAGATGTGTAGTCACAGAGATAGCTGTAATTTAGTCATACAGATGGCTGCTAGCATATTAAAATTCTCTGAATTGGTTTACACATAATCTGTGTGTATTCTGAGCTTTGTGCTAAATAATGCTTCAGTTCCTGATTTTCCTGATCTGTAGCTCAAATGCTCCTGTATGATAGCTTGAAAATCCAAAGGTACTGCTACATCACATCCCAGTTTCACCACTGTTTCTTTCCTCTCATGACATAAATCACTAGGCAGTGCACTGACTGTCACCAGCTGTAGTAAGAACAAGCTGTAAAAATCTCTTTCCACCGGGATCTTTAAACTTCCAGTAGCACTTTGAAATTTGTAGTTTACCTGCAGTATTTTCTTGGTCTAGAAAAGAACTAACCTCAATGGGAAGGTTTAAAAATTAATTTGGAAACATTTTAAGAGCATAGTTTTATTTTAAGAGAGAATTGGATTAGCTAAAAATTGTGCGTTTTCTTTCTGTGCTTTTCTAAACGTGGACAAAATACTTCATTACAATACTGGAAACTTGGCATAAGAGTCTTTGAAGTTCAAAGAAATAACTACACCAACATACCTGAAATCCAGATGATCTAAAAAAATGATGTATTACTTCTGTATTTTTTAGGGAGAATTAAGCATTGCCAAATGTATGCTTTTTTTCAGTTAAAAAAAAAAAAAAAAGTGCTACCAGATGGAGATGCTTCCACCATTATATTAAAGGGAATCAGCTGTAGTAGAACTGCTCAAAACCTTATGCTAGAAAGTGCTGGAAGAAGGCTCAGGGTATTTTATTTTGCCTGAGTCCCATTTATCAACTAAAAACTCCTCAGTATCACAGGAGTTTTACAGGGGTTTCACAGTATCACAGGAGTATCCATGGACTGCACATTTTGTTTATCTAGCATCTTCTGAATTCTTCCCGAATCTCCTTGCAGAATGGAGAACTTTTTTTTTTTTTTTCTCCTCCCCAAAATCTCATTTATATTTAGCCATTGATTGGCAAGAATCTTCTTTCCCAGGTATGTGGACAGGGGCTGTTCTTGTTTTAAGAGCTTTCACCTTAAAACTGAGGTTTAATGTAGCTGTCAGATACATAAGACTTTATGAAGATAGTCACAAATTTACTTTCTTTCACTTCACCATTTCTGAACTAGAAAGTGTGATAGTAATACTTACCCAGTCCGTGTGATTAAAGTCTTTCTTCATGGTATTTCTTTAGTTCCATCCTACTGTCTGCATGTAAATCCTGCAGAATTAATAGTTATCAATAATTTTGGTCTCTAAATCCATGGCCTAAACTCTGTGTTCCCAGGTGTTTCTCCCACATAGTTTACAATGTCCCAGTGCTTAGCTCCTTAGCATATGTGATAATAAATGGTAATGAAATATGACAATTAACCTCCAAGACAATTCTCACTTCAGGAGGTGAATATTTAGCTATCATCAATGAGTTCTCATGCAAGGGAGTTTTTAACATTTTTCAGAGAATATTGTTGATGACTTCAAAAAGAGAAGCTCATTTTTCATTTAAATAAATGCCCTAAGAAAAATCTGTTTCTTACATTTTTGATTTCTGTAAATGTGCTATGGGAATACCTCTTTTTAAGGTTAAAAGGGTGGATTTATTCACTAGATTAGGAAAAGCAAGAGAAGTGCATTTGATAAAAATCAACTAGTATGATGAAGAAAAGGATTTAAGAAATGACATCAGTAGCTGTTGGAGTAAATGGAAACCTCTGTGCTTATAGCATGATCTTGCACTAATGCACCTAAATGTTATGAGAACCAAATGACAAGAAGGAATTGTTGCAGTGCCTAAGAGGCTACCTACCTTCTTTTAATGTTTTTTAAATAACTTTGAAATTTTGCCTGTTTCACCACAAGATTAATCATGTTAGTGAATGGGATGCTCTATAAAGCAAACAGAAGGAGGAAAAGCTTTCTCAGTTTGAAAACCGACTGAAAACTAATTTTGTTTGGTAATATGAAGGAGCTTTTTAAAAGGTAGGTTCCCGTAACACTTTAATCTCCTTGGTTATTAATGCTCCTTTATAATTTCAAGGCATAATTACATCTAATATGCTTTAGCTTTTTTTAATGATACAATAAGTTGAGAGATAAACTAACTATATTCCAGTGTTCCAGAGGTTTTCTTCTTGGAGCTGCTTAGGTTCAAAGGTGGTTATTATTTTGGAGCAATATTTTGAAACAACGTTTAGATTAGTAAAGCTGGAAAGACTTCTAGAAGATAGCTGGAGCTGTTCTGGATGGTGTTGCTTTCAAAGCAGATTTTTATTTTCCTTTAAGACTATATACATTATTTTCACTACGGAAGTTGTTACATTTCCACATAAAAGAACAGGCTGGTCGTTCTGTTGTGCTGAAGTATATTGTGAAACCCTAATATATCCAATTTTACCACATGCTTTTCCTATATTTTTATGAGTGCTATCTTTAAAGGTAGGCGGTTCCCTGGAATCACAGAATCACAAAATGGCCGAGCTTGGAAGGGACCCCTGGAGATGACCTAGTCCAACCCCCCTGCACAAGCAGGATCACCTAGAGCACGTTGCGCAGGATCATATCCATGAGGGTTTTGAGTATCTCCAGGGAATGAGACTTCAAACCTCTCTGGGCAGCCTGTTCCAGGGCTCTGTCAGCCTCACAGTCTTGAAGTTTTTCCTTCAGATGGAATTTCTTGTGCTTCATTTTGTGCCTGTTGCCCCTTGTTCTGTCACTGGGCCTCACTGAAAATAGTTTGGCCCTATCCTCTTGACAGCCTCCGTTAAGACACTTGTAAATGTTGATAAGATAGGCTAACCTGGCCCAGTTCTCTCAGTCCTTCCTCCTAAGAGAGGTGCTTCAATCCCTTAGTCTTCCTCACAGCCCTCCGCTAGACTCTGTCCAGTTGTTCCATGTCTAGTTCTGGGGAACCCAGAATTGGAACGGGGGATACTGGTAGTTTATATGCTGAGGTGCTTCAGACATTATGATTTGATGTATGTGATTACTCATATATGAATGTTTATAATTCAAACTTTATTTTTCCATGCAATCTTGATCTCTTGGGTAACAATTTCAGGAGAGGAAGAGCGAGCGATGTACTTACCCCAGACCCTTCCCAGTATAGAACAGACCGCATTTCTCCTGGCAATGTATTGTGCAAAAGGTTACTACTACCAGACCACATAGACAACCTTACAGAGAGCTGTTGGTTTTGTGTGTAGGTTCAGTGGGATCTGAATCCCGTAGGGAGCTGGAGCTCCAGAGTCCTTGCTGCTGCTTGCCGGATGAAACATCTTAATGGTCCTTTGAACAGTAGCCACTCAAAATTTCGTGTCTCTTTACTTTAAAGAGAAGGAGCAAAGCTGTGGGACAGCCCAGATGTTACGAGTGCTTCAGATAGCTGCCTTCTGCTGTGATCCTTAGGAGAGCCTTCTGGTGACGTGGTTTCTGTGAGACAATTACCAGGTGGATGGATGGCATCCAGAGCCTTTGTTTTTAAGCTGCCTGAACAGTACTTGATACAGAGTGTTCCTCCCCCAGATGTGCTAGATTGATGGTGTATGAAAAGGAAACTGCTCTTAAACTTCGATGTGAGTAATTTCCTTTGGCTTTCAAATTCGGTTCTACAGAAGAACTCAGATTAGCACTCCTCATGGCACATGTCTTTGAAACACTTTATATCCATAGACCCTTCCAACGTAGGACAGGCTACATATCTTAAGTTAAGATGTGAGGAAGTTGCAGTGGCCGAAGGGCCCAGGCCTGCAAGCTGTTCTTCATGAGCAAACATCTGGACCCAACGTTAAAGTGAAATAAGTTCATATTCTTGCTCCCTGCCACACGACCAGGCCATGACACAACTAGTGCCGGACTGCAGGTTCTCCCAGTCTTCTCCCTTGTCAAGAGCTATTTCCCACCCTCGGTAGATTGGGGAGAACTAAACCACTTCTCTCCATGTAGATACAGTGTGAAAGGGACCAGGACGTCCCTGGGGCAGCACGGCTCGGTGCTCTGAACTCCTCTGCTGAGTGACAAGGAGCTACATGTCAGCCAGGTGAGGAGGTACCCCGAGACACCAGTGAGGACGGGGAACCTTGTTTCAGATGTAACGCGTTAGTGTAAAAGTGGGCGTAGACATTCAGGGTCATTTCTGAGGCACGATCAGTAGCGTAGTTACTTTTAATAACTGACCTTGTTACATTTTGCCAGCTGTAGGGTTTTTTTGACTCACGTAAAGAGAGACAACTAAATCAAAAGTTAAAATCTCACCCCTAAAAACAGGAGGTTAGAAAGATACACTGACTTACAGTGCACTCGTGAAAACGCTTGGAGTTCAGAGGTGGTTTTGCTTTGACAAACTTTGAATGGACTTAAGTGCCTTTGAGGGACCTTCTGTGAAAGGGAAAGTCTCCTTGGAGAGTCTGGAGAGGATGCATGCGATGTAAGAGCAGTTCTGTCAAGAAGAAATTACATCTCAGGACATGACAAATTCATTTTCCTTGCTGAGCTAAGAGGTGATTTGAATATGGATTGAGATTGAAAAAATATTCATAAAAATCTGTGTAAAACAATCAAAATACTACTTAAGATAACCCCTTCTATATAAAACCCCTTATCTTTGCAGAATCTAATTTTTGAGCAGTCTACCCCGAATTAGGCACCACTCACTGTTAGCTACCTAGAAGCAGGTCCAGAAAATCAGCTTGCTCGGCGTGGAGCTGCCTGAGCTGTTCTGAAGAACTGTCAGGGCCGAGGGGCAAACAGGACTGTGAATTCAGGCAAATGAACTTGGCCATAGGAGTAGACTGCACTAAAAGAACATCCACCCTTCAAGGAAGTGAAGGACTTTTACAAACTGTATTGCTCTGGGCCTCATGACACCCCTCTTCATTGAAATGGCATTTTTAACCTTATTTTGCTAGCAAGTTATAAAAGTTGTTGGACTTTTATACAGACACATGGCAAATCCACAACAGCTGTAACTGGAATCTGTGTCTCTGTTTTCAGTCTTATGCTTCAGTATGTGGTTGGACATCACAACTGGGTATTGTAAGAACCTAAATGAGTAGAATGAGGAATCATTTTTTCAGCATTGGAAAAACAAAACAAAAAAATAGATTTTAAGTAAGCTGGACTCCTTCATAAGCTTCTTCTTCCTAGAAGGAATTGCAGCTCTTCTAAATGCACATATAAGCCTAGATCCTTAGCACCAAAAGTAACTAGAAAGAAATAAAACAAGGGAAAAAAGGAGCCTTTAAAAATGGCTGTTCCTCACTGAAAGTTGTGGGACATAAACTGCAATTTACAGACTTGGTGCTGGCTCTAGTGATTTGGAGGGGCTGTTGTCAACTACAAATAAAATGACACTGAAAATCTCTCTCTGGAGATGCTGGCAACTCAGTTGCTAGAGATTTTTAAACACAGTGTGAAATTAACCCCAGGTTGGAGAGTTTTGACAAAAAGAGACCTGGAATGTTGGACACAGTGTGCCATAAATTCTTTCCTGCAGGTCCATTTCCCATTACTTTGAAAGGTTGCGGGTTTATGTTCTGGAGGGCGGGCAGGATAGCAGGTGGAAACCCGAGGGGAGCCCTCACGTTGCAGACTCGAAGGCGGCAGCTCTGCATTTTGTGTGTTATTCTCCCCTCTGTCAGGCTCCTTCCCCGCCCTGCGGTGCCCACACGGACTCAGGGGCACTTCCCAGGGGCGAGGGGTGTCCTGCAGGTGAGGGCCGAGCGGGGGGCTGGCCCTGGTGGCTCTGCCGAGGGAGGTGGGGCTCCCCACAGCTCCCGCGCGCGCCGACCCACCTCACTTAGTGCCGCCGCTTCTGCTGCGGCGCTGCCGGCGCCTGCGGCTTCCCCGGCTCTCTGCTCCCTCATCCCAACATCCTCGGAGCCCCGGGTGGCTGCTGGACACCTGCAGCCCACTCCAGGATCCCCGTCCTCCTCTCCGAGCGGCCGGTCACTGTTGTTTCAAGGGTAGAGTGCCTGTTCTCTTTGCAGGAACACTGTAAGTACAACTTGCACTGCGCTGGCTTTGTGAAACTCTTCTGTCTTGTACTGAATAGTAGGTTATTAGTTCAAAGTCTCTGAGGTTGTTGTGGTCTGTGCTCCCGTTTGAGTTGTTCAAATGAGCCTTTCTCATTTTTGTTTTTAGCTGGATTAAAACATTAGATCAAAACTACTCAAAATTTTGGTCACTTCCCAGTTGCTGTTTTTACTACTTTGTAGCTAAGCTGCTAGGATATTCTTCCTGGAAATGCTAGTACCTGATGGAGTGGGAATGAGAAGAGAAGCACTTTCACCACTGCTCTTTTTCTGAATTCAGCTTTCTAATAACCCATGGAAAAGCAAACATTCTGAGAAACTTAAATGCAAATGCCGAGATGCTGCGGGGATATATCCACTGCGTGCTGCAATGTAGCTAGTGTGGAAGTTTTTGGAAGGGAATTAGACTGGTGGGTATCTGTCTGTGTGTCTCATTCCTCCAAGTCTTTAGGGTGAGTTACCTGGCCTGGGCAAAGCAAACCCGGAGCTGCAGGACCTCGTGCGGCTGCAGTGTCGTGGTGGTGCCTTCGAGATGAAATCACCCCAGAACACGGGGGCCCGGGTGCAAGGGCCTGTGAGCAACTATTCTACTTTCTGACTCATATGACTCAATTCCATGGTGTCACCTTCACTCTATTTCCTTATACACAGTTCACATATATTTTGGAACTATCTGTGGATTATTCTCTGTAATTGCCTCATTGGGAGTTGCAGAGAGATTGTCTTTCAGAGAGAGCTTTTGTTATTGCCACTTCCCAAACTTGTTCTGACGGCAGGAACCCTGTTGGAATTCAGACCAATTTGCCCTAATCTTTGCCTTGTATCTGCACAGCACCTCACGTCATTTCATAGTAATTTTTAACTAAGTGTGGCACCAATTATTTGGCAAAGTCATTGCAAACCTGCATTTGATTTAGGACACCACAACTAGCAGTAGTATCTGAGAGTCTCCAGTGTCAGCTTTTCCTTCAGGCTCCTTCATGTATTCAGTTCTCTTTTTTTTTTTCCCTCTTTGCCCTCTTTTCCCTGAGAGAAAGGACCAAGAAAAAAATTTCCGGTATTTTAAAAAGCTGCTGGCTAAACTTGCTGTGGGCATTTGTAACTGAATTATAGGAAAACTGCAGTTTTCCCAGTTGGAATCAATAGTGTCTACATATTCTGCAGCATCTGAAGTTCTTACTGTGCCTCTTGTGTTACTACTCTTTCCATCTCTTATTTTTCAAAAGGTTTTAGTATTTTGATCATCCTTGTAAGATAGAAAGAACTATGCCAAAAGTTTGCTTAATTTTGTTGTGGAAGCCTGGAAGAAATTTGTCTTCTTTCTTTCTCTCTCTTTTTTTTTTTTTTTTCCCCATTTGTGCAACAGCTACTGCATGAGTTCCTACAGTGCTGACATGCACCCCGCATTATGCAACAGTTCACGCTTTTCATTTCCACGGTGCAGGCTAGGGCTGCTCCATGAAAGACTAGGTATTTATGAACTTGTTACTAGTTTGCAGTCGTTTTAAATAGAGTATACCACTGGGGTTCTTTAAGCTTCTATTAGCTATTAATTTGCTTTTACTAATGGGCTGATCCCAAGAGAGGAAGGGGAGAGCCCTTGAGCTCTAGGAATAGTTCTGACGTACACCATGACCACTTTAGTCAGGCATCAAACTTTCTGCTTCAGGGTTTTACATTCTAAATAGCACTGACAATTTTTTAGGTGCAATACTAGTTCCTTTGCTAGGATTCATTGGTTGGCATTTATTCCATGGTTTGAAAGCAAATATTGTCCTGAAAGTATTTTATTATGCAGGAACCCAAAGTGTAAGTCATCTCTAGGGGGTATCCTTTAATCTTGTATGAGAACTAACTACATACTAGCAGGATTTCTGTGATTTCATACACTTTTTTTCAGGCACCTGCTTGGAATATGGAAGTTGTATGGAGAAGGAGGTGGTATCTTCAGCTGGGCTGTATGTTGATGCTGAATCTAGTTTTTGCCCATCTAGACTATCAAAAGGAGACCCCCGCAAGCCTGGGCCAGATTGACCACCAGTGCTGGGAGGTGTCATCCCACGGGCTGGTGGAAATGAAGAAACTCAAGGTAGCAGATTCGGTCATCGCTCTCTGGGACTTCATGATGTTCCTAAAGGAATCGCCCAAGCCCAAGCACAACGAACTCTTCAATGATTTAGCCCAGAACTTCTGGGATATGTATGTAGACTGTGTACTCTCAAGGTCTCATGGAATGGGCCGAAGACAATTAATATCTCCCAAGTATTTTGCAACATACTCCTAGAGAACTTTAGAAGGTTACTGTAATACGTGATGTCTGTACTGTGCATTAAACAGAAGCACTGCTCCATCCTTGTCCTTGATTGCTGAGATAATTCAGCGTTAACCACTTAGAGTTTTTGGTCTCTGCTTGTCAAATGTATTTGCATCTTTCAATGGTAGCTGCTTTCACAACACCTGAATCAAAAGCAGTTAAGGCTACTAAATTTCTGTATTTAAGAAAGTGTTAAAAATCATTGGTATGCCTGTGGGAGTGTGTGTCAATGGATGCTGCATTCTCTGTTTATCACTGTATACATACATAAATGACATTACAACACTGAAAGTTTCCTAGTAAATTGACTTCAGTCCTAACTTTGGGGAATCACCTGTACATAAGCAAGGAAGTTCAAGTCCCCAAGCACTTGAATGCCTTCCTTCCTGTTAAAACTTGTTGACACATAATGTGAGTTCACGGTCCTTGTTAATCACCAGTGACACCCTCTGGTTGTCCTGGTTGGGGATGAATGTGAACTGAAGTCATACAGGTGTTTTTCTACTTTAGGAGCCAATCCTAGACCTGTTGGCTTCCTTGCTCCTGCCTGCAGAAGCCTCCCCATGGCCATCCTAACACGGGAGGGGTTTTTTTCCTGACATACCCGGTCAAGAGTTCTAGGTTTCCAGAGTGAATAGGGAGCTCCTGCATTCCTAGCATTCCTAAATATATTGCTTTGAAAATATCTAGCACTTTTTCCCAGTCTTTTAGGGTCAGCTTTCGCCAACCCATTTTAGGCCAAAAAGGGAGAAAAATTAAGATACCTCAGCAAGACAAAATCAAAATAGAGAACTAGGGTGCAGCATAAACTTCAGATGATTCTGTAGCCCGTTGATTGGGTTCAGCCTTGGTTTTTCTTGGGTATCCAGTCCATACTCAGTGCTGGGCTGGCAAGTTCTCCAAGCCCCCACTGTCACCTTGGTGTCCCTTTCTCACAGTCTCCCAAGCTGCCTTTTCCCAGGCCGTGTGCGAGCGATTTGAGGTGTTGCCTAAATACCCTTGTTCTCTCAGGTAAGCAGCTTGAACCAGTGGTCTATTGTTGCAGAGGCCCATCTACTCCAAAAATTCTTTTTTTAGAAGTTAACTTTGATGGAAACCCAATATATTTTTATACATTGCAATGGAGACAATGTCAACAAGCACCTTTGTACAGTGTCTTGCCCCTATAATCAGTTTTACGTTGAGCAATTGCAGAAGTGCAACACTGAGCTAAAGAAAAGGATTGTGCTTGCTGAATGTCCTGTGTGGTCTAAACTTTGTGTTTTATCACTGCTTAGCCTAGGCTAAATATTAATTAAAATATTTTTCTACACAACAGCAACTGAGTAATAGTCATTTTCTTATTTTTGTCCATTAATATGTTATTTGCAAGAAAGATTATTACATTATGGTAAGAAGAGAAATTTTGCAAAACTGCTCTTCTCTTCGCAGTTGGGTTTGTTGGGTGCCGACTGCGGTTTAGTCTTTCATGAGATCCCGGCTGGGGTTCACTGCTACAGGAAGCCGTACTCATCCCTGGAAAGCAGTAGGCATGCATTAACAGCTCATGCACCTCCCTAACTAACATAAAATCCACTGCATACAGGGCACATCTCCGGAGTATTCTGGAGAAGGTATAAAAGTAGTGAAAATTTTCCTTACTCAGGAATATCCCTGATTCCAAACATGCCCACATGAGAGGAATGCTACAGGGCTCCCTCTGCTCCTGCTTTAAAACTTACTGAAGCATCAGTGTAAACTGGTTTTGACTTAAAAGATTTTATTATGTTCATACAGTGGCTACAGGCTGCTCCTGTAGCTCTTGCTCGGAAATTGGAAGTACTTACATATGAGTCTTGGGTATTTGGAAAGAAATTGACCAGCGCCTTACTGTTACCAATAATGTGTCACCCACACATTTGCATACATACAAGCATATATATAAAAAAAATACTGTACATGCTCAGCATAGCCTTCATTCTTCTTGCTAAGTTTTGTGGGGTTTTTTGTTGCTTTTTGTTTTGTTTTTTCAATATGAAAGACAACCGAGAACCCTTGTTGGAGCCCCAGCATTTAGACATATTTTCATGTTTTCTATGACAACTGTAAAGCAGGCTAGTAGATGAAGAGTTCTGTCAAAGGAATACAAATGCAACTGAGCAATCTTTACCTGGCACACAGGGCTTCAGTTGGTAAAGCTCTATATGCTTTGGGTTACCTTCCTTGCCTGCAGAAAACACACAGAGGCTTGTTTAATGAAAGAGCCTTAAATGTTACGCAGATAAATTTAGGGAAAAAAAAGTCATAACAAAGCCAGGTTATACTTAAAAATACCAATAAGCAAAGTACAAGCATAAAAATGAAATTAAATTAGTATATCTTAATTTCTCAAACATTAAGTAATAGAGGGCTGTCTTTACAATGCATTGTTTAACAAACCTCTCCATGAAAAATGCTTCTGGTCTCTAGAAACTGAGCACATGGAGAAGTTTCTAAAGTTTAAGTGCCATCTCATATGGCTACTCTGTTTTATATTGGTATTTCCTCTGTGTTCTTTTTATGGAAATTAAGTAGGCAATTCTTAACAAATTCTTAAACAAAAATTTCTGCCTTCATTTTTAATCCCAGTCCTGCTATGTCTTGTTATAGGAACAAACAGCTTGTGAAGAAACAGAACTACATACACGTCCTACCCTTCTTTCAGGGAAGTAAAAAGGGAGTCCAGAACTAAGTTCTACACAATTACCTCAATTTATTTCCATTTTTTTAATGTTTGCATTCAACGTAATGAAAGCTTGAGGTTTTTCTCAAAAGGCTGCTTATAAAGACCACAACAACTTGTAGGCGGCAAAACACCTCGCACTGTCACTGCAGTTTATGCCCTGGTGCTGGGTAGTAACTAATTTAAAAATGTGCTAAATCTTGCTCTATCTTTGCATCACTCACTGAATTCTGGCTATGCCCTGGTTAGGGAAGGAGGCATCTTAGAAACAGTCACCCCCAAGAAGAGCTGCTGCAGAGTTTTACCAGAGAGAATATGGGCAATAACCCATTCAGTAACTAGAACAGCAAGATTAGTTAAAGGGTTGGGAGAAATCCATGAAGAGCAGGATGTTTTAGCAGGTTCCCACAACAGGCTGACAGAAACCGCTGGCACAAGCCAGCTTCTCTGTGAGCCTTTAGCTGCAAGCAGAGAGGACAGGATTCAGAAATCCTGATGCAAAAGGCACCAAGAAACAACATGGGCATGGATAGGCACCACACGGGCCCCGTATCCAAAGAAGAAACTGAGTGTATTTACGGGAAGGTTCATCAGGCTGCTCAAAGGAGGCGATACCTAAGCTGCAATGTGCGGAGAGTGTTACTTTTGTCAAAAGAAGAGGGAAACATAAATAGATTTTTTGATAGTGGATCAGGGTATCACAGAATCATAGAACCACTGAATGGTTAAGGCTGGAAGGGACCTCCAGAGACCACCTGGTCCAACCCCCTGCTCCAGCAGGGACACCCAGAGCACGGGGCACAGGGCGGCAGCCAGGCGGGTTGGGAAGATCTCCAGAGAAGGAGCCTGCACAGCCTCTCTGGGCAGCCTGTGCCAGGGCTCTGCCACCCTCACAGCAAAGAAGTTCTTCCTTGCATGGACATGGAACTTCCTGTGCTTCAACTTGCACCC
>VZSV01000135.1:1396284-1417843 GCA_013398735.1 Nothocercus julius
AGGATGATCCGGGGCCTGGAACATCTGCCCTATGAGGAAAGGCTGAGAGAGCTGGGCCTGTTCAGCCTGGAGAAGAGAAGGCTGAGAGGAGACCTGAGCAGTGTCTATCAGTACCTCAAGGGAGGCAGTGAGGAGGGTGGGGCGGCCTCTTCTCAGTGGTGGCCACCCATAGGACTAGAGGAAACAAACAGTCACAAACTGAATCACCAAAAGTTCCACAGGAACTTTAGGAAAAATTTCTTGACAGTAAGGGTGACAGAGCCCTGGCACAGGCTGCCCAGAGAGGCTGTGGAGTCTCCTTCTCTGGAGATCTTCCAAACCCGCCTGGCCGCAGTCCTGAGTCACCTGCTGTAGGTGACCCTGCGTGTGCAGGGGGGTTGGACTGGATGATCTCTAGAGGTCCCTTCCAACCTTAAGCATTCTATGATTCTATGACTGTACTGCATTTGCGAGGCTTTTGAGAGCTTTTTCTTCCAGTTAAAGCAGACAAACAGTTAAGTCCACAGGTCACTGTTTTTAAAGAAGCAATTCAGCACAAATAGGAGAACTGTATTACAGGGTCTCCAGTACTTTGTTTCAAGGCTGGATAATGAGGGTCTCCTCCATCTCATAGACCTGCATGACTTGAATGTGATGACTCCATGTTTTAAAACATATTACTTCTATGAGCATGAGAGAACATGGAAGAGACGTACAGTTGCTGGGACTCTGCTTCACTTTGTGCATGCCAAATGTCAATCATATATAAATGTGTGTGTGTGTGTATATATATATATATTTTTTTTTTTTGAACTATATCTAAATAGCGTACCAAATCTCACCACAGATTTCATTATACCATCTGTGTGGTAACTAGGAGTGTAGCATGTGCTTATCAGAATACGATTACATCATATTTTGAAGTTAAGAAATGCCATAAATACAGGTAGATGAATGCTGGATTTCTGGATTGTCATGTCACAGGCTGTTACAATGTGAGACTTCACTAAAGACCATAAAAGTCTTTCCTTTTTTATTATTCACTTTCAGGTCATTTCAGTACATCACAGCAGGCATTAGAATGTATATAAGCATATGGAGGCATGTGTGAAAATAGGAGAAAGCTGGAACATAAGCTCATGCCTTTTGCTTTAAAGTTCAGTATGGAATTAGATGGTGAGCTGACATTTAACATAATTAACCCTAATGTAAGAACCTGAGCTACAACAGAGAAAGAACCGGCTATAGAAACTAAAGATGTCATCAAATCAGTTGGGACTGAGGAAATCCACCGTAGGGTACTAAGGGAACTAGCTGAAGTAACCTCAGATCATCTCTGAACCTGTGGGGGACAGACTGGAAAAAGACCAAACAAAATGCCATTTTTTTAAAAGAAGAAAAGGAGAAGCCAGAGAATACTGGTTGAACTCAGTTCTTGGAAAAAAAACTGAAACACATAATTAAATAAATAATGTTTATGCAGTTAAACAGCAACAGTGAAAACATTAATAGCCAACATGAATAATTAAAAACAAACCATGACAATCAATCAAATTTTTGTCTACAGATGGATAAGAGAGTTCATCATTATTTTGACTTCAGTTTAGGGTTTTATGTGAGAGAGTATTGTGTATTCATATTCAGTGTGCTGAATATGCAACCTGAATATGAATAAATTTTGTTATTTACAAATTAAGGACTGCAGCATTTTAAAGGAAAAGACTGAATGCAAATTGAGCTTGCCAATTTAAAAAAAAATCTAAAAACACTAGATGTACTTCAGTAAGGACAAATAGAAAAGTAGGAGCAGAAATCTGTACAAATCCAGGGTAGTACATTACAGGGGGACGGTAAAAAATGACAAATCAAATGTGTATACATTATTATGCCATATATAACAACCCTGATATACCAACCCTTAATATTAATGTCAGACTGCTATTTTTAAGATAAATCAAAATTTCTGGAAAATGAGATTTCTCAGCCCAGACTGTGAAAATTAGGACATCCTAATCCAGAGAAGACAGGCTGAGGTGCAACATATGTGTTTAATGTATGAAAAGCAGGTGTTGTGAGTGGGAAAACAAATTACAGCAATTTTAAAGAAAATTTTAGGTTTGATTATAGAAGAAAATTTGTTTCTGGTAAGGACAGTGAAGCATTGAGGAGGTCATAAAATATTCATCAATAGATGGTTTTAAGAACAGGATCAACAAGCATCTATTAATAATAAAATGCTGAATACATACCTCAAGTTTGGATTAATGACAGGTACGACACTGAGGAGGCAATTCATTTGTCTTACCTAGTTTGCCTAGCAATGAATACAGTTTTGCCCTTATGTTTTCTGAAATCTCTACGATGGCAAAGCTGGGGCAGTTGGCAGGCATGGGAATGACCTCTTGCTGTTTCTGGAAGCTGCTAACAATGGGTCTCTTCATATCTAGCAATTTCAAAGCACAACAAGATTAGAAGAAGGAGGAACAGGTATTATGTCCCCAAAGTTACTAAACACGGAGGAAAAGCTATCTGTGTAAACAGATAGCATAAGGAGCTTTAGCAGGCTTTCCTGGGATGTCTTCACCGAAGGAAGTTGGATTCATCTTACTTTTTGTACACTGATGTGCACTAATGTGAATCATTTCCATTTGGCCAGGAATTCAGTCATAATTTGGGCAAGGAAATACTACGGCCTAAAGATTTGTGATACCATAGCATTCCCCTTGCTTCTTTTTATAAAGTATACAAAAGCAAAATGCCATTTGTGGAGAAGATCTCCAGAAAATACCTGCAAATAAGCTTATAATTGTGATGAAGGAAAATTCTGTAAAGAAACATACTTGATGGATAGTATCCATGTAAAATTAAATAGCTTAATAGTCCAACCTTAAAAAGGCATGACATCAGTCATGGTTCTACTGTCCATCTAATGTAGAAAATGCCATCTAGTGGCAAAAACTAACAAACTACCTTATATGAATATAATATGAATTTGGTCAGAACTACAGCATAAGGCGGTAACTATGTAATTTATATTCATCAGGATTTAGCTTGCAAAAACAGACACTGTAATATGTTTTGCTTTATTCAGAGGAACTGCTCACAATCAGTTTCACACTTATCATAAAGCTTACCAACAATCCTTCCATACTGATCACGTCTGACTCCTAGATCCAACTCCTCTTCTCTCCATAACTGTATTAGAAGGTTGGCTGCTGTTTGATCCTTCTCGCCACGCCAGGTACTGATGTGAGAAGTGGTTTTAGGATTGTCACAAAATTCAACCAGAATTCCAAGAATTATATTGCTCAAGTTCTTTTGCTTTAACTTAGTGAAGAAAAAAGGAAAAAAAAAAGGTTTTAAGTTGCCTGTATCAGAATGAAAGTTTTCAACAGAAATCAAGCAATTACAAGCTTTTTATCACAACTACTTACACAAAACTGTTGTATAGACTTGTAAATCTCTCATACTTCCGCAATCTGGCCAAGCAAAGTTTGATAAATCAAGGGAGGGAAACAGGTGTACTAATACACAACAAAGTACATGTGTTTGCAGTTACACAATAGGTTTTGTGGAGTTACATAATAGGTTTGTACCCATGCCTCCAGGCTAAAATGCTGGAGAACTGAAGTTTCTGGGGAATGCACTACCACCAAGATATTTTTTATAAGAAAAAAACTCATAGGGCAGTGGCTGACTGGTACTAGAGAGCATCTCTTCTATTTTGTGACCTGGTCTGTTAGAACCAGATGGAGTAGGAGAGAGTCTGCAGCTTCGCACTGCAAAGACATGGAAGGCTGGCAAGAAGAAGGGGGGAACGGCACAAGCGAGGAGCAAACTTCCTGAGCGTTGATAAGCCTGTGCCAGCCACATATCCAAGACATATAAAAGCTCTCCACCCTCATGCACAAGGAACTTCTCACACATCAGGATTTGTGAAGCCTTGAAGCACCTCCTAGCTCCGTTCTTAGCGACTTCCATATGAAGAACTTACTTAAGTGCTTTTCTGAACAGAGTTGTTATCCTAAGTGAAAATGTTTTGAATTTTCTATTAAAAGGAGTATTTTTAAAATTAATTTAAAACTTTATCTGCCAAATATTTATTAAAAAAAAAAGATGTATGGGAAATCTGTCCAATCATTTCTGAGCTGTGTGGTTACCTTCTGATTTCAGGGAATTACAGACACTAGCCTTCATGTCATTATTGTAATAATTCTAGGAGATACCAGGACAAAACAAATAGAAATTTTCCATGATTATTGTACTGTTTTTTTTTTTTTTTTCCTTTTCTGCAGCAACAATAATAAAAATACCTACTGCTAACAGATCCAGGAGGTGGAAGATGCCCTGTTTTTCAAGGAAAGAATCCTCTGCAATGTAGCATCCAATGACACAGGACCTAAAATAAAAACAACTTCATTGTTTAGAATCATTTTTACACTTTAAAATGCTCTAGAAATATTTAACTTATTTACTGAGTTGCATTAAAAATATTTGGTATGCACTATGCTTAGGACATACAGGGAGTGGAAAAAAATATGTTTCAAATGCCTCTACCTCTACATCTACAAATACTTTTTTCATCACTAAATATACCCCATCTGACTGCTTCTTCTCCTATGGCTGGTACCTTCCTTGTGGTGGCCAAGAAATCAGACAGGTTCACAATAAATTACATTAGAATTCAATGCAATTCAATTTAACTTAGAGCAGAGTTAAATTTGAGTCAAAACTAAGTAAAATATTTTAGTATTTAGCTAGATCAAGTGTCTCTGGTCTGATTCACTGCAGAGCTGCATGAGCATTTCTGCCAGCAGAATACAGAGGGTGAGACATGCAAAACTGTTTGCTTTGGCAAGAGTGCTGGCTTCTCCCAGCTTATAATGATGATAAAATCTGCATTCATGACACTTTTCATTCTTTCTCTTATTTCCTCATTTCATGATCTCATCTGGAATGTATCTCCTGTGCCTATTTTTTTTTCTTCTAGACAAACACATCATTTAAAAAGTTCTGTCTTAAGACTTTTGTCACCATACATATTGATGCTCTAACGATTTGATTTTTGATAAAAATCTTGTTTTAATTTCTACATAAATATACAGCTAGTTTATACACACCTTTCTTGTGCTTATACAGTTATGCAGTTTTTAACAGCTATCAGTCTATTTTCCTCCTCTAAAATTTACTCCTCTAAAATTATTTACAGACACTTAACACTGCATCTTTCCTCTAGGCAAATCTGCACTGAAGCATCAGGGGCCACTCTTCTGCCTGCTGTGCGGGGAGCCAGCCTGTCTCACTGAGCCCTATCTAGCACAGAACACACACAAAATATTCCGTTTATAATTTGTTATCCAGCCAAACTGTATAAAGGACTTTTCCACATTTTAAGCAGAAGAAGGGCCTGTAAGTGCAGAGAAAAGACCACAGCATTGCAGACTTAAAATGTCAGTCCTCTGATTTTTAAGAGCTACTGTTGCCAAACTACTCTACTAACCACAAGCAGTCCAGTGCAGTGAAAAGGAGCCGACTGTGGCCTAGTCCACTAAATAGCTTATTCGGATCCATCTGCATGAACGGGATAAGCATATCCACTCCTTCATAGCAAAAAAGTTCCTGTTAATTGGACAATAATTAAAGCAATATTTTTGTTAAATAATATTTAGTAAATAACTACGTATAATAAAATACAAAGGAAATTGAAAATTAGAAATATACCTGCTGTGTATTTGTAACAGTTTTGCCCCACTCATTGGAGCAGGGTATATTCTTTATGCTATATATAAGAAAAAGAGATTCTTAGTTCCTCCTGCCTGATAACCCCATTCTTTAGCATACTTTTACATTTTCATTTTTAAAATTATGTAAACAGTTAAAAATGTGTGACACTGGCTAATGGAATTCCGAATGATTCTGTATTTTAACTGTCACTATCACAGAAAATGGTAATCAGCCCTGCCTTGTTAGTGATGAACTGCAGTGGATGTATTCTTTCGAATAAAAGAAAATGCAGTGTTATTTAAATAAAAATGTACTGCGTCACTGTGAGAATTTCTGCACAGTATGAGGGAGAACGATACAAACCTTTCTGTGGAGATCATTTTCACAGAGAGTAGACAGAATAAATAAAATATCAGCCTGGATCTCCAGCAAAATGGCATCTTCTTTTTCTTTAGATTTGTTTGCTGCATACTTTAGGATATCTATAAAAGAATATATTTTATATACATGTGAAGTCTATGTAACCCCTATTGTAGCACCTGATTGAAAAAAAAAAAAAAAAGTACACCAAGAGATTTCTAAGGGCATCTACTCATGCTCTTCAGTTGTATCTCCTGTATGTCACAATCTCTTACAGATACTGCAGTTTCACAGACCTTGCCCTTGGTGGCAGAGGCAAAGACAGCAGCTTGCACTGACTTTTGCCAGCACTTCGTGCCTCCTGTATTGCACCAGTGCAACTCATATGGATTAAATAACCCTTAGAAAAAGGAGAAGAACTCCCTGACCTTCTCTACCATACAGAACACCTGCACCCACAGTAGAAATGTGGGAGAGAGAAAATGCCACTCCTGCTGAGGGAATATCAGCCTTGCAATCACTGTCTGAAAGAGCATATACAGAAAACTCTCTTGGAGTGAGAAAATTTGCCTCAACCTGATATATGATGTATAGTGTAAATTTTTTGTTCACTAAAATCTGAAAGTTTTCATAGAGTTTTCACCAGAGATTTTGGTGAAATTTTGGTGAGATTTTGATTTTTTCACCAGAGCTTTGAACTGCGAACATAAAATCTTCTATTTCTAGGCTTTCCACTATAACATTCTCCTTGAACTCTAAACGACATTACATTTTTATTACTTCCAATATGATTTTTTCAGAACAATGGAAACTTTTTATTATTGTAAGAAAAGAACCTAACATGTACCAGCACTCAGAATAATCTGTAATACTACATATAAGTTACTGAGTAGGAAGATGATCTAAATGAGTTACAAGAATACTGGTTGAGCAGTTTTACTCTGCTTTTGTTCTTCAAAAGGTTACTCATTAAATTCTCTGTCTCTAATTCCCTTCTGTTCTAAAGAGGACTTGGGGAAAGCGATATTGAGGTAGACAACTGCACCAAGTTTATCCCTTATGGTTGAAGTTCCTAAGGGCTAACACAATGAAAATAAGATGTTACAAACAACAGGTATAATAAAAGAGAGAGTAGGAACAGTTTTTAGTATGAAGTGATGTACCTAGATTTTTACAGCTGTCTGCTTTGCTTAACTCCTTTAATTCTGTATGATCAAATGTCATGATATTAAAAATCAAATCAATATATGAATTGATTTCGCATCCTCCTTCAGTTTTTCAGTCAAACGAGTAACATATTAAAACCACAGCATAACAAAAAGCCCGGACACATCCTACTGTCAACATAAACATGCTATTTTAAGGTCAGCAATACAAATTGTGCTTTACCCAGCAATTGGCTAATAGCTCCCTGGTCACACAGGTTTAGGTTCACAGCATCGTCACCAAGGGACACCACCGACCTCAGCACTCTCAGACCGTAGCGCATTTGTGCAAGTTTGCTGCCACGACCACCCGTCCCATGGAAACTGTTACCTTGACCAAAGAAGGGATCTGTGGAGCAATCACAATGAGCATTTTCTTCGGCAGACTGTATATTCAGAATAAAAATATGCTAAGGAAAAAAAACTATGTTTTACCAATGGAAGCAAGCTGAAAGCAAACAAGCAGAAAAATCCTTTTATATTAGAAAGGCTTCTTGTTTAAAACAATCTGATAAGAAGCCTACCTGTGAAGGGATATGCTGTTTATAGTCGCAAGCAACATAAAAAATAATAATTCTCTCCTCCAGCATAACAGGTAAAACTTATCTTTTGATCTCAGTTACACTCAAATTAAAATTTGTCCACAGAAAAAAAAATCACCCATTCTCTGGTGAAAATTATTCATCCACAGGGAACCAATCCATGAAGATTGGGGGCAGTTAATTATATATTTCCTGAGGTTCTACTCTTAGCTGATGGCCAAAAACAAGCTTTAGTCTGGAAGCTGACTTACTCTGTAGAGGGCTCAGAGCCTGAAGAACCACAGCTTCTTGGCAGGAATTACTGGTTGGACTCCGTGCCACAGTAAATGCATCTGACTCGTTTAAAACATGAACAGCAAAGATGTGTGACTGCCTAGTCAACTAAAGGAACTAAAGGAACAGTATAGTGGTACACAGAGAATGAGGTACCAGTTTATACTCCAACAGAAAAAAATGTTACAGTTCATTACAAAAAAACAAAAAAATGTTTCCTACATGACCCATTTAAAAAGCATCATTTCAAATTCATAAGTCTTACATTTTACCTAACTGCTAAAGAAAGGAAGACCAGTTAAAGTGTTTTGAGGTAACTCTGTATGAAAGACATAACTATCTACTGACCTTGACCCACACACCACTCTAGAAACACGAGGAGGAGAGTATTTGCTTGGCAGGACAAATATTTATCTAGTAACAAGGGAGCCACTGAAGCTAAAATAGCTATTGCATGAAGTTGTAATTCTTCATATTGGGCAGCAGACCAGTCATGAAATCCAGGCTTTTGATTTGGTTTTACATAATAAAGCAAAGCTGGCATCACATCGTTTTCACTGAGAAGCTGTGACAACAAAAGAGAAAGAACACAAACACAGCTTACAGGTTTCACACATGAACAAGAAAAAAATATATAAAAAGAAGTTAACTTCACTTTTAAATAGATTTAGTCTTATTTTTTGCCATAATCTTTTTGAAATATTTAAAATATACTAATTTGCTTGTAGGAAGCATTTTCCAAATACTGACAAAATCTAATCACAAAGACATATATCAACAGACAATGCATCAATTTGTAGTAACTGATTAATTCAGTGATTGATACCACATTAAAGGAAAGCACTTTCAAGTGAAAAAAATTATATTTTCACTGTGAGGCCAGATTATCACTGTAAGCCAACAAGGTTGCAACTAAATTATGGAACATGTAAGGCCTTTTATTTTGATCCCCCAATTTTCCTGAGTAGGAGATCTCTGAAAGCACATTACAGCTGTCTATAAGATCTTTTATACTGCTACAATATTCATGGAACACCAACCATAAATATGTCTGGCTCATACTAAGAATATTATCTTTTATTGGGATCTTTTATTGAGAATGGATGTCAGGAACAGTACAAGCACAGACAAGCTCTGTTTATATTCTGTAGCCTTCCCACGGACTGGAAAAACAGTTTATGAAACTGTTTTTTTCTTCATCTGTGTTTCAGTAACGCTTTGTAGTCACTTGACAGCTAATTTTTCTAACATGGTCTGGGTTTGCAGTCTTTCTAAAACAGGAAATGTACAACGCTTTCAACCAGTAGGACTTCACTTGAAGGTATGTATGGTATATAGTTTTGAATTCCTGATTTAGACAACAGCAGGTTATCTATTGAGCTGTGTCATATAGACAGCTAAATAATCCTGTAATTCTTGGCCCTTTTTTTGCTTACAATATATTCTATTTTGTTACAATTTACCTGTATAGCACATGGATCTTTAGATAAGACTCCTATTACATTAAACAGCAACTTCTTCAGCTCAAAGTCCTCATAAGAGTAGGTAAGTTTAAGACCTTTCACCAAGGGATTAGGGATTTTAACTGTGAAGGAAGTTGTAGATAAATTACAACAAAATCTTCAATAAAATTCAAAATATTACAATTAAAAAGTAATTTTTGTACCCCCAAAAATAAAATAAAATCTCTTACCTTCAGTAAATGTTGCAAGCACTATTAACTGCTTTGTAAATCCACTTTCCTAATAAGCATACAAAATAAATACATGAATTAAATTACAATGAAATTAAAGCTGATTTTTTTTTCCCCCCTCAGGACACATCAGAATTTAATATACCCTATTGCAGAATAATCAGAATTTTATCAAAGAAGAGATCAACCATTTGGACATTGTACAGAACTAATTACAATGCGAAGAGTAAGTTAAACCCCTGCTTCACTCTGCACAAGAGTCAGCTTGTCTGGGGAAGTCCCAAATCCATATATTCACTACTAAAACCTACCCCACTTGAAAACAGTATACTTCAGTGCAGTTAGAGTTGTGATTTTAAAATGCATTTGTACACACATAACTTTGTATGCCAGGGTCACCAATATGCACAGTTCTGTGCATTAGCTGTGTGTGCTAATATGCTTGTGCTCCAACCTGTTTGCACCTACAACTGAGCCCATAAAAATTGTGTGAATGATCAACCTGCACTTATAAATATGTCATATTGTAATGTTTATAAGAAGCAGTTCAGAAAATGAAATCTAGTAATTCACAGCTTCTACACAGCCAACAAGACAATTACTTAAAATACAACCAGGATAGGGCCGAGGCCCGGGTGGTACATACACAGTGCAGTAGAGGCAAATGAGCTCTGTTTCTGAGGTGATTATAAACATATAAACAGGCAGGCTTGGCACTGTTCTTCCTGAGTGGCGAATACATTATCTTGGCCTCAATACTCTGGAGAGAGAACCCCCTGCAGAGCTTTCCGCCAGCTCCCAACATGAACAGAGCTCAACACCTCTCACAGACCATCCCTGCACAGTGAAGCAGACCAGCAGCCTGGCAGCAGCTTTTTAGATGCACTCCCTCCCAAAAGAGCTTGGGTTTGATCAGTCCCTTAACACATCTAAATGATTTTAATATTCACAAAAATATGGCAAGGGTCACTTTAAATAAAAAAATACTGAAGCACATAAACACTTTTCCATTACGTTTTGCCTTCTCAGTATCATACTCCCCTTAAAACGCCACAGCAAAGTGGCTAATTAAAACCAACTGATTACACTTAAATTTATTTATATTTTCACGTATTGATTACTTTTGCTTACAGTATTAAAATTCTGACAGAAACCAGAAAGTAATTACCAAACAGGACATTTTTTATAGCACAGAAATAATTGTAATTCATATAAGCCTTACTTTACATATATTTTGCAAGTTATACATGGCAAGAAAATTATTTTCCTTTCAAAGGCTCAGATTTCTGTGCTGATCTCTGAATTATGTTAAATATTTTATCCTGAGTTTTGTATATTTGCTTGGACAGTATGTTAATAAGAAAAAAGATGAAGTTCTAGTGAAAATTTATCTGGCATTCTCTACGAAACAGGATTCAATAGTAATATTACTGTTTTTTTTTTCTATCTGATATTTACACCTTATACCTTCTCTCCGGAAGTGAAGTAAAATCTCTAGGAAAGGCGGGAATAGAGAATTTAAATGGAAACATTCATTATGTATTGAAACATCTTTTTCCTTTCAGTATAGAGAATTAAAATATTGTGTTGTGCCTACTTATCCTGCATGCTAATTGCTTTGTTTCCACAGCCAGATAAATGATTTGAATGCTTTAGACTTCAAATATGTTACAACACCTTATATAATGGTTAGCAAGAAAATAGAAAACCCGAGCGAAAATCTGGCATCTTCATTACAGATTATAAAACCTATTTTGTAATAGAACCAGCTGAGACACTGCTACTGAAGTAAATACAAATTCCCAGAAAATAATCTATTCCTGATCAAACTGTGAAACAGCAGCTAACAGATCTATATAAACAGGAATTTAAATGCTTAAATATTTGGTGAAGCTCTAAATCTCAGGAGTAAAACAAGAGACTAAAAAAATAAAAAATGTAAACGTCAATTAAAACTTAAGTTCTATATAATTTTCTCAAAAAATTCTGGAATCTTTAAGAGGAATGGGCCATATCCTATTTTTTTCAGTGATTTGTGATATGGTTAGGTATATATTCAACTTAGAAAAAGCTCGAGGAGCCTTCTTGTGTCTGGTTATGAGGCATGGATACTTCAGATGAATTTAGGCCATCAGCATGCAGTCCATATGACCGCATCTTGCAAACAGTGAATAAGATTTAGTGCAAAACTCACAGAAAGGCACATCTAAGAATCTCTACAGGAATATAGAAATTCTGTTAATTTCTTCAAATGAATACAATTAGTTTAATTTCTTAAGTATCAAAAAGATTGATGTTAATACTCCAGGTTGATGGCATACAAATTTGAAGTCTCTCTGAGCTGCAGCAAGGAAAAATGTTCCCTGCACAGCAAACCTTAGAAAGAGCTCTAGAGACAGCATGGAGCGAATACTGGAACTTGAATGGGGTGAAACACTGAGTACAACAGCAAAGGAAAACTTACTAAGCTCTGGGATATAACTGGGAGTACTCACAATCATAGGTGCTGCAGGATTTTCAGCTACCAATGTGGCAATCACCAAGAGGTCATTTCTTAGCTGACGATCGTAATTGCGGAAACCATGCATGAGAAGGTGCACAAATACTTCTTTCAAAGCACTTAGAAGACAGGGAAAGATATTTTACCTTTTCTTTTCATATTTTATTTAAGACAGCCGTAGTACGTATCATACTTTTCAAAGCCTTTGGTTTCAGCTACGAAGTGGCTTAAAATTTCGCTATGAAATGGATTCTAATGTAAACTACTAGAAATCCAAGTTAAGCATGTATGCAAGGTACACATATTTCAAATTTCATCTTGCATTTTATGTATTATAATGAATTGATAGGTATACCTATCTACAGCGATACTAGGTATAACTTTGAAACAGAGAAGTACTTAATGGGATGTAATTGAATGATTACTGAGAGGTTATTTCCCAATACAGAAACAGCATAACTCACCAAGACAGAACCTGTATTACCTTCAGCTGAGGATGTAAGCCTCATATACCATAACATACACATTCCAACAGTGCGGTCGTACTGACCTATGAGGCCTGACATAAGAGGTTGAAAATGGACGATTAACTTTTGCATTATACAAAGCAGTAGTTAAGGCTACACCTCCTGAACTTATGCAGTAAAGCACCTTGACTTCTCTTTTACCATATACCAGAAACAATTGGTGGTGGATCACTGTGATTCATAAAGTGAAGAGAAGCTGGACAACCAAGTATTTTTCAAGCTGTCAAAAGCTTTCAACAGCCCTGGCCACAGAGTTTATAAGCTACCTGGCAGACACCTCTTATATCACACAACATTTTCTGGCATCTGACAGGCCATAATGCTATCTAACTTTTCAAAAGAGAAAAAAAAAAAATCTAAATGGTCTAACTCATGTGTAGCTTGACTGTTTTGGTGTGTAAAACATAATGAGGACTTTAATGGGAGACATCCACTCTCCTTTTGTTCTTTCTCTTAATTCATTTCAAACAAAATGATACAAAACAGCAATGGTCTAGATGTCTTCAAAATTATAATATTAATTCATAAAATGCTTCACAGTGCTTACTGTACACATTCCAAGTTACTGAGCTGGTTAACAACTTCTTCCTTTGAGGTGTTTTCTAATAGGTTCCACAGGATTTCTGATGAACGGAATACCAGCTGTCCAGAGGGATCAGCATCATTGAGATGCACACACAGTCTGCTGGCTGCTTGGGCCTTAAGCATAAGTCTGCAATTTTCTCCTGAAATTATGAAAAATCTGAATAATTAACTCCCTGTAGGTCAGTAACTGTTTTAGACATGTTCAAAGAACAAACAATCAAAGAGTAGAAGTAATGAGATTGCTGAAAGAACAATTTGTACTAACCAGAGCTGGAGAGATACTGCAGGGCTTTCAGTACCCATAACTTCTCAGGAAGTTGATTTTCAACTAATGCTAGTGATAAAACAAGAGTTTCTGCTAATCCTCCTAATTCAGCCATCTGAATTTTGTAGTTTGTACTTGTTGGCTGGTAACCTGCACATAGAATTGGTTTAGTTACAATACGTTAAATATTCAGAATTTTGGTTATTTAATCAAATATTCACCCTTTCTCAAAAAAGAAGAAGGAATGAGATGGGAGTTTCATATTTCCCTAGTGATAAAACTGCTGGAAAAAAAATCCAATAAACAACAAAAGATTTTTTTCTTCTATTTGAATATTAATAGTACCTAAGACGTACCCAAAAAGTTTACCCTCCAGTGGACTATAATAAAGACATAATTTGCCTTCTAGAGTTAGCAGAGAGGGAAGGAGAGGTGAAATTTTTGGTGTAGAACCCAGCTCTTCTCTTTAGCCTCCTCATGAGAGAATTAATGTTTTCTATGACCACAATACTTAAAATATGTGAATCCAGCCTTTGCTTTACAAGCTTGAATTTCTAATGTATCCTTGTTTTTACTTTTGTCCATGCATAAATAAGTTGTTATTTTATTACTGAATTATAGGGGTAAGAGACAAACTAAGAAAATCATATTTACATATTCTAACTTGCAAATGTAAAGTTTATCTAAAATAGTTTTAAAAAAACCCTAATATATACCAAACAGTAGATGACATGCCGGGTTGATAAACATAGATAACAGAAATGGGGAAAGGCAGTTTAACAAACCATAAAGTCTGAATTGCTCTAAATCAGCTCTTATATTAAAGAGAAAGAACTTTGAGGTCTCTCCTATGAAAACACCAGCTCAATATGCTAGGGGAGGGTCAAATGATTAAATCAAATTCTAAGAATCGTTAATAAAAGAATAGCAAATAACACTGAGACTGACAGTGGCTGCTGTGCCATCAGCTAGAAGACTCTCTAAAATTCCGGCCTCCCAAATCTACTGTAGACTAAAAAAAAAAAAAATATATAGACAGCAGGGCAACAATTTACCAGAAGCTTCGAAGAGCTTATGTACTAAGAGACTTAGCCTCTTGAACTGAAAAAAGAGAGGTGACTACAAGGATATGACAGGCATATATAACATAAGTAGCAAAAAGAAGGTTAAAAGAGAAGAGTTTTCCCTTGTTGCTCACAAGACACGTAAAAAGCAACATAATATAAAGTTACTTGGCAATATGTTTAAAACCAACAAAAAGAAATAATTCTTCTACACCATAACACTAAATTACAAAAATAATTTCTTCTTGGTGCCATGAAAGGCAAAGATGTAAACAGTTATAAAAAGCAGATAGAAAATCTCACAGAAGGAAAAAAAAACAAGTTCTATTAAGTGTAAGAGAAATAAATTCTGCTTTAGGAATACTCTAAGACACAGATTGTTTGAAAATAGGGCAAGACATTGACAGAAAGCATCATGGTGTGCTTGCTTGCTTTATTCTTGCATTGTTTCTCTCATCCCCTGCTTTGTCATGCACTGCACTGACCTTTGCATGGTCATTCTTATCTTTTGTTTTATCCTAATGTTTTGCTATAAATAATCAACACTGTATATTTAATGAGATATAGGAATGACAGCTGTAAATAACATCCATAGCAAATGTACGGATTTCAAAGTAGTATGGTTAATTAAGGTTGGAATTCTTGTTACACTTGAAAATATTGTGCTTTACCTGAAAGTAGTTTTTTTGGTGGCTCCCCATTATAAAAGCTGATAATACACCTGCAGATTTGTATTCTAACTTGAGAGCTTGGCACCCTCATCAAATAACCTGTCAGAAACAAACAAACAAACAAAAAGTTTATATATTAAAACAAAAACTTGATACTTCTAATTATAATACTCTGTCTTTATTGATCATATCCCCTAAAATCTATTTCATTGAAAGTTTGATTATAAAAGTACATACAAGACAGGATCTCCACCACTGAAAAGGACAGAGTGGTTTTGGAGTAGTAACACAGGGCTTATTCCAAAGCGTCCTCCTCTGTTTTAAGGCCACAGAGATGCTACTCAGAAGTTTCTCTCAGAAGAAAGCTAATACTAGGCTACTGCCAACATCATGTTAGTAACTCTGCTTCTACCAAACATGATAAGACATAATGGGAGCATAGAAAAGAGCTCCTTTTCCACAAGATAGAAAGAAACCAGCTGAGAGCTACTGATGCCTCACATGGATAACAGAAACTATCTTTTATATTTTAATGCGTCTCTGGATAGGCTATACTAAAGAGAATCTACAACTGTCCGAAACTCACTCAGGGCCATTCTGCTACCTATTTGGGCTTCTGAAAATTAAGATTTCTATGAAGAATTTCTTGCTCATCCATTTCAAGAATGCTCCTTTTTTCCATGTGAGAAGCTGATGACTCCTGAGAGGTCATACGTCTCTACCATTTGCATTTTTTCCATTAAATGAGCTGGTGCATCACTCACTAAATGAGCTGGTTCATCACCCCTCCTCTTTACCAAAACCTGTCTTGACTTAGAGCATTTGCAGCATTGTTAGTATGTTCTTGTCATATGCAAGGTCATAATGAAATAGTCAGGCACTAAGGAGTTGATGCTGAGATTATCAGCTTGATACCTTTTCCTCCAAGGGCTCTATTAGAATAGATTCCTGGAGGACAGGAGCTCACAGTTCAGATGCAGCAGGAGGCAGAAGTCAGGAACTGCAGCCCCTGGTAGGGCACGGCACTACTGACTTGCTGTATTTTGCCGTTGTGGCAGGCAGCTCTCAGGGATTGTGGGTTTTGAAGCTCTGAGCTGGCAGTCAGCAGTTACTGTGTCTTAATCATTTCTTCCTTTTGGCTTCACAGTAGGAAGTCTTTCCCCCATGCCAGACTTCAGCGGTTGTAATAATACACAAATTTCTCAGAACAAAATGAAATTTTGTACTGTGTCCAATTCTAAGCTCCCCAATACAAGAAAGACACGGACTTACCAAAGGTCCACAAAGGTGATTAAGAGACAGGAATCTGTCATACGATAAAGACTGAGAGAGCTCAGACTGTTCAGCCTGGAGATCAGAAGGCTCAGGGAGGATCTTATCAAATATCTGAAGGGAGGGTCTAAAGAGGACAGGGCTACACCGTAGTCAGTGATAGGAGAAGAGACAAAAAGGGTGCAAACTGAAACACAGGGCACCTGTGCACAAGAAAACACTTCTTCACTGTGAGCGTGGCTGAACCTAGAAGAAGGTTGTCCAGATATCTTGTAGATTTGGATACGGTACTGGGCAACCTGCCCTAGCTGACCCTGCTTGAGCAAGGGGGTTGCACCAGCTGATCTTCAAAGGTCCCTTATGACCCTAACTATTTTGTTATTCTGTGAAATTAAACAAGCTACAGAGAAGCTTAGTTCTCCAAGTGTAGTGTTGAAGTTTTCTAATATAGCTTCTCACATGGGCAAATAGGAAACTGGTAACTTATGTGTGAGTTAGCAGCTCAGCAAAACAAGAATGCTTTCCAAATAATAAAAAACAGAGTATTGATGGAATCATTGAAAGAAATGAATTAAACATATTAGAGTAACAAGCAACTGAAATTATGAGAGTTATATAGTTTGTATTATTTCTATACTGTTGGCACTGTGGCATATCACTTTACACTCACCAAGCTGTGCAATTGCTTTTGAAACTGTTAGGGAATAGCTGACCTCATCAGATAATCTCTTTTTGTGAAATGGTAACCTGCAAAATGGAATAAGCAAGTTATTAAAACCATGCTTAAAACACCATAGAAAAACACTATAATTAAGCCATTAGAAAAGTTCAAAAACTTTTCTCTTTCTCCTTGACTTTCATTGCAAAGAAAGACACTTTGCCCAGCACAAAAATATTCTTTGTAATGCTGATTCTACATTTAAAGTTCCCTTTCCTTAATCTGGTAATAATATTTTGGCAACTAGTGGTACATGTCCATAGACAACACTTTCATAATTCATATTTGGTACAAAACAATCTGAGCAAACACATGTAATTTGAATATGGAAGATTAAATCCTGGAAGCTAGGCAGTATTAGCCTATTCCACAGCCAGGCTATTAATAGACATGTGTAGAGCTGGGGAAAAAAAAAAAAAAAAAAAAAAAAAAAAAGGTTCTGCTACGGGGGTTCTAGTATCTGAAAGGAATTTCCAAATAACAGCCCTTCCTCTAGTTACAGACTTTTTATTGCTACATGAAGTTGTAGCGAAATGCGGGAGGATTTTCAGAGCACAAAAATTAAAGCAAAACCCAAGGGTGTCACCTTCTAAAATTACTCATTGCAGCAAGCACAAGTATTGCTGAACCAAATAAATAAATCTGTCATATAATAAAGAGGAAAATAACAAGTATCTGTAATTGATTGCACACCCTCACTTTTGTCACATTTCTGCAGAAGTAAATGAAATTTCATGATGTGCTTTTTCATTCTCCACTGTGTGGCAGCAAAGGAAAGCAGTACAAGTGATGATGCTCAAGCAAGTAGAAAGATAGCTGAACAGTTACACATTTGCCATATTAACAGTTGAAGGGAAGCTATGTAAAAAGAATATTTGAATGTCAGGCTTAAAAATCAACTCATTTTCAGTTTCTCAGAAACTGAGTTGACAGAATTATCTGTCATAATTTTTCTCTTCCATATCCTCACCAATTTTAATTAAATTCCAGAGAAACCACAGTTACTAGTATTTCATCAGTATTTTTAAATTTTTGTAAATATAGTGTCACAATAATGATGTCAAAGAATTCATGTAATATATTTTAAAGCAGATTATAAACCGGATGTCTTTCAATTACTGTTTTTTTTTTTTCCTCTTCTGCAACATTTTTTGTCATTTCACAAAATTTAAGGTCTCTTTGCATCACCTCAGGTTTTAAATCCACCTATTAAATCCCACTTAGAGAGATTGTTGAAACAACAAAACATTTTAGCAGGACTTACCACAGAATCCCTTGAGGCCAGCAACACCACAACAGCCTACTGCAGACAATGGCATTGGGGAATCCTGCTTCTAAGTACACGGAGGCTAATTATAATACAGCACTAAGGGATGTAATGAGTAGCTCTGCATATACTTAACTGGGTCTTTTGTGTCAACAGCAACTGGACTCAAGAATTGGATACGAAAAGGAAAGGTGATACGATAGGTATCTTCTCATAGAGGCATGTCTGTTTCCTTAGAAAACGTATGAACGTGTTAATAAGCAGTGTTTAAAAATCTCTAAAATAAGGCCCATAGTACTTACCCACACAATTGAATAAGTTCACACATGGGCTCAGTGAAAGCTTGTTGTTCATGAAGTTTTTCTGCACACAAGTTAAGAATTTCAAATACTTGTGCTATATCCTTAAGGGGCTTTGAACTTTAAGTTAAGGAAATCAGATTTTTGGTACTTTTGGTTTGTACTGCTAAGAATTAGGAGAAAAAGCTGAAAATTGTATTTGTCATACTTTAAAGATACAACCAAGAACAACCAAGGCCAAGGCTTTCAAATTCAGACCATTAAAATGAAGAATATAAATTTATACTTAGCTCTTGGAAGCATCCTTTAGAGAAGTAAAACACTTGCAACTCTCATTTAGCTTTCTTATCAGTCAAACTCAGTGGAAGTTCAACATATTATTACATATAAAAACACAGGATGAAATTTTTTACATCATAGTGTCAGATCCAACTAAATTCTGTCTGAAACAACACTAAGGTATTCAAATCCTTTCTTTCTCTTGCCCCATGTGGTTAATTTTAAAGACAAAAGTTTGAAAATTTGGACCCAAACACACGTAGAGATTATCTCATTTAGGGCAGAGGCACAAGATCAAAACTGAACAGTTTACTGAGACTTACAAGTTACTACCAATCCACTGGACTCATGGGAACGGGCTGTGTGTGCCCATGACTCAGTCGTGAAGTAACGTAATCACTGTGGTAATTAGCTGAACCGTATGAAATTATTCATACTTTTTTCATATTCCTACACATTTCCCAGTACTTCCAATTATTAGAAAACTTCCCATTTCTACTGCAAATATGAAAAAAAAATCACATAAATTAGTTTGCATTCATTTTCCTTTATAATGTTTCCTCATTGGAAGTTATTGCTATTTTAACTGCTTGAGTAGTAACTATTGTTGTGTTTGCCTGCTTTGAACGGAAAATTAACTTATATTTACACTCACTTTTGAACACTTTCAATCACTGTGTAGCTGTTAGTTCTCTATTTTAGTTTGCAGCAAATGAATCTAGCAACCAAGAATCTTCCAAACCCTACCAATCCTGGCTACGCGTGGACACGTCAGTGATCACAACATAAGCGGAGCCTCACAGCTCTCCATCTGGAAGCACAGCAGATCATAAATGGCTTTGCTGAGAAGTCAGAATATTAACAGATATCAAACACCACAATTTTAATATTCTAAAAACTGTCAAAAAGGATACAAGACCATTTTCAAAGCACTTGATTACCTTCTTGAGAATTTTCAGCTGCCTTTCCAAATTATTCTTAAATAAAAAAAATGAAAAGCAGGCTTTAATTGCAGTTTTTCTTAGAACCGTAAGTGACTACATTCATCCCCTTCTAAGTTTAAATGAAAAGTGGAAACCAGATTAAAAAGCCAGAAGCCACAATGAAATTCTGCAAGTGCTTTGCAGCAGGATTAGCTCTTTGATGAAGCCCTGTTCCTAAATATACAGGCTACAACCTGATAACTGAGGAGGCTTTTCAAAACTGCAGCTTTTGTTCAAATGTGTGGGCTTTTTCTACTAATTTATTTGGGATCCTGTGGAAGAAAACTTACAAAATCCAAACCTATGTTCAGGTCATCCTACGTTCAGCAGGCTGACATGTGACACAAATGTGTATAAAGTACCTAAGAGACTGAGGGTTGCTCTGCCACCATTAGAAAACAGCCTGCAAATTTCAGTTGGAAAAGTGGTGGAGCCGGGCTGCACTCGGGAATGCCAAATATGCAGCATTCCTTCCAGCTCCTCCAAGCACCTCCACGATGGGCAGGATTCCGGCAATCTGAGGCAGGCCAAAAAGCTGTTACAGGAATCTACAAGCCCAGAATCCTGAGAGTGTCTCCCCATGTATCTCATGATATAAAAATAAACTGTACCAGCTAGCACATTTCTGTTTAGTCAGTATGAGTTTATTCTATCAACTTTGAATCAAAAGGAAACAGAAAAACAGTTCTCTGCGGGATGCTAACCTGAGATATGCATAATGTTTAATTAACTTCTTAATGACGGTTTAGTGAATTTAATCCATCAGAACTGCTTGTGGAGAAGAAAAGCAGCCTGTGGAAGCCCAGGAGACAGGGCCGCTCGTGGGCTCCTCTGGGTGGTCATGGCTGCTCCTGAACCCTGCACTTTGAACAATTCTCCCTCCTTTAAAAACAGTTATTTAAAGAAACTTCAGCATTTAACTTAGGCAATCACGTAAATTCCTGGCATGCTTGAAGGGGCTCTAAATGTGCTTCTGTTTTTCAGCTGTAGGTTTCAGCACTCTGAAACTTCAAGATAAGCCAGACATTCTGCACGTCTGCTTTCACATGCACTCAGTTTTGTCTCTTTTGAAAAAGTATCTGCATAGGTGTGCAAGGCTGTCCAATACAGAGCACTCGTAGACACCACTCGCTGTTATAACGCACATCTTTACAAGATGTCGTAAGGTGCCGGTATGAACTCCCCAGCTTTCGCAGCCCTGGCCGTCTGGCTGACTTAGAATTAAGAGCAAAAGTATTTGTATAAAATCCGTGCAGCTAAACCCCTCAGGTGCCAGGCTTACTCACCGAGCCTGGCTCTTCCAGGAGCCTGACGGCATGATTCAAATCCACCGATTTAAGCTGCGGATCCTAG
>VZSV01000135.1:1431141-1441231 GCA_013398735.1 Nothocercus julius
GGAAAAATAAGATAAATGCATAGTGTTTTCTTAAGGACCTCATGGCTGGATGAAGGCATCACCTCATTCATGAGTATGTATTTTTTCCATTTGCACTAAGATTTTAGGTCACAGAGCAGCAGTACTATAGTCACTCCCACAGAGACATCTGATGGACAGGGATGTTGTAGTGGTACAAAATGTCTATTTACGCCCACTGAAGGCTCAAACAGGGTGAGAATAACTAGTTCCACCAAGGGAACACTGAACTGACTTTTTTTTTAGGTATAACTGGAGCCTTCCACCAACAGAAGTTCTAAGAGAAAGCAAAATATTACTTCACAGACAGAACACTTCTGGCAGCTGTAGCCAAACTGGTATTCTCCATCACTTCCTTTAAAATGCTGTAAATTATCAAACTCAGCTCAAGGCCTGAAAGTGAAGCAAATGCTTGTGTTGTGAAGGTAGGAATTAGTCAATAGTGACAAGAATAAAAACTAGGAAATTCCATTAGAGTGGATATGTCCTAAAGCCCTTAATCAGAAAAATTGATTTAAGACTACAGTACTGAGCCCAAAATTCCTCCCACAAAAACAAAGCCACTACACCCAGACCCCCACGTATACACTTACAGATTTTATCACAAGACTAAATCCTAATGACATTTCAGATCAATGACTACTACTTAAAAATAACAGCAGTGTTGTTTGTAAACAAATGTGGTTTATTATTTACCTCCTATATTGCTCAGTAGTTTATGCTGTTTAGGTCTGCCTGTAGCAGGCATTTATCTGCAAAAGAAGGGCAGTAAGAAGAATGCCAGGACTAGAAGACAGCCACTGCATTTAATAAGCAAAGCTGCAGTTCCTTCGGTGGTTAGTCTGAGTTCATCTAGCTTGAATTTAACATGGAATTCTAACAATGGAAAAGCTAAAATTCCTGTTTATTTGGTCTTAGCTGTGTAGGTTCTTTAAGACCAACAAGAAAAAGAAAGCAGAATTCCTGTTCTGTCACTCATGAAATGCTTAATATGCATTCACCAATATATATCTGCTGAGTAAGGATGTTGTTTTTATTAACTTACCACAGGAGGGGGGAACCAATATGCTCTCATCACATTGCAAAGTGCTTTTCATAACAATAATAATAATTACAAACATGAATTCTTATCAGCAACCAAAAAAACACTTATTTAAAAAGTAACACACCTGAATAAAACTGAACTCCCTCCAGTTTAAGGCACTGTTTACTGAAGGGATCGAAGTTACTGCCAGCAAAGAAAGCAATCCAAGACTCATTATTCCAAAAGAAATATACATTTCTATTCGCCACACTTCTTCCTCATTCCAAGAATTTTCAACATTTGCATGAACCTGATGAAGAAGCAGAAAGGAAGTCCTTATTATTCAGAATATTAAAAATATCAACAAGATTTTTTTGGTTGAGTAAAAGATTACAGATGTAGGACAAATATATAATGGGGTCAGATATTACAGAGATTTATGTATGTCCTGGAGAGAAATAACTATTTCCCTACAGCTGGTATTAGCTCTTGTTATGTTAAAAATATCTAAACAGAGACTCCTAGTTGAGTAGGTAGAAGAAAATGTAACATTATGTACTAGTTATGTAAATTATTTTATAAAAATATATAAATCTGTATGTTACCATATACTGTAGAAAAGTATCTGTGTTTTTCAAACTTCAACAACTTATTTTGTACATCATGTACTGGGTAAATCTGCATTTGTTTCTAGCTCGTTACATTTAGAAATAGCTTTTAATCATTTCCTGTTATTGCTTCAGGTCCCTATACTGAGTCCAAGTTATTTTGACTCTTTTATTGTTGACAACAGATAGTTCTAGGACTGCTCTGCCTGAAGAGCTTTGCGAGAGAAGACACAAACTAAGGTCTTTAACAGTTAAGATGCTTGAAGAATCAAATATTTTTCCATTTTCATGTCGACTATGACAGCTCCTGAAAGTGGCTCACTACAAATATTAGCAAGTTACATTTCTATAAAGTTATTAAAAACATGATCATTTCTTAATAAAAGTATCAGCAAGTCCTCTGCTAAGTGTGAACAATACTTGCTGCCTGTCTTTTATAGGTTTGTGTGCTCTGCCTTTAAGTTCAATTTTTCGTGCCAATCCTTCTTTTAAAATTTGTGCACTCCATCCCTTTTATTGTTATTAAGATTTCACTTCCTTAGTTTGTTTTTTTTTCTGTTCCATCTCTCTTTCCAGCAATTTTTTTCATGCTGAGAGGCATTGCTCTTTTTTTATGTCACTTTAGAGATGACAATAAACTATCTCACTGACAGAGAAGAGCAACAGACCCTTCTCTACAGCAGCTTTGCTGGAGATGGTTTCAGTGTTATGCAAGACCAACTGCTCCTGGGAAGTATGAGTCAATGTCTGTTGCCTGTAATAGATGACATTCACAGCATTTCTAATGAGTAAAATATTTCTGGTCTGAAAAGTTACAGAGTAACAGAATTTGTATTTCTTAAACATAGGTGTATTTGTGCACACTTTCTCCACACTTGTTCTTCACACATTTGGTACAATAGTATTTGTCATAACACATTGATGATATACATATATCCCCCTATCTTAAGAGCAAATATGGAGGAAGACACCCCAGAAAGTCAGACGTTTCCTCTCATTTTGCTCTTCTCCTATCTATACTACATTCCATTTCTGTATATTTCTACTAGGAAGTCAAGTAGAGCACCTCCTCAGTTTCTCTTACGGGACAAACTTGATTGCAGCTTGCTCCACGTGTGGCGAGCACGATGCACAGTGTTTTTTCCTCTTCCTGCTTACTAAGCACTAGCTATGCATAAGATAACTCCAAACATATTGTAATCATGAGTCCCATGAATGCAACCAGTGCATTCTCGGCTTTTGTTAACGGGTAGAGATCAGCTTACCTGTTGATATGCCATGTTGAGGAACAAGTATCGCTCCGATCTCCGCATGGGTAAGCACAGGCTGTAGGCCACATGCACTGTGGCAAAGAAAAAGCTGAGCAGGCCGAGCTGCTTTCGACATTGCAACCAGCTCTCCAGCCAAGCTGGAAAACGCCTATACTTAGTACCGTAGTAAAGCTGGTAGGCAGCTGCAATAAGTCCAGATAAATATACTAGAGAGAGTAAAGTGATGGCAACAATTGGTAAGGTCTTGTTCACAATCTCAATGGGGATCTTGTAAAAGTCACTCTGCTGATTTCTAACAAAGGGGTGGATTACATCTCTGATGAAGGAGTAGACAAAGAAAAACGTTGCCAGGCTAATGGCAATCACTACAGGTCCCTTCCACAGTGTGAACAGCCGCAGAGGTAAGTTTTCAATTTCCCTGGAAGACGACAACGCCCCCAGATCAACTGGAATAAAACTGAGCTGCCGGGCAAGCTCAATAATTTGATGGCGAGCTGCAACATTGTTACTGCATATATAGACCTGTTGGAAAAGTGAATGGTTTTACTCAGAGAAATAGACTTAATGACAAAACAAACCAACAAAAACTTCAGAGGGCCAAACCATGGCACTACAGCTGAAGCTATGCATTGTTATCACAGATTATCTATACATAATATACATAATATACATAACAATCTATACATTGTTATCACAGATTATATCACAAAAATGAGAAATGGAAACAAAAAATGAACCCATGAAGTACTGGAGTCTCTCAAAAGGACAGGAATCTTGCCTGATGACCCTAAAACAGCTATAACTTCAACAGGACACGAAGCGGAGAACTGTGCAGTCTCTGTGTATAATAATCCTAGCTTCACTTCACAATCCAGATTTCCACAAAAATGGAATCTGTTTAACAGAAAAGACAAAATGAAACAAAACCAGCAGGCAAATAAGAACTTCTTCTAAAGATTAGCTTACTACATAGGGAAAGAAGCGTGCTGCTACAAAGTAATTTCAAAATAGAAATCTGCATTGTGGTAGTTTGCCCATCACTGGCTTCCGATCATTAGAGCAAACATGATCAGCTTTCATGGAAGTCAATTACTTACAGTGCAGTGCTTAGCTGAAAGGGGTTAAAAAGAGTGCAGTGGGGTTATTTTTATAATTAGGCTAATTCCATACCAAACATGTTCCATTTGAAATCCACCTGATGTGCCACAAAACTCTATTTAGTCTCCTGGAGTCCTGTTACATTTTCTTACGCGCACTCTAGAGGTGTGGAGGACTGGGTTCCTGCACGGGCTTAAATCCTTTCTGCCACTCCAGCAACGCATGAAAAACATAAAGCTGCTTTTTATACACATGGAGAGGAGATTTTGAAGATATACTGGGAAGGCATTTGAACATGATGTTCCCAAGTAATCCCAGACCAGATGAATGATCATTTAGAAACATATGTGCTTCCTTCTGCCTTTTTTTTTTTTTTTTTTTCCGTAGTTATTTTCTTAGGGCATTATAAAATTTAAATAATGTCTTTCGTTCTCTTTACTGTTACTTACATTGAATGGACACATTTATAAAAAATGCTTATCTCCCAAGACCTGGCAGTGGGATCCTCAGATCCATGCATCTCTTTCAACAGTTTCAACCACGTCAATCAACATGTAAATTAAAATATATTGGAAAGCCTCCATCCTTGTTTAGACTTTAGGAATAAAAATTAACATATTTCCTATCGAAGGCATTAAAACCCTACTCATCTCCTCTAACTATCATCATCTGAAAGTCAGATGTCTAGTCTAAATTTGTACTTCCACATTTCTTTTATAATCTTTAAAGACAGACATCCCAGAGGACAATTTGGGCCACTTAGTCTATGTGTAACTCTTTAAGTTTTAATGACTATTAAAACTTGGACTAAAGACCCGACATTTTTGATAGATCAAGATCAAGTCAGGCAAGTTGAATCTCACAAGTTCTGACTGCTTACATGAGTCAGTTCCCATCATTTCTGTCTTATAAAGAAATCAAACTAATAGAATTTTTACCTGTCTGCTGGCATCCTTTGGTCCTAACTGCAGTGACCAAGCTGAAACGACATTGAATCCTTTGACAATCAGGGAATCTGGGAAAAGTGATGCTAAGTACTCTGCGTTGGATTCTGGATACTGGTCTACTCTTGCATTGTTGCTGACATCAACCAGAATTTTACCAACAAGTAAATGCTTAAGGTCCCACAAAGAGGCATAATGTTCTCTGTGTATGGCTACAAAAATTACGTTTGTTTTTGTTACTGCATCTTCATGATGAGTGACATCAACCACATGAGGAAAGAACTCAGCAGCAAGCTTAGGGTTTCTGCTTCCCACGACCACATGGTACCCACATCTGATGAGCCTAATGGTCAATGACTTGGCAAAGTCTCCACTTCCAATGATACCTATTGTGATCTTACTGGCATCCTTGATGCCATTGGCAACATTTGGTAAAAAAGTCTCATTGTGGTTCTTGGGACTTCCCATCATGGAGATTGATTCCATACTTCCAATGCACAAAACCCACAATGATTTCTTCTGGAAAAGAAAAAAGGAAAATAAAAAAAAAAGAGAGAGAAAACAAGAGAAGGAAAAATGCAGTATAAGCAGTATAATACCTCTTACAAGATATCAGAAATCATAAATACCCCTGGGAGCAAAATCAGTGATCCTAATTCCTATTGTGTTCTATTTCACCTTTATAAACTATGCACTAATCAATTTGGTCTTGTAATATGCCACTAATACAAAAAATACATACATGCACTTCAGTGATGCAGTCACATAACTAAATAAGAATGAAGAATTTAAAAAAAGAAAGTAATGTGTATATCTATAAGAGTCAATATATTTCCAAAGAGAGTGGAACTAAAATCAGGGAAAAAATGAGTCATACAGATACATACATGCTCTTCCTGATAATAATAATAATAATAATAATAATAATAATAATAATAATAATAATAATAATAATAAAGCATAATGCAGAAGGATTCAGTGTCTCTGAAATCTGTGGGGAGAGCAAGAAAGTCAGAGATTAATAAACAAAGAGAATGAGAAGGGGAGCACTGGAGGGCAAGAAGTTAGATTTTGTCTTCATATACAGTACGATCTGTTAAATAAGGGCTAGCTCTTCTGACATCCTTTCCGAAGAATCCATTCTGAAGAATACAGATGTAAGCACAAAACTCTGTCAGTGATAAGTATCTGATTTAGAAGAATTTAGCTGTGAAAAATCTTGATCTTAGCTGTACTGTACCTCAGTTATCCTGTCCATAAAACTGACATCATGATTTTTTAAAAGAGGACAATGAGTTTTAAAAGAGGACTGTGATGAAAGCTATATGTAAAAATCAGGCACACATCACACATATTGTATGTGATCACTTTATTATGTCTGTTATCTTGCCATGGTAAATCTCACAGCTGTTTTCAGGACTATACTACCAGAACTTTTTCTTGGGAACATAATAAACCTTACGTGAAAGACAGAAGGGTGGAATCTGGAAACCCCAATAATTCTGTTCCCATTTTATTTTCCATTAACAGGACATATAATGTTAAATATTTGTATTAAAGTAGTCCGTCTGAGCTGCTGTTGCAGATAAAGCATATTGTGTCTGGCACTGTATGAACATAACAGCATTCCGGTGCTACCTCAAAAAGCTTATACTGTAAATATAGACCACAAAAGTTGGAAACAGTTCTAAGCAGACAAACTTCCCGAGTGTTTTTCTTGTCAAGTAAGGGTAGAATCTGCCCAGCTCTCTTCCCAGCTATGTTGCATGAAGAATTCCACTCCACATATATGAAAGGGTACTATATTAAGCTGTGCTTTGGCACAGAAGCTGTGATAATTTGTGTTTCACAGTACATACAAGCTTTGAATTCTCAGATCGTCGCATGACAATACAGAGTATATAACGGGCTTAGAATAGCTGAGTAAGATACATTGCATGTGTATTCACACTCAGATACAGGAGCTAAAAAAGTAAACTTACATTCATGAGACGGGGGAAAAGTAGGAAAAGCTTTTCTTGTAATATTGAGCACGGCACTCTGTTGTCTAGAACAGTTAATAATTTCTTTCCTTTTGTTTTCTTCCACTTCTTAAGGTAATAATGAAAGTGGAATAGTGAAAAGTACAAACAGCTTCTCTGAATGATGATTGCTGATCTTAGGCATCACTAAATTGTTTTCATTCATAAGTTTCTCATCCATAGAGATCAATAAAGCAGAAATCTCTGTAAACACTGAGCGTAGAACTGAAGTATCAGAACACTTGTTTTGGTTGCATGATTTCTGGTTTCCTTAATGTCTTCGTTTTGGTCATGTCAGTGAACTTTATTAAGACAGTGACTGGTTGCCATATTTAAGGGCCTCATGACATTATCTTGCATAGCAAATCCTAAATTCCTGTTTGGCAAGATGTCTGATAACTGAATAGACCCTGACAACTAATATTTCTGCTATTTTTCTGACATTAAGAAAGGGACTGTAAGGGAGAAACTAACAGAAGAATGGGAAAATGTCAGTTAGGAAAAAAAAAAGAGTTTTTAAACACGTGGAAAATACCAAATTGCCAGCACTGCTCCAAGCTCTTCCCTTCTGCGCATGAATGGAGGACTCTGCCTCTGCCTGGGCAGCATCCTTGCTGTAGAGGATCTGCTGAGGTCCTGGTCTGGACAGGATGGGAAGGCAGCTTACCTGTACACAGCAAAGTATGCAATTTCTATGAGCAATTGCTCATAGAAATACTCAGAAAGCAGGTCTGTGGGCTGAAAGGGGGATGGTTTGGAGGGCTTTTCCCCCTTCCATGTCTGCTTTCTTGTGAATTTGAGTACTTTTATGCAGTTCTGAGTAGAAAACAGACTATACTAACCAGGAAGGAAGGCACACAGAACCATCCACACTCATCTATCAGTCTGGAAAATGGACTGCCCACATGGATCCAATGGTAAAGATGACAAGATAAGCTGAGTTTTAGGACTGAAAGTCACTAATGGAGTAAGGGAGGTTTTGAAGAGCAGCAGTGGCTCCTTTTAAAGTAATTAAAATAAATACTGCCACAGCCTTGGAGAGCAGAAGACTGGAAACTGTAGGAAAGCTATACCAGGGCAAAGGGAAAAAACAACCAGGCAACTTCTGAATATCTCAGGTAGACATAAAACCAAAACAAACACCAGGAAGAAAGTCTTCATATGAAAATATAGTTTTGGCCTAATCTGTAGAGTAAGCTGGTGAAACTAGCCATGAGATAAATATGCTGGTATAGAAAGATGGAGCTTGCTCCAGAAGAGCAGAAAGGGAGAAAAAGGAAGTGGCTCCGCATCTTGTAACAAGAATGTCTATATGACTCCTGAAATTAGGGATGCAATGAGGAAAGGCAAGCTGATTAAGGAGGAGCAAAGAAAGCATGAGACTGTAGTTTGGGAGGTACTGACAGCAGATGACATGAGAAGGAGGAGCTGGAGGATGGTCCTCCTGAACAACTGACCAAGAAACTATGCCATCTTGGCATAATGGCAACCGATGGTTAGCAGAGAACTTGATCCAGCCATTAGCTAGAAATACAGTATGTATGGTAAACAGTTGAGAATAATTTGGTGTTTCAGATACCAGAGGAGGCTATTAGAAGACTGGCTACACTATATTTCAGTTCTAACTAGAAGGAAAGAACTCACTGAAATTGGATTACAACTCTAAAGATGAAAAATAATATGTGAAAGTAACCACAGGAGAAGTACCTAGTATCAAAAATTCTTTTAGGTGGAGGCAAACTACATAGACTTTTATGCATGCACTGAAAAAAACATCAACTTCTTTCTTACCATGTGATCAACATGTAAACAACATCCAACACGCAAACAAAATACAAGCATTTCCTATACCATGATTTATGCACAGGAAAACAATGAAAATGGATATATTTTAATCAGATAAGAAATACACACCGAGTGTGTACAACTGTGTGGTTACAGAGGGCCATTTCAGTTCATGTCAAGTGATGTGAGGGTGCTGCAAAACTTTGGGGTGGAAAGGAGAGTTCCATGAGGAAAAGGACTACCAGTACTGCAGTACACTTCCCATTTTTGTATGAAAGATCCTTAGGAAAGGGGGCATCAGGAAGCAGAACATGATGAGCTGCTGTGGTGAGCTGAATTTGGCCTACTAGCCCAAGATCCTCACTGCCTGTTCTAAGGAAAGTAGTGTTTGAGGGGCAGAATAAAACTAATGTACTTCAAAAGAAATCAGGGAAAGTTAGGCATGATTCCTGGGCAATTATGAGATGGAAGAGTTTGGGAAAGCTGGTGGTTACTGAAAGGGGCTATATTAAATGCACAACAGCAATTCCAAAAAGAGAATGTGTGAAAGACTGCTACAGACTGCTATATCATCAGGAGTGTTTTAATGATCTGAAAAATAAAAAGAATCACACATACACACAAAAGTAAAAATGGGCACACAGCTAAGGATCGGTAAAAGAGACATTGCTGCCATGCAGGTATAAAATCAGAACAGTGATGGCACAAAGATGAGTTAAGATTAGTAAAAGACATAAAGGATGACAAGCAAAGGTTCTATCAATTACTTAAAAGAGAGAAGACAAGGTTCATTACTTAAGTGGAAAAGAGGAACAAATTATAGGTGATAGAAAAATAGGCCGAAAGGGAGACAGAAGGCCAGGTCAGAGTAGAAAGGTACAAGTTAAAGAGTAAAAGCTACAGCTAAGATAAGATAAAGATGCTGGAGTCTGAGGCTCTTAAAATCCGCCCCCCATCCCCCTTGATGCACAGGGAGGGAGCCAGGCCATGCCTGGGAGCTCGGGGAGAGCAGCCTGGTCTCCCAAGCGGGGAGGCGGAGGAGGCAGAGCCTCCTTAGCCTGACCTCGGGCTCTGGGAAGCCTCTACAACAAATTATTAAGGAATCGTTTTGCAACCGCTCGGTGGCAGGCGGCAAGGAGCTGCGGGGGGCTGCTCAGGAACAGGCTGCACCACAGCCCATCTTCTCCGGCGACGTAACCGGCTCGGTGGATGCAGGGATCGGAGGCTGCCGTACAAATTCGGCATTCGCGGGGCTTTTGAGGGTGCCCCGAGGGAAGCCAAGAGCGCGGCAACCCGCGCATCGCTTCCCTCGCCGAAAGGC
>VZSV01000135.1:1441908-1461548 GCA_013398735.1 Nothocercus julius
TTATTATTATTATTAATTTATTTATTTTCCCCTCATGATTCTCCACACCGCCTTCTCAGCCCCCAGGCCTGGGTGACGGACCCCACGCTGGGTGGCCATCAGCGGAGCCGTGAGTCCGTGCCTGGGCTGCGCGCGGTACAAGGCAGCCCTTAGCCCTTTGCAGGGCGAGGAGCGGCGTGCCAGGCCCGCCCTGTGCCTCCACCAGCTACCAGATACTGCCCTTGGCTTTGCTGCTGATCTACGAGTAGTCTGCGTTTAAAAATTTTAGGTCAATCTATGAGTATTTCAAAATAAAATAGCAGAATGTTGTTCTCTGTGTTATTTGTGGCTGCTTCTCTTTACATGCTACTTCATGTGACTTCTGTTTACATTAAAATAAGTATAATTAGTTCTGATACTAATGCTCCTCATACCCCCCCAGTGATGGTGCATCATGTGCTTACGTAACTAGAATATTCACATTCATATGATGCTTCATTTATTTGAATGAAACATTTATTTCATTTATTATAACATTAATAAGATTGTAAATCCGAATGTTTGTGACTGTTTTCTGCATTATTTTTTTCTGTATCATTCTACATAGTTTTGAACAGAATAGTCAGACCTCAAGGAGAAGATCTATTAGCAGCATTGATTTTGTAACTAGGAGAGATTTTTTTTTTTCTTATATAGATACTAGGATTGAGGCTCCCCGAATTCCGTTGCCTGTGTCTTGTGCAGCTGTTTGGCTTGTTGCTCACTAGTGACGTTCTCCATCTGTGAGCTTCACAGGTCTCTCTTCCAGCCTGGGCTATGTATAATACACCAGCTCTGACCCCCATGCACCTCCCCTAACCCATCTGTGTTCCCACTGGTCATTTCTGGCTACACTGTTACTTTCTTCTACTCTAATTATTTCTCCATGTTCTAGAGCAAAGGAGGGATATTCAAAACAAAACGCTTTTCCTTCTCTCTTTCTCTCTCTCTCTTTGTTTTGCTTCCTTTCTTCACACAGTACTGACAAGCATCTCCACTTTCTTCTCCTGGTAGCCAGTAGTGGTGTTTGACAGACTCATACACAGACAAGGACAAACAAGAGCGAGCATCCTGAGGCTGTATGCTATAGATATATACTACACTTTTCTCTTTCCCCTAACCTTGTCTTCAGCCATTCTTCTAGTGACTTCATGACTATTTCACTGTTTCTGTGTAAACCTACGTAACTTTAGCTTTTGTGGACATGGGGAAATAAAGAAACTTCTTCGTGGTTGTCATATACCAACCTACTAAACAGACACTACTAATGTGATCTAGCACGTTTGGAAATTAAAATCGAGGCAGCTTTGAGAGCTTTATATCGTTGTATGTTTTCCTTACATGTTTTTAAGGTTTTATAGTTTCAATGTCCGTGTTTAAAATTGTTATGAAAACAGCTACAGTCTCCCTTCCATTGCTCTGTATCTGATCCACTTAAAAAAGAGAAGCATAGAGGTCCTAATTTTGCATCTAGTTTAACATGAGAGCAAGGGTATATACACACACCTTAGAATATAAAACTCACTGCAAAATTGGACCACATCTTTTCAGTGAGATTATGAAATTGGGTAGAATTCTCTCAAATTACATACAAGCATCTATAGATAACATAAATCTCCAATGTTCTGTTAAAGGGTTGTCTTAAGCAATTTGTTAAAGAAAGAAGATTATTTTCTCAGCAGGTATTTTTCTTTCTTAAGCAAGGTCCAGGCAAGCATTAGTATTTCTTCCTTTGAGGCATGGAACATAACAAAGGAGCTTCCAATTGGCAAATGGAAACAAATATTTTGGTTCTTCCTCTTGGCAAGGGGAAAGCAAAGCCCAGGGGATTCTCATGGAAAGAGAGTAAAAACAAACAAACAAAAATTTGCTTCCTATCGGGGTAATAAACCCAAATACAATAGTTTCTGGCATATTACCTTGCACACAGCTAATTTAATATCTTAGCAGAAACATACAGTATTTTCCATCCAGGAACATCCAGGCCAACAAATTCTTATGACTACCTTCAATTATTTTTAAAATAAAACTTATACCTCTTATTCTTACTTTAGAGGGACAAAATGGATCTGAGAAGCTTATAAACTGGAAACCAATTTCTTTTTTTCTCTTTTTTATTCCCCTCCACTCTTTTTTCTTTTTTGTAGAAGGGAACTGCAGGTTTGTTCATTGTTCCTTTCTGGTTTTGTTGTTGTTGTTGTTTTTAATTATTCTGATCTTATTGCTTCCTGGAAAAGATGAAGGATTCTAATAAAGGCATTCTTTCTTTAAAATATGGCCTGTATCTACAAACTAAGGGCAATTCATCCCAAACAGGGACACACACACAAAAGCAACACCACTAGCAAATCAACAAAAGTAGAGGTGATACAAGGTGATACAATCTTTTTTTTTTTTTTTTTTTTTTTTTTTTTTTTTTTTTTTTTGAGACAGACAAAAACCAGTGAGGTTTGTTGCTGCTTTTTTTTTTGGTCTGGCTGATTGATTTTATTTGCCAGAAAAAAAGGTGAAGGAAGGAAACCTCTCCTAGTTTTCTGTGACTATACTTTCCCATGGTCATTGTTGACGCCCCATTAAGGGGTTTCAGACCCTTTGTTCTTGGGCTCTATACAAAGAACAAGATCTTGCATGACTTTTCAACTTCTCCCTCCAACTTTTCCTCTAAAATTTGCTTCGTGTTATGTGTAACTATGTCAAAGTTTATCTTTTTGTTTTGTGGTTGCCCATCTTAAAAGGCATTTGTAAAGTGAGACAGCAAATACTAAAAATGTGATCCTATGCATGCAATAATTGGTGGACTCAAAGTCATGGGGGAAAAAAAATCAAAATGAAACAAAAAATAAATGTTATATTTAGAGTGCAAGCAATTAGAGCAAAAAACTGTCAGTTGACTTGTTAACAAAGAATGGAGGTGCATCTTTCCTAGTGAAGCCTAGCTTTTGCAAAACTGAAAAAGCCACAAAAGAGACACTAATAGTTACCTGAATGGTGAAGTAGCATAGGCTGGATTGCAGCTTGACCACCATTTAGCAGCCTAGGACCAGTGTATTTTTGTTGCTAACAGTTTGGGATGTTAGTTCTTTCTGAATTCAGATTTCCTTCGCAAATCTTATATGGGAGCAAAAGCAAAGTGAAGACAAAATAGGAAAAACACTCTGTATGTACTATGATCTTTTTCATATCCATAGATAGATGTGAAAATGTAGAAATATCTAATTTACCATGTAAATTGTCTATATTTATATTATTACATCTTGTCCTAGGTTAGGTCTTTGGCGATTTATCTTGGACATTTTATTTAAGTGAATGGGACCCTGACAGGCCAACTGTATGAAATATTCCCTGAAGAAGAAAATTAAACCACAGTATTTCAGCTGCAGTTTAGTAATGTGAGAGGAAAACTTGTATCTCTGCAGACCGATGAAATACTAATGCTATTCTCAATCCTGTGAAGATTTGCTGGCTTAATACGATAGGAATGAACTGAGGTCAGTGCCCTGCTTCTGAGCCTGAGAGTTAAGCGGTTATTCTAAGACCAGAACAATGGCTCTTTACTCAATATTTAAGTTGCCGTTACCAACATATTTGTTTCCCATTTATGAAAACTAAAAGGAGTGAATTGGTCTTAGAAATATTCTCTTGAAGTACAGGATTCTCTTGAAGTGCAGAAATGCTGCGCTTGGTTAGACCAATAATCCATCCGTACTTATGTGTTGAAGAGCAGCAAAAGAGAATGCTGTTTAGAGAGGGTGTGCAGGGCTGCTCTATCTTGTATCCTGCCTGAAATTAGTGATGTACTTCAGTAGTACAGAGTACATGCCTGCAAAGTCCCTGTAGTGCCTCCTTAGGGAGCTGTTGTCCATGGATTTGTCTAATTCCCTGTTGGACTTGCTGTCTGTCTTTACAGACCCCTGTGCTGCAGGGCTTCTGCACCCACTGTATAAAGAAGCACTTTTCTTACTGATTTTAAACTAATCTTTTATTAGTTTAATCGAGTGTGCCCTAGTCCCAATAGTGCAGGATTTGGAGAAAACAGCTCTGTTCATTTTATCCACTGACATCATTATTCTGTAAACCTCAGTCATACCCCCTCTGCCTTTGCCCTCCCCATTTGAAGTCTTTGCCTTTTTAATCTCTCCTTGCAAAGCAGCTGCTCCACACCTTGATCATTTGAGATGTTCTTCTCTGTACTCTGAGGCTATGATTAGGCTAAACGCTAATCATAGCGCACAGGGTAGGAGTAGTCAATTCAGATTTATATTCACTACTCCTACCACTATCCAAAGAGAATGATCAGACCATTGTCCCTGACATGAAAGCTCCAGGGTGAGTCAAAGAAACTCTTGCCCCCAAAGTACCATGCAAAGTACAGCAGTGGTTTCTTTAAAGGATATGGGACTTATTTTTGGATGCAAGGGAAAGAGAACTGTATAAAACTTCTTAGAAGGGAAGGAATCCTCCTGGGTTCCAGGGAGCTCTAACGTGTACCTTCCCTTCCTCCCTGGTGTCCTTACTGAGATGCAGAGCCAAGAGTCGCGGAGACATCATGGGTGTCTCAGAGTTTGAGACATCATGGGTGTTCATGTATTTAAATGAAATGTGAAAAGATTTAATTGTTCTTCTCTTGGACATCAGAATTTTATTCACGTTGGAGAAAGATGCAGTTCATATTTGAGAACTTCAGTAGCCCAACTTTCACTGCATACAGTCAGCACATAAATAGTCCTCCCTTCTGTCTCACAAACTTCACGTAGGCTCTTGATTTTCTCCACTTCATACATGTGCCTTCACAACACTCTGCTAACTATGTGTATCCCACTCCTACTTAATCTATGGACTTCCTTTTCCCCACCACTCACATTTTCCACCACCAGTCTTCCTTACATATTCCCATAAAGCCCCTTTCATATCAGATAGGTGCAAGAGCCCAGTTATTTGGAGAGGTGTTCAGGGAAGAATTTAGAAATAATTAAGCAAGCACAGGATGTTAAGACTGGGCTAAAGGAACCTGAGACAAGGTTTCATGACTGAGCTGCTGTCTCGTGATATCCAGTGTGCCAGACCAGGCAGTGGTAATGGAGAAAGAGCTCCTAGCATTTTAGTGCCATTCCCTTGGCAAGTTTGTCCTGACAGAGGATACATAGTAGAATAAGTCCATCCCAAACAATGGAAAAAGTGAACAATTCTTGGGTAGATGTGTCCAGGAGAAGGCAGACTGAGCTATTTATAGAAATGCAGGGAACAAGTTTGACTGAATAGCTAAGTAAAAATCCCATTGATTTCACTCAGAATTTTGCCTCTGCAAGAACTAAAAAAGGAGGATTAATTACTGGTAATAGGATAGAATAATTTAAAAAAGAAAAATTTATTAGGAATTTCTCTTACGAATATATTGCAATGCACCATCTAATTCTTCAGCTTCACTTGTTTCCTTATTTTATGCAAATGATGTTTAAGAGTGCTTCACTGTCTTAAATAAATGTTTCCCTTCATTTAGTATAACATACTGTACAGTTTACCAGGAAGTAAAACAGGCCAAGTCTGTTCCAATATAAACACCATCTATTTCAAGATAAATCAGTTTGTTTAGAATTTTACAAAATGTTAAGCAATATCCAGAAATAATATGTTCTTTATCCATAATAAACCTGCATGGCTACATCCTAGAGAATGATTCCCCCAGGTCGCAGAGCCAGTTATAAACTTGCTGGTCTTCACACATTTCAATAGCATGTGAATAGATTTCCTCAGAAATGCCTCAAATGGCATTTCAGGACTGAAGAAATTGCAAGGATTCACTTCCAGCTCTTCAGACTCCTTCCTGTCATTCATCTGCCATTTGACCCATCTGCCTAATAAGGATTTTTATTCCCTAAAATCTTGATGCTGTTTTATTCAACTCATTGTTTTCACCATCTACTTCAATGTTCCTTTTGATGTCTATTGGGATCACTTAGTCTTTCCTCTCATCAAAAATTTTGTTTGCAACCTGTTTCACTTTGTAAGGTTATCCAACTGTTCTGTTCTGTTAACACTTCTATGTTAATGTCTCTTCACGTAGCTTCATAGTCCTAACCTTCCTTTTCTCCATCCTACTCTTTTGTCTGGCACTAGTTATTTGAGAGTAAATCGTTTAGGTTCTTCATATCATTGTGACTATGCTAACTCTATGGAAGTTTGAAGGGACAACAGGAAGCCATCAGCATTTCTATTGATGAGTGCCATCAAACATCAAACTGCTAAACCATTGTGGAGATGCTTGAGGTATCCTGCAGTTGGCTCAGTTTGTTTTCCATTTAGATTTCTTTTTTTTTTTTCCTTCCATTTATACATTTTCTATTAGAACACCTAGCATATTTTTGAGTCAATTAGATGTATTGATCAAAAGTTGTCCTGGTATATCCATATGCACAGTTGGACAGACAAGACAGAAATGCCATCTCACTGAATGTGAGACTCACAAGACCAGAAAAAAAGGCAGAGGAAAAAACACAGAAAAGTCTTGTCGCCCTCCCTGCTGCAAGTTCAGCATTTTTCAGCATTTCCAGTATTGGATACACTGTCTGCAAGACATATTCACTCAGAAATTTATTTTTCAGTAGAAAACATCTAACAAACCAATATAAGCATAAAGACTACGCATGACTTCAAATTACAAGCCTGACTGCCTAGTTAAAAAAAAAAAAACTTTACACTCTCCTCATTTCTTTTTTTAATATTTACCGCAAAAGTTGAGGTTTATGGAACAAAAACTTCTTTCAGGATTCAGTGATAGTATTCCACTGGCCCCAGAGCATCTTTAACCAAGTAAAGGACATACACAGACATATTTTACGTATGTATCTTCTTACTACAAAGATGAAATATATATTAAAAATGAAAAACAAAAAGAAAAAATACTTTTTGTTGCATCCTCTTTTTGGGAAGTAATTCTTTTTTTTTTTTTTTTTTTCTTAAGTAAACAAAATTTGATTCACTGACTGGTTTTATATATTTTCATTTGAAGATCTTTGAAAAGTTATTATGCATACTTATTAACTCGTAAATCTTTGAAAAGTTACTATGCGTACTTATTAACTTAGCTACACCACACCCATTCAAAGGGATTTTGCCACATGATCCAAGGACTTACCAGACGAAATTGTTTTGCCATTAGCAGCAGAACAGGCTGATGGGATCAAGAAATTCTGGCTTTCCACTGAGGAGGATCAGTGCCAATGATCAACCATTAACAGACACTCTTCAAAGTGATTAGAGCATATTACACTTTCTAGGAGTGGATTCAGCATGTTTTCAGCATTCCATCTTTATTTTGTGTTTTGTTCTTTTGCCCAATTCATTTTATCTCATTGTAAGAAAATCAGCTAAAAAATTATTCTGAAGGTCACAAAAGGTTAACATAACATTTTGTGTTATCAAGGGATAATAACAGAAACTGTGGATGTAGTGGGAAAAAAAAAAGGAAGACATGAGATCATCTACTCTACAAACAAAGCCAAACAGTTCCACAGCTATGTTGAGGTCAGTAAGTTTTGTATGTTTTGGTGATAATTTCTAGAATACATTTTTTGTCCACTGATTCATGGAAAACTAAGAGCCTGACAAATAAAACAAGCAATAAAACATTCCTGCTACTGAAATAGGATGGAGTATTTTGAATTTTAGAAGCTCTTATAAAGCTCTGTAAAGAAAACTGTTCAAGTGTGTCTCTATAGGTAGCAGCAGGAGCAAAAATATTCCATCTTATTCTAAGTAGTATTTACACTGACCATACTATACTGGAAACGGGACCAAATTTTTAATGAAGAAAATAGGAATGCTGAATGGTGGAGGAAAAAATAGATACATGTCATTAAATGACTTTTTCATCCAACTTTGGAGGAATGGGCCTTAACCTTTTGACCATCTAATCCACAAACACACCTACTTGCAAGCTAACATATTTGGAAAACAGGGAATTAGTTGTTTTGGAAGAATATAAATTAGTGCTGTAATTTCTTGCACTTACAACCTTGTCAACAGAAAACATGAGGTTGCTGATACAGATCATTCTTCTCAATGGGAGTACTGAATGTTAGAACACATAGCATCTATTGCCATCAGTCAAAACTTAGGCTAAAAACCTCAGCAAAACTGTCCAGTTTTAGCTGCTTTAAGTTAAACAACCTTTTTATGTCACTGCTTTTTCTGACCTTTGTGCTTGCTTATTGTGTGTCTGTCAGGTGAATCACACCAGGGAACTGATCCGTCTGAGTCATTCTATTCCCTGGATTACTTGTCAATTGGATCAAATCCCTTGGCCTGATTAAATTTACAGCTTTAAACACTTGTGTTAGCAAAACTGAGAGAACAGAAAAGAGTGGCCAAGGAAAAAGACTGCTTTCACTAAATGTTGTTGTCAATAGGAATTTATATCCATCATCCAGCATGGCCCTGGCTCTGGCTTCCGGGCATTGATTGTTGGTACCACTTCTTGGGAACCGTGTTCTGGAATCTGGCTACCCCGGGTAAACGTGACATAAGGTTCCTTAAATCTCTTCAGCAATTTAAGACTCTCTCTCCAAAGTTCCAATTATCTGTATCTCTGTATTTAAGTATCTCTGACTTAAATACGTCAAGGGCGTGTAACAGATGAATGAAACATTTTGCAGCCTTTTCAAAGCATTTAAAAAACACACACACTAGAGTGATGGTTTCCTATGAAAATATGCCTGTGCTCCCTTCCCTTCCTCAACGCCTTCACCATTTCTGGGCTTTGGACAGTGCTTTCAGAGATCCCGGGTCTATCTCCAAAGCACTCCACAGCTAGCTCAGCCTTCTGTTCCTTCCTAAAATCGCCTCTCATTGCTAGAATATGTGGTCTGGCAATAAAATGGCTTCTACTCCATTCCATCCATGTCACTATGAAAGCCTCTTTTTTGCTTTTCACATCTCTGTGTTTTCTTTTGGAGACTTCAGGCCACTCCAGCCAGCAGGGAGAGAGCAGCTCTCTCTCATTAAAGTCAGTGTGTTGTTCGTACCAATAGCTCTGCTTGATTCTCTTGTGCCTTTTTATTCTTATACAGGCCTGGATGTGAATGACACCGTGACAGACAGCTTACACATTGAAGCGTTAAATGATGTATAATTTAATAAAAGTAATCAGTATTATATAAATCAATGTCCCAAACTGGCACATTTATTGTTTTTATGCATTATAGTAATGTATATTAATACACTGAATTTTGAAATGGCTACACAAGCATAAATTAAAAGATGGATATGCACAGATTTTGCTTATGGTAGAACTAAATCATCATTTACAAAGGGAGAAATAAAATACTGTCAACAGCAATTTCTTTTGAGGCCTTTTATAGGCCTTACATGACATCACCCCTCCTGCATTATATTTGGATGTCTTAGACCTTGAACCTACTATTGCAATGTCCTGGAAGTTGTTACTGCTCCAGTAGTTGGGAAGTGAGTTACTTAAAGGCTAGTTAGTTTACTTAAGAATTACAAAGCAGTGAAGACGCTTGATACGAGGCCTTAAATTGTGGCCCTGACATTGAACAATTCTTTCTGGAGGAAAGATAGCAAAGAAAATCTGGCTCCTACCTGAGAGAATCCACAGGAAAAAAAAAATGCTTGAATATTTGGATATGTCATTTTGAAGAATAGCTCTGGTAGATGCTATGTGAACTTCAGCTGGTAAAAGACAATTGAGCAAATCTAGAAAGAGAAATCTAAAGTGTGCTTAATGTCCCCAACCGAGGGAAGAGGTTAAATATCAATTTGAATAGCATGTGCCAGTCTTTTAATTGATTTTTATTTGTAATTTCAACCCATATTAATGGCGATTGAAATTAATGGAGTTACGCTGTTTTGTGCTAGCTTGTATAACAAGTGCATAGATCAGATTAGAGCAATAGAATGTTTTGTTAGGACACTGTTTCTCAATCGCTTTAAGTGTGATGAATCTAAATTCTTTCCTGCTGTGCTAAGAATAGCTATGAAAATAAAGATGTACATGTACTTTAGTACTTTTCGTACTGGATCTAGTACTTCTTTAAAGGAGTTTTGTGCTTGTGATGTGCCTTGTTCTGATTTTACATACTGCAAATATAACAGTATACGTAACAGTTCTTCTGCTTGGAGAAAGATGTCTTAGAACAGATGACTCGAGCACTTATTACAGTAAAGTGTCCATATTTACAGGCCTACAGAGTTTTGGGCCAGTCTTCTAACAATGGTATCTGTAATAGCATCTACTATTAAACATCAGATTAAGACAACGTCTTATAGTTTCATTGAGAAAAAGTTTTGAGAAAAGGCACAGGTGTTTCCAAGGGTCAAAGCAGCTTAGGAATCCAAGTCCCACTTTCAAAAATGACTCAGGGGTCTATATCCTGTTGCTCTGCAGTAAGACACATGCACCAAAAGCACAGTTCCATAACTCCCAGCTCCTATTAATTTCATACTTACATTGACCATATATCTCTTCTCAATGCTCATGGATCTGGCTGACCCCGTGTAAACTGATGTGAAGATCACATCTCAAACAGCATATTTGCCAAGCATTAGTAACAGTGATAATGAAAATCCTTGAAGTCCATTATTATTCCCAATAATTGTTTTCTCTCCACAGTATACACGTGTTAGTCTGTCTAGGTTTTGTGTAATACATGCCTTACTAATAGCTTTAAATGGCTTCTTCCAAGGAGTGTCACTTCCTTTCAGTCTTCGGAGATCAGGTCGGGTTCTGCTCTGTGTCGCAATGCCTGGTTACCCTTGAAGCTGTTTATTTTGCTGTGTCAAATGATTAGCTTCTATGGCCAGCTGTAAACAATGAATCCAACTTTTTAACCAGAGTTTAAGAAAACTAAAATTGCACTAAGCTCTTTGGAATTTTCTGTGATGAAATAGGACTTGTTCTGGAGAATACACATAAAAAATATTTCAATAAAACCGAATGTTAATCTTCTCACTGGATGCATAGAGGGGTTGCTTGGAATACTTACAATCTCAGCTTTGTCCTAAGTAGTAAATCTGAGTACACCAGATGAGTAGCTAATGGACAATATGGAAGACAATTAGCTTTCTTCATCATTGTGCTTCCCTAAGCCTGTTCCACTGGAAATTAATTTTAGTAAGTTTTTTTCATGACTACTGATAACAAAGTGCAGATAATAATCTGAATAAGCCTTTGGCAGATCTTCACCCTCTAATACTGTTTCTAATTAATTTTATTTAATTTAAACACATTTAAATGTTTACATATTGACAATTGTACTTTTCCTTTTCTATTTTAGATTTCTTAAGATTCACAATGGGTTTTGGTTTTCTGTGTTTTAGACAGTGTTTTTCTCTGCCATGAATTACTGAGTTTATACACAATGCCAACTCATTTTCTTTTGTCTATATCGCACAGACCACACAGACCACCACAACCCTGCTATATTTTCTACAGCAATATATTACTATATTAAGTGCAAAAAAACATGATAAACTTTTAAGTTGCAATAATCACAATCAGGGAAAAAATACAAAAAAGAGTAGTATCTCTGTTGGTCTGTTATTTATGATCGACATCCACCAAGATACAAAAGAATCACTAACTCTGAATCATTAGCTCTATGTATTACATACTTTTTATGCAGCCATAGTTTTCCTATTTCTCTTCTAATATCAGAATCATTACCAATTACAATTAAAATACTCTCAGCAATAATTGATGTCATTATTCCTTATCCTAGTCAACTTTTGCAGGGAAACTGGCAATGAGAAGTTTCTGATTTGGGGTGAAAATTGTAGCTACTGCCTAACATATTTCAAAATGGATGCTAACAAACTAATTATTCATTTAAAATATTCGGTCAGACTAAGGCAACATAAAGTTTCATTAGCTTATACTAAAATTTTAGTAAAAGTGATTGCATTTAGAATCAATTTTATGTGAAAATCCTACCAAATCTAAGTCAAGTTCCAAATGTTTATTTTTCATGGTTTTCTTCTAGTCATATAATTGTGTTGGCCCTAGAATAAGCAGTAACATCCCACTGCTATCCCACAGGAGCAATTTGTGTGAATAAAGTTTAGCACATGTCAAGGGCTGCAGGCTTAGGTCAAAAGCATGGAAAATTTCCAGCATCAGAAACAAAAGAATGTATTCATGGGAAAAAAAATAAGTGTGTGGGGAGGGGAGGGAAATGGTTTATAGTTTTAAGTGTAGTAAACAGAGACACACACAGTCTGTAAGCTGCAATTATTATAAAATATAGATTGGAGTCTATTAACTAGGTTTTTAGACTAGACCTAAATCTTAAAAGATATTCATGGTGTAAAGGTCACTCAAATTCTACTTCCTTGATTGTCTTAAGTTCAATACCTAGTGGGCACACAATGTGCTTGCCCATGGGCTAAGGTCCCCCTTCTGCAGATGAAACGTGTTGGATGCAGGGTGTATCAGGAGGATAAATACCCTGTTGCTTTCTCGTTATAGTTCTGAGACATAACCAGAGGACAAACATGGCTGTGGGAAGCCAAAAGCGTTCCTGAGCTCTGCACTGTAGTCATTTATTTACTTTCTGTGGTCATCTGGAACAGTAATTTATGATTGCTTTTGCTTACAACTGAAATATGATTGAGTCAATGAAGCACTTGCATTTAAAAGCACAGAATCAGGAGAGAATCAGGACAAAAAATATCAGAGTGTCTAATAGCTTAAAGTGTAAAATGAATCTTTCTACTGGCTGTCTCAGCAAAGGTCTAAATAACATCAAATAGCCCATATACCTGAAGTGGAAATGAAAAGTATAAAAAGAAATCCAAGCAAAATATGAAAACAGAGCCAGCAAGCGAGCATTTCACAGACCTAAGCATATTTACACGCAGGAGACAAGAAATGCCCGTATTTTATCTACAACCTGGAAGTGAGGCTGGTTTGATTGGTTTGTGTGTTAGCTTCCCAGCCAGACCTGATCTTTCGTATCCTCTTCCTAAAACACGGGAGGAACAGTATGCATTTACAGAGCAGGACTAGGATAGGAAGAAAAACTGCTACCATAAACGAAGGTGGTGTGTACCAGATAAATTGGTTAACATCAACCCACTTATTCCAAGCAAACACCAATGCATGAACTGTGCATAGCAGCAGAGCTGAATATCCCATCTTGCTCTGAAAAGAGAAAGAAAACCTTGTTATTTATTTTTTTCCAAGTTTAGCAAAAGATTACTCTGTTAAGCAAATATAGAAATCAATAAGGGCCTCAACAAACATGCTGAAGTCAAAGAAAAGAGTTAAATTTGAGTTTGAGTTAAATCTCAGGCCTATAACTCAAGATTCTAGTCATACCCCTCTATGCCACCATAAGCAAAGAAAGGTGAAGCACATTTTTCTACTGTTGCTATGATACTGAGCTAAAATACACAAGATCAGAAAATGGATCAGTTCCTGCAATCAGGAAAATACATGCAGATACATGTCTAGTAACACTACAGAAAAAAAAAAAAAAAAAAAAAAAAAGAAGCACAACCATAGGAGAAAAAGTCCTTCATTATTCCACTTACAGGGATAGATCTGGCTTAGGATGTTTACAAACTTAAGAGGTAAAGGAAAGTTCATGCTAGAGGAGCCAGTAAATATGAGTTTCATGTGGATATAGTAGTCTTGATATTGTTAAAGAATGTATTATTCATCAGTGTAAAGGCAAGCACTGCCCTTCCAAGTGCTAACTGTCAAATCTACAGAATCTGATTTTCAAGTATAAAAGTTATTTGAATAAAAAAACTAATCCAACATACTCGTATTACTCTTTGGGGTTTCTTTACCATGCTAATTCAATACTGAAAGCCATCATAAACTGTGAGACTCCTTCCTAGACCTGCCCATTTATATTCTCTCTAGGGCTGACAAACTTTTCATGCAAGTGATGGATTTCATATAGAGAACAGAATCCCAAATCACTAATTGTCAGAAGACATATATTTCAGATCTACTTTTCAAATTCAGTCTGGGTTTTCAAATGCCAGGCAATTAGTAGGTCATTTAATTTTCAGGTTTTGGCAATGAAGGACGTAATTCACCACTTACATAACTCTAATATGACTATATTGATGTCAGTAGATCCACCCCTGTCCACCCCTATTCATATTGCTTTTGATACAGGAGAACTAAGGTCAAAACACACTTAGGTGAATGAAAAGAGCACATATGTAGCAAACTCAGGACTGGTTGGATTTGATTATGTATCTATTTAGAGGTGCCTCCTCAGCATCTGCCTTTTTTGAGGGGGTTATGAAGATGAGAGGGTTATGAAGATAACACTGCAGGTGGCAATTCTATGCATGTATTAATGGACAGGATTTTTCTCCTGAACTTTCCTGCTGTCTGTTACTGCTCAGGCAGTAATGAACAGTCAAAATGACTCAAAGGGAGCAGCAAGCAGTTTTCTTTACATAGTGGAATCCCATGCTGTGTGGGAATAAGCTCAGCTAGTCCTAGTCCACCTACACCACCTATTCCAATGGGACACAGGGCATTGCTGAAACATAAAAAAATGCTCAGAGGTGGACCAAAATGCCTTCAACACCAGATACCTTTGACCAACAGGTCCTGAAGGGGCAACTGCTGCTGGTCACTAGAGCAGGAGCTAAAAATGGTTTGGAGTTATCTTTCCTACTTTGTGCTATGAACCTGATGCTCGGTCCTTTTTTTTTTCCCCAAATAAATAACATATTAAATGAATATTTCTTATAGAGCACCTGACAAAAGGTACTGAGTAAACTTTTAGATTGGTTTCATTAACTCCTCCTACTTTTAACTTCTGATGAACTTAGCTGATAACATACAGTCCACACATGAGGATTGATGACTTATAAATATGACATTTATGCGTACCTGAATGTAGTGGAACTCTCTCCAGGTCAAAGAGTGATTGACAGATGGAATTGATGTTATTGCCAATAGTGCCAGCAAAGCAAGTCCCAGAATTCCTAGAGACACATAAATCTCCATTCTCCAAACATCGTGTTCAATCCAGGCATTTTCTTTTTTCTGTTTGACCTGCCACAAGAACATCACATTTAAAATAACAGACAGGCATACCTAGAAAATTCTGTAAAATAGAGATATTTTCACAATAAACATTAGGAAATATTTAACCCAAGGAACATTTTTGTTTGCTTGTTTGAATATCCCTGATTGTAACACACTATTTTCTAATGACGAGGTCTCCACTAGCATCTGCAGAGCAAAGAAGGGCTTTCGAGTAAGAAGAATTTACAGACTTCATCAGTGTCTTGGCCCAGAGGAGACTTGTTCTGGGGCCTGTTATCCTGCCTTCACAGCAGGGGAAATCTTATTCTTTGACAAAAGAAAAAATTCCATCTGTGGCTAAATACCTTATCTGGCAGATTATAACAGCAGGAAATATATTAATGGCACTATTTTAAGAAGCTAATTCAGCAAGCATTATTCTATGTTATCATGCCAGGACAGTCATTTAGCTCTATTTTTTTTTTGTAAAAAAAACACCTTTGTACATTCAGCTGTGCTGAATACAATGGCTGGTCTACATGAGAAGGCTGTGAATTTATTTAGATAGTGTCAAGGTTTCTCCTATTTACAACAACTTACTGCAGTTTTGTTGTACTTTTGAGGCTACTAGTGATCACCACAGTATAGTATGCTCCAGACACGATCGTTTCTTGTTCTGCCCTTGAGGACTGGAATCCCAAGGAAAGTTCTTGTAAATCACTCTGGTCAGATTACTAGCAAAATTGATTTGCAGACTTTTCACCCGTTAATTTTGACTGTTTACAGAATTCCTAAGAAGCTAATAACATCCTACCCTCTATGCTGTAACAAAAATATACATTTGCTCTTTATACCTTATACAGGAATGCTACTTATTCTGGAATACTCATGGCACTCTAGGTGGCATGCGAGTACTCGGAACTCTTTAGTCATCTTAGATCTTAAGAATGTTTTGCAAGCCAACTATTGAACATGACTCAGAAATATGATTGAAATTCTATGTTTTAACAAGTTGTAATATATTAGCCAAACTCTTGCAGTGTTCCTCAGAGTTCACATCATTGGCAAATACAAATTATTGTGATTTATGTCAACTCTCCTTCATTGCTGGCTAAATCATTTGACAAAGACATCTAAAAGGGGTATGCCCAGCAATTTTTGTGGACAGATTCTACTGGTGCAGAGAGGATTAATCTACCCTAAACTAACAGTGCACCAAAAACGTAAACGTTCCTGTGAGGCGAGTATAATTACAGATATTTTACAGTAAGGAAAAACACCCACGTGAAGAAAGTGACTTATTTAATGCAAACTGGCACAGCTGTGATGACTCTTGATTCCACACTGCATGCCTTAACAACTAGCTCCTGCTCCGTTTCTTTAAGGTGCTAGAGCCTAAACAGTGCTGTGGAAGCTGCTTGGAAGTCAAATGAAGTCTATGAAAACAGCTTTGCCTCCATCCAGGTTTGCCTGGATTAACAAAACAAGGATTCTCTCAACGCAGAAGTGCTGGCACTGGTGAGCCCATCATACCTGCTGGAATGCCCAGTTCAGCAGCTTGTATCTGTAAGATCTTCTCATTGGATAGCACAGGCTATAGCAGGCGTGCATTGAAGCGAAGAAGAAACTGAGAAGTCCAAATTGTTTTCTTGATAACATCCATCTATCCAACCACTGGGGAAACCTTTTGTACTTGGTGCCAAAGTACAGCTGGAAACCAGCAGCTAATATTCCTGGTAAGTATACCAGTGCTAAGAGGGTAATTGAAACCACTGGTAGAACTTTGTTTATTACGAGAATCGGAATTTTATAGAAAACATTTTCTTTTCTGGTTATAAAAGGATATATGACATCTCTTAGAGACGTGTAAATGGACATTAAGAATGAGATCGCAGATGCTATCTTCATTGGCAGATGCCATTTGGGGAATAGATCCTGCTTGCCGTGCTGTTCTGGAGAGTATTCAAACTCACCAAAATGGTGTGCTTGATGTAGACTAAAAAGTGCAGCTGCTTCTGGTGTACTGGTGACTTGCATATCCATGTTCTGTAAAGGATAGAAAGTAAACTCCAAGTGTGTTTAAAAGAAGATCAAAGACTTCAGTAATCACCACCATGGTGTTTGCACAGAACATCATTGAAACTATGTACCCGAGCAAATATCTGCTATTAAAGAAAAGGTAGCTTGAAAATATGGTTTCAAACAGCATGGTCGTTGGCTGAGCAAGGAAATTTAAGTCAGATTTGTCGTTCTCCATTCATTATCTATTGAGATTTTAAAATAGATTTTGATTCCAGGAAGTTCTCCACCACAAGAGAAGATTACATTAGGGGAAGATACCGTTGCAGCTTGTGATATTTGCTACAGATTCCAGTTCAGCCACAGACTTAATAATGCAGCCCAAACAAAATACATAGAAACAGACTCCAGAGACATAACAATGCAATATTTCATTCAGCTAGTGGTATTTTAATGACACTGAATTGTGGGAATAGGGATGTAAATCGAAATGTTTGGGATCCACCATGTTTGGAACAGACATTCAGGTTTCAGCTCCAGCTTTAATTTCCATTTTCTTCTTCCTTCCACCCCAAATGTAACAGTCTCTTCAAATTAAAATAAAACATGTGAAACTGAGTCACTTTAGTTTAAAAAGATGAATTTTCTGTTGCAAAGCAGACATTGTCTGATTTTAGCCACATAGAAGAACTCTGCAAAATTCTGAGAGAAACTTGCACAAAATCTTAGTATAATATTATAAACTGTTCATACTAAGAAAATATGTTTAAAGACGGTCCTGTAGTTACAAATCCTGGAAGAGGTACATGACCTGCATACACAGAAATTAAAATGTGTACAAACATCAGAACATTTCAGTTGATGCAGTAGACAGTTGTTCACGGGTAGAGAACTGAGAAATGATTAATTAAATAACAAATATTCAATTTATTTAACATTTCAGCAAAACATAAGCAACAAAGCATATTAGCTGAACTAATACTGCAATGGTGCAGTTTTAAAAAGCCAATGTGGCACATGTCTAGATTTCCAGAAGGAGGAGTGTCACTATTAGGTTTGAAGATAATTGCTCATAGTATGGAAGCCGTAAATTGGCACCCTGCTCGGGTACCGTGTTCACTAGGATTTTATAGCTAAATAGATAATACCTGTTTATCTGATGGTAAAAACACATCTGTGTAGCAGTGAACATGTAGCCTAAGAAAATCTTATGCTCTAGTCTCTGAAAAAGCTAGAGTGTGGTCTACAGATTAAAGACAGAATGTGAGATAAATTATAGCCACTGAGTTTCACCTCTGAATACAGTTTCACCTAGGGATTCCTGTTTCTTGAACTGATAGCTTGTGGAGAAGCCTAATTCAGCATTCTAATCTGTGCAGTAGTTCATATCAGAATAGGAGGTAGTTGCTTGAACTAGTTCTTTGCATCAGCGGTTGCAAACTGCAAGTTGCAGTTCTTTTGGAGCGGATGTTCTTTTGGACTTTGGTGTTGTGTAGAAAACTTAATAAATGTGACGTGGCAATGCCAAAAAAGATTCCTGTAATGATAAAATCTATGTTCCTGCACAAAAATTCAAAATTATTATGTGGAGCTTCACATATGGAGCATGGTAGAATGCAACTAGATCCTTCATGTAGCTTTTAACTGGCCCAAACTTTGTGTACTTTTTTTAGCAGAGACTGTGATTAAATAGAATGAACTGTTCCTTATCTTTTTCTCTTTGTCTGTCAATATTGTGACAAGACTTAAGAAGTATTGATGGTATGCCAGTGTTAGGAAAACACATTTTTTTTTTGGACAAAATTGAATGAAAGGCAGCAATATTCTGCATGATATATGAATTGTTTTTTACAGAAGCATTACCAATTTGCTGTTTCCTGTATTTCTTCTTGGCTTGGTGCTTTGAGCTGTGTTCAGATCAATAGTACAATTATCACCTTCCCTCTTCTCCATTGCGGAAACTCCCTGCAAAACAAACACAGGATGTAAATCAGGTTTTGAAATGCACTACTGGAACTTTGGGGCTTGTTTTCTCTCAGAATATTTTGTTTCCCCTCCTCCACTCATTTGCCATAGAAGTTACAATAACCTGGGGAACAGAAAGCTGGTCCTTGGAGAAGAGAGCACAAGGGCTCAGAGGTTTTTCCCAAGTAACACTGGGGTGAAGAGAGCATATGAATTAACCATACAAAATCATTGAAGAAAAAACAGTATTTAAGCTAAATGCCCAGGTCAGCAGTAAAGTTTGAGAAAACTTTTTAATAAAATGGGAGATAAAATGATATGAAATTTTCATTATTTCATTAAAGACTTTCATGACCTTGTGTCTGTCATGGCAAGGGCCTAGACCTGCTGATGCAAGAAACCCATTGCAATTTGTTAATCCCAACATGTTTTAATGTCAGTCTACTGAATAATCAGTCTGTCTTTAGAAATGTTTCTGTCCTTTGAGACTCTCAGAAAACTCCAGTTGCAGCTTCATTCACTCTGTTCCAAGCTGCACTGCCAATATTTGTTGTTTATAAATAACAAGACGCAACAAAGTTGGTTCTTAGCTATAGGGCCTAGGGAAAGCAGCAGACGGGGT
>VZSV01000135.1:1464222-1476237 GCA_013398735.1 Nothocercus julius
TCGCGCGCTCTGCGCCGCGCCGCGCTCTGCTGTGCCGTGCTGAGCCGTGCTCTGCCGAGCCGCGCTCTGCTGTGCCCTTTCGGGCTGGGAGCTCGGCGCTGCTGCGGGCTCCTCGGCTGCCCGCAAATCCCCACCCAGGAAAAGAGCTCCTCAGCCTGCAGCAGCTTCTTCCTCCCCGGCCGCCTCTCCCACGCTAGTCCTTCCCCCGCTCTTCTGCCTGGCAAAGAGCTATAACCCCCTCTCCACGCCCCGACCAAACGGTGCCCTCGGTCCCTCCGCAGCTCCCCGAGCAGGCAGCGCTCCGGGCCCGGCTGCTGCCTCGGGGGAGGTCGCCTGCCCTCGCACCGCGCTAGCAGAGCCCTGCGCACGGCGTCTGCACCCGGCCGTGCCAAGCTGCCTCGTTAGAAAACGAGGAGGTTGCCTTAGAAGGGACAAAAGAACAATTGCCCTTCTAGTGTGAAAGCTTTATTTTTTTTTCTATGTAGTTGCTCTAGTTACAGATTTCATCTGTGCTTTGTATGAAGGCGGTTTCCCACATGCTTTCCTTTAGTTATTTTTTGTTTTCACTATTCACGCTAACTTTCGCATACTCTCACTTTTTTTTTTTTTTTTTTTTTTAAATCCCATTTGTTTTCCCTCTCGCCTCCTTTTTTTTTGCAGCGTTTCATTTATTGCATAGTCCCTAGTCACTAGCATCAGCAGGGTGACACCTCGTGGCGAGAGCGCGGTCACTGAGAGCTGAGAGCTGCACTCACAGACTACCACACAGAGAGGCTTGAACAAGCGCTTGTAGTCTTATGCTAGGACCTAAAAGCAACAGTTTATTCCAAACCAAGTCAATGGTAAAAGCTCAGGCATATGTAGTATTACTTTGGAGTTACTGGCAGTAAGTTAGTTGACCAAAAAGTAGCTCTAGATGCCGAGTTATTTCAACATCTGTAGATGTTGTCCTAATTTAATTTTTTTTTTTTTTTTTAAATATCACAAGAAGAGCTAAGCTCCTGAAAAAGCCTTATCAGAAGACATGACCAAAGTGCACTGCAAAGGAAAGAGATGGGTATTAGGGTATTAAACAGCTGGCAAGCTGCTCTACACAGATACTGCTGAGTTGCTCTGACCATTCTCTGCAACATGAGCACCTGTCTGTGAATAAACATGGAAAACTCATTTTACATTGGTGCCAACAAGTGGAAGCACATTCAAATACTAGGGAAAACTTTGTTTTTATGGCTACCCTCAGGCTTTGCTTTCAGCTCATCCAAACTACCAACTGCAATAGAACGGTGACTGGAAATAAACTGCATGACAGTCATTCCTCAGACAGAATCACACAGAATCACAGAAAGGTTGAGGTTGGAAGGGACCTCCAGAGATCACCTGGTCCAACCCCCTGCTCCAGCAGGGACACCCAGAGCACGGGGCACAGGGCGGCAGCCAGGCGGGTTGGGAAGATCTCCAGAGAAGGAGCCTGCACAGCCTCTCTGGGCAGCCTGTGCCAGGGCTCTGCCACCCTCACAGGAAAGAAGTTCTTCCTCACATGGACATGGAACTTCCTGTGTTTCAACTTGCACCCACCACCCCTTGTCCTGTCACTGGCCACCACCGAGAAGAGTTTGGCCCCATCCTCCCTCCATTCTCCCCTCAGGTACTTGTACATGTTGATCAGATCCCCTCTCAATCTTCTCTTCTCCAGGCTAAACAGGCCCAGATCACTTCATCTTTCCTCATAAGATAGATGCTCCAGCCCCTTAATCATCTTTGTCTCTCTACGCTGGACCGTCTCTAGAAGCCCCATGTCCCTCTTGCCCTGGGGAGCCCAGAACTGCCCCCAGTACTCCAGGTGCGGCCTCACCAGGGCTGAGCAGAGGGGCAGGATCCCCTCCCTCGATCCTGCTGGCCACACTGCTCCTTGCGCAGGCCAGGAGCCCATTGGCCTTCTTGGCCACGAGGGCACATTGCTGCCTCATGGTTAACTTGTTGTCAACCGGGACTCCCAAATCCCTCTCCATGGAGCTGCTTTCCAGCATGTCAACCCCTAATCTGTTCTGGTGTCTGGGGCTATTCTTCCCAAGGTGCAGGACCCTGCACTTGTCCTTGTTGAACCTCATGAGGTTCCTCTCTGTTCAACTCTCCATCCTGTTCAGGTGTCTCTGAATGGCAGTGCAGCCCTCTGGAATGTCGGCCGCTCCACCCAATTTGGTATCACCTGCCAACTTGCTTTTATTTAGATAGATAGAAGATTACTAGATTTTTATTTAGATGATATTGTACCATGCTGACAAATTTTAATGGAGACTTATGCAAATGCTACGCAAGAAGTGTGAGATTTATAGTAGGAAACATAACAGGAATCAGGAGTTGATTCAAAATGAGGTATTTTTTCTTGCCATGTGTGGCATGGGGAAGATTTCACTCACATAAAGTTACAGCTGTGCAAGATTTGGCTGTCTCCAAACATTTAGAAGAGCGTTAGTATTTCTAAACCAGCATGAGCTGTGTGAAAAAGGGTAATACTTCTGTACCTGCTAAAGTGTAACAGATTATTTTCTGGAGAAGAAAAACACTTTAGTTACACTGTCTTAGCAAGACTGTGCTTCTTTGTTCAGTATGGAGTTGGGGGTTATGTTGACAAAGCCATGAGGGAATGGTAGATTGTGTCTTCTGTGAGAAAAATGATTGCATCTTTGACAAGATCACCTGGTTGTGGTTAAATCTGCAGAACATCTTCATTTCACTTTGTACAGGAAGAACTCTGTAGTCAGGACTAATCATCTGTATCTGCTGTTTAGACTAGGAGTTCTGAGAACAACTTGTCAAATGGTTGCAAAAATTGCAGGTGCAGTCTTCCAGCTACAAACAGGCATAGCTTTAATCATACTAACACTTGCATGTTGCCCAGAACTTGTTGAATAAGCTAAGTGTAACTGCTGGTGTCAGCAAGATGACTCTAGCTTGCCCCGAGTGACTCAGAAATAATGGTGCATAGGAAGAAGTGGCGTGGAGGAGTGGAAATCCTTCTCTGTAATTTGAACAAGGGCAGATTGGCCTGGTTTGGCTACTAAAACAGTAGATGGTTTCCAGGCAGGCACTTTAGGGACAAACTGGAAAGGTTCAGCAGAGAGTTAGGCAGATGGTGAAGGCCTTACAGCACATGATCTCTGTGGAGACACTGAGGAACCTGGGCTTGCTTAGTCTGATGGAAAGGAGGCCATGTGAATGATAGCAAAAATCCAGAGGAACTGTGGAAGCTTGGTAATTTTCAGAATTTTGCTGGCCAAAGTGATATCTGACTTCAGAGGTTCACAGAATGATTGAGGTTGGAAGGGACCTCTGGAGATCTCCTAGTCCAGGAGTACACTATATTTTTGTCTATAATGAGACAACAAACAGAACTGATGGATATTGAGCCATCATCTGGCACTGTCATCACACCACTGAAGCTCTTCTCATTTTCAGATGAACAGGAACAGCAAATGTCCCTGCTTTGTTAAGAACTGAAACAAAGGAAAATCATTGGGTGAAAACTACACAACTTAAGGTAGATACTGTATTCTAGTTTGTGTAGTTCTGGTTTTTGGCCAGCTAGCACAGGGTCAGGAACATGACAAAAGCAGTGGGGAAAGCACCAAAGGATCAGAGAAGGCAGCTTAGAAGCCAAAACCAGTGAGTTGTGGTTGGGAGCTGCAGGCAGTTTTTAATGGGTGTGCCTGAAAATGCTGCTTTCGCCAGCCAGCTGCCTCCCTCTGCTATGCAAGCCACCACCTCAGACTCCGAGAGGAACATAAAACTCTTTCAGAGCTCCCACAAATGGTAGTTTAGCACTGTCATCATCTCTGATTCCAGAGCAGGTGGAAGAGCTAGGCTGCCAAGGCAAGGTTAGATGTTCAGTCTAAGGCTACATGTTATTGTTTGCCATAGGCATGGAGACTGAGATGAAACTGTAAAGGTAAACAGCTTGCAGTAGTTGAATTGCAAGTCCAGAGTCAAAGTCACACTTGTAGCATGGCCTGAAGGAGCAACAAAGATTAACTCTTTGGGGTAGACCGATGTGGATGGGAAAAAAAGCTAGTAATGGAAAGCCAAGGGACACTTACCCAGCTTACATCAGTTTTCATGGCAGCTGACTTTTGGTTAAATAATCACAATGAAGGAATATCTAACTATGATTTTCATCTCCTAACGGAATCCGTTTCTGAAGCCCTGTGCACAGTTTAAGTATTCAGGCCAAAAGGAGCAATCTATTGATAGCTGTATTGATGCTGTGTTGACATATTGATAGACAAGAATCTTCTCAGTTGTGGAGTTCTCTATCTTTTACCAATCCTATCATTTTTAAATTCATGCCCACACATTTTAATACTGCACAGGTCTGCTCTTGCTGTCAATTACGTCTTGACAAGTCTAAGTCTGAGAGTCATTACGATGTAACAGGGAATAGGTAAATGAGAAGTGAGGAGACTTGGAAAAGATTCATTGGACGGCAGATAAGTAAACGAAGGATGAGAAGGGAGACATAATTGTTGGCTTTGCTGTCAGGACCTGTTCTCTGAGCAAAGGGAAGCACACCTTTTTACCCCTGCATTTGCGTTATATAAATTCTGTAAATCCTGGAGAAGAAAAGATCAGATGTGCTTGTACAAGTAAAGGCAATATAAAGTATAAGATGTACAACGTGCCTCTTTCCATAGGTTTTTGTGATCCAAGATAGCTATAGCTTCCCAGGAATCTTAGGGGATTTGTCCAATTCCTCTGATATTGTGGGATTCTATCTAAGCTTAACTGAGTTGAAGTTTTAAGCAAGGAAGATAAGTGAAGTATTCCAAACCCAACAACCTTTAAAAGGAAAAAGAAAAAAAGAACATGCAGTACAAAATAAAAGTAAACTTGGAAAATTTTGAAATATTTTGAAAATTAATTCTGAAATGTAAGCTAAATTAATTTTGAAAATTCCAGTATGAGAAATGATAATGTTAACGCCTAAATAGCTGAATTAAGGGTGGAAGTGGCCTGTTTGTGTTGCAGTGAGCGGGAGTTGAGATGTACTGGTCCTCTTAGGATAAGGCCATCTGAAAACAGCAACATTAGAAAACATATTTGGCTTTTTGTTGTTTAATAAAGCTCTTTTTCCAAGGGAATATGATAGAAAGAGACCAGGTAAGGAGACAAATTCTGCCTCCCCTGTTAACTGAATGTGAAGTAAAGGACCAGCTATTCATAGTGAATAAAATTGTTAAAATCAAACAAATGTCTTATTGGCCTGGATTTACCATATAAACTCTGATTCAAAGAAGTGGCTCTCAAACCACTTTAAATGCTTGAATTCCGCTAGAGGATTAAAGTCATCAATGCCAAATTACAGGAAGCGGAGGAAAAGAAATGCAGTGAAAAACAAACAAACCCAGAGCCTCAACATTAATTGACAGGACTATTCAAACCAGCATGTGGAAGAAACAATATTATATACCACTTCTCTTAGATTGTGAGAATCAAGAGGACCTCATGGCACCAAAATAATTTTGTAACAATGATACTTTTAGACATTGTTGAGAGTACAAATAAAGATCACGACTACTTCAGTTAAAGTGCAATTAAATGAGTTGAAAAACAACTCTTAAGTAGAGGACAAAAACAACTCTTAAGTAGAGGACAATAGAAGTTTTTTTCTTTCTTTCTTTTTTTTTTTCTTCTCATTCCTTGTAAAAGAAATTATATTTTCAATTTTAAGAATAGAAATGACAAGCAAGCTTATAAAGTGCTTCCACTCCTACTCTGCCAGGCTAATATGTTTTACAGAATTCCTTCCTGATAATGCAATCTTTTCTTTGAAGCAGGACAGAAGAATTCATTTAACATTTAAAAACAAATTCTGGCTGAATCACATAGGCACAGTTACATCCTTTGTGTATGTTCTTATTTATGTCATACTTGCCTTGATCACTCTTTTTTCACTCATGTAACATCTAAAATTGTACTGTTATTCGTTAGAACAGTTATGGTGCTTTTCTTATTGTGATGATTTGATAATTTCGATGATTTCATAGCACATTCTGGCACCACCAGAATAACTGGTGCCTTGAAATACTTATAATAATAAAAATAACTCAGTTATATTCAGAGTAACAAAAAATCTCAAGGCTGTAAAAATTAAGGATGCAGGAGTGAGTCCTCAGGAAAGGAATACTGGACAAAGTGGACATTGGACACACAGAGCATTGGGCATTTGACCTGTCCCATTCTCTTGCATTTCTGCCCCACCTTTGTTTTGGAGGAAACCATTTAGATTCTATCTAATAGTGCAATAGCTGTGGTGTATTTTCTGCACTAGCATATGTTATTTGTAATTGTTGAAAATAAGCCATTTATTACAATATTTGTGCAAGAATCTTTTGAGATTAAGACACTTTGGAGCATATCTTTTGAAGAATGTTTAGGGTGGTTTACTGCTCTTAGCTATGCCTCTTTGATAAGCGTTGTGGTTTAGGAATGGCATTCTAATGTCATTATATTTTACACTGAGAATATCCAGAGGCATGTGGTGAGACCACAAACTTGTCAAAACACTGCAGGATCCTTCCCATGGCCATGCCCTTCCACAGGCCTTCTACCTCAGGAATGTCTCAGAAAACATTTCTTCTTCCCCTTCATTTTCTTAAGTCCTTACAATTTATGAAACATTTCATGTCACCATATCTTGCATTTATAATATTCATTCTTTGCTTATTACTATAGTGACTGTAAACCCCAGCAGAGCCCATTGTGCTGGGTTCTGCGCAAAAAAACCCACAACTACTGACACTTTTGCAGCATAAAATAGAGCTTTCTCATTGTAAACAATAGGAGAGAGGAATGATGGAAGAATATAGGAAAGAAGCAGAGCTGAACACGAAGATGTCATGCTGTGGCAATAGCTTTCCAGAGTAATGATAATAGTCCAACTGCTGGATGCTTTAATTACCATAGCTTACTAATTTTAAAAGATGACTTGAAGGAAGACAATAAATTCACTTTGCATATACTCCTAAGATATTTCTTGTGTTCTGTGATATCTTTGAGAAATGAACATATGCAAGAAATTCTAAAAACACTGTGTTGTGAATACTGAAGTTATTCAGAAAATTTGAACAGAATTAAGTAAATGTGGATCAGAATCTGCCAGTACATTTTGAATTATTTAGATGATTAAATATTTCTTAATATTTAAATATTAAATTAAATATTAAACTTCTTAAAATTCAAATAAAGCATTCAGTATATACTTCTAAGTTCTCTGACTTCAGATTTTGGGAAAAAATCTTACATGGGACTACTACACTAAGACATTTATTATGGTTGACTGGTAGGGGAATTGTTGCTCACATGCGAAATCTGACAACATAATTACACATGTCTTCAATAAGGAAATAATTGCATTAACTAGAGCTTTTTATGTTGGACATTCTGCCGGTTTTGGAAATATTTTTCAAGAATTTAAGTCCTAATATTGGCGCAATGTTTTCTACCAATTGTACGTATTCAAGCAGAGCAAGAGCATTCATAAATCCTGAAGGCTTTATGACTTTAAAAAAAAAAAAGAAAAAAAGAAAGAAAGACTTTGCGCAGGAAACCAGGCAGTGCTCCTGCAAGCTGCAGGCTCCATCGAAAAGTTATAAACTTCCGTTCAACAGCTCTCCAGGCAGAAATGGTCTTTGGAGATGACAAATTGAGAGGAGTGGTTGATATGCGAGAGGATGATTGTGCTGTCATTCAGAGGGACCAGAACAGACTGGAGAAATGGGCCCATAGGAACCTCATGACCATTTCAACAAAAGGAAATGCAGAGTCCTGCTCCTGGGGAGGCACAACTCCACGCACCAACGCAGACAGGTTACAACTGACTGGAGAGCAGCTTTGCAGACACTGTGCTCTGGTTCCTGGTGGATGAGTTGAACAGGGCACAGCAATGGACCCTCATGACAGAGAAGGCCAACAGCCGCTCGGCATGCCTTAGGAAGAGCGTCGCTAGCTGTTGAGTGAGGTGATCCTTCCCCTCTGCTTGCAGTGGTAAGGTCATGTGTGGTGTACTGGCTCGAGTTTGGGCCTTTGCAGTACAAGAAAGGCAGGGACATACTGGTGTGAGTCCTGCAAAGCTAATGGGATTTATGACTTATGTGGAAGGGCTGAGAGAGCTGGGATTGCTCAGCCTGGAGGAGAGAAGGCTGAGGGGAATGTTATCCATGTGTATAAATATCTGCTGGGAAGGAGTAAAGAAGACAGAGCCAGACTCTTCTCAGTAGTTCCCCATGAAGGGACAAGAGGAAATGGGCATGAAGTGGAATATAAGAAATTCCATGTAAGCATAAAAATATATGTATTTTTTACCACGGAAGAGTCGTCAAATGCTGGAGGAGGTTGTCCAAGCAGGTTGTAAAGTGTCCGTTCTTGGAAGATTGAAACCCTGACTGGACACAGTGCTGAATAAGCTGCATAAGCTGCTGTAGTTGACCTTTCTTTGATCAGGGTTTGGGGGATGGGAAAAGTTGAACTAGATTAGAAGCAGAAGTTTAGGGGTTTAATGTCTTCTCTTTATCTCTCAAAATGTCTTCCTCTCTTGAGTACTGCTGAGAAAACAACAACAACATCAACAACAACAAAAACAAAACAAAGTCTACATCATCAAACATAAGGAAGACCACTGAGATTCCTTCAGACAGCTTGCCTTTGGTTCATATAGGGGCAGTGACAGCAGTGAATCACTATAGTGGTCAGAGAACTTAGTTCAGAAAAGTGATCTTTCTCCTAAACACCTGTGGAACTTGCAGGAGGAAGGTTATGAATGTTGGAAAAGAGGAACCCTTTGGGACACAGAACTGTCCAAAACTTTAGAGATGCTGAAACAGTATATTTGGAAAGGCTTGAGGAAAGAGAAAGGGAGAAGTGTGTTTTTCCATGTTTCAGAAGGGATAGGAACAGACTTTAGAGTTTTGCTTAGCTCTCTAGTACCTGCAGGGATATAATCAGTATAAGCAAGTAGAGCAGCATGATCACTTGATAACATTGTGAAAAGACTCAAATCAAAAACAACAGTGATTTGTGAGGCTAATGACTGTGCGTGGTTTCAGGAGCTGAATTAAGAATACACTAGCTTGAATATGGAGTTTGAACAATGTGCACAACAATTTGATAAGAACTGTAGGTCCAGATCATAGTAACTACTCAAAAATCTTCTTTCAGATCACTTTTTGTTGTTGTTGTTATTGTCCTAACTTGAAATCTAGAGTAGAAATCTGCTTTCTATTCTGATGTTTGCTGTTTCTTCAGCACATTTATTTTACTAGAGCCATTGACTGAAGGAGACTCACCATTAATGGCTCTCTAAGATCTTCATCTCTGTCAGTTCTGCCTGAGAAGTCAGTGAAAATAGAGGTAGAGAGAATGCAATGACATGGACTGAACTTATCCAGGCTATGAAATAAAAGCCTGGAAATACATCTACAAAAAGGTGAGAGCCAAGCCAGGTGTTTGAAGTACTTACATACTTATTTAGGAAGACTGTTTACATCTCTTCTTCTGTCCCTTTTCAGAAGGAGTATCAGATATTGTAGCACTGTAGAAAATATCATTTTTAACATTCACAAAAACCACCAAAGCCAAAGGATGAAGCTTTTCTTAGAATGATTTATTATTAATAAATGATATTATGTGTGCAGTCTGGACTTCTAATAGTCCCAGCTTTGGCATTAACTAGGAAGTTTGATTTTTTTTCCTAACCTGTATCAACCAGCAACATTACCTTACTTCCTTCGTCACCAGTTAAAGAAAAAGAGACTTCAAAGACAAGATCTGTATTCCTAAATGTTATTAGGTAAATCTATGAAGGACTGAGTGCTTTTATTCATCCTTAACTCTCATTTAAGGGATCCATTATGCTTACATGCTCTTGCTTCTTATGTGGCTAAAACAGCTGCTTGGAGTCTTTTGAATTCAATTCTGCAAGGAATCTGTCTAATTTCCTGATGTCGTGCTTAGCATGCCTAAGAAGCTTAAATATGCTGTTATCCTGAAGGATGTTTATCTTTGAGGAATTGACTAAATGACTACTATAAAAAATAGTTAGTGGGCATTATTTAATAAACTGGTTTGTTAGACCATAAACACCTTATCTTGTTCTGTAAGTAGATGCTCCTATTGGCTGATTAATTCATGACTGAATGGTTCCCTACTCTACCAACTGCCACCTCTTGTATAAATATATGAGATATTTATACAAGATCTTTCAATAAAACACAAATCCTGATAACCCGTACTTCTACCTTCCCAAAACATAACTACAAAACTAGAACAAAGTACTTTCAAAAGTTGCAATTTAATATTCTTTGTATTTTGTGGACTAGAATACTATTTAACTTTTTGTATTCATAAGAACAATTTTATATTAACAGAAACCAGAAATCTTCCTGATTTTCTTTACTTGTCCTGAATACCTTGTTTAAACAAAAACCCCAAATAAGTATTTCTATGCTATCCATATATTACTGATATAAAAGTAGCTGAATGGATGGCTTACATTTCAGTAAAGACACGGGCTAAGTTGTAAAAATAAATTATAGAATATTGTCCAATTTTGGAATTATTCATACTGAGCTCTACTCTACTACTTGTTCTTTGATACTGATGAATAAAACAGACAAACAAACAGAAAAAACAACAAAAAAGTTCTTGTCTTTTTGTGTTTGTGCATACCTAATTTGTATGAAGTATAGGTAGCTACTTGTAATTTTAGAAAAATGACAGGTCAGTCTTTTTTACAAATGCTTTTGAAATGAAGAAAGGTGAAAAATATTTCACAGATCAATAGAGCAAAGTAAAACATGATGAAATAAATTCTCTTGGCAATACATTAATTTAAAAACAAGTTTTCATAGAACATTTACATGTTGCAATGATTTTCATAAACAAGTCACACGGAAGCAGGACTAAATATGTATGCAATTATGATTAAGAAAGAAGATCTTCAACTGAAATTATATAAGAGAAAAAGAAATATCAAGTTTCTTTATACATATATATCTTCCTTCCTGCTCTAAAATGCAGTTAATAGTGGAATTAGGAATATTAAATGAAACTCTGAAGCTGTTTTGTATCACTTGTTTAGTACACGCAATGCAGAATAAAAAGGAGTGCATTGGTGAAAAAAAAGATGTTGGCTTGTATTTAAATTTAAATTAATCATTTGAAAGTGATTGGTAGGGATATCTAATTGTATTGTTATGCACTTGATTCATCATCACATCTGCTTAACACTGGCAGTGTGTCATGCTACTTTTGGTGGAATTGCTTCTTATTTAACTGCATATCAGAACTTGGCTTATATCTATAGCATATCACTATAGAAATTCTTCAGGAAACTAGCAGATACTTTCATTCACAGGTAAGTACTGGAATATTCCTTACTGAAAGAACTTTCTGCTGTGTTGCTTTAAGTTTTGTATAGAAATGGTCAAAATTTTCTTCCATCCTTTACACTGCAGTTCCCAGGAGGGATGTTCATCCATATGTTACAGTGAAACACTACCCGGCTTCTTTCTTGGTTAGACAGGTTTTCAAGATTCGATAGTATAAGAAATGACAAAATTCTCCCGTGAAACAACATCTGCCTAATGTTATGCTAGCCATGTCTATTTTCATTCACAAATCCTGAATATTTTAGTGGCCAGTTCAGCCCCTGACCCACTAGTGTGGATATACTTGGATATTTAAGTACGCAGTCATATATATTATGCATTTGCACACCCGCATCCCCAATCTGTCTTTCCGAAACCCTTAAGGTTATATTTTGTCTCAGTAGAAAAAAAAAACAAAAAACAAACAAAAAAAAACCAACAAACTGTTTCCTGTATATTTTCCCTCCTGGTCCCCCATGTGTTGCTTTTTCTGCAAGTGATCAGCTAATTCCCTGTAACAATCTTTCCACTCCTGGAAAACATATTTTGGAAAATGTGAATTACAGTTTGTGGATAACATCTTTTACTCCTTTCT
>VZSV01000135.1:1485495-1535458 GCA_013398735.1 Nothocercus julius
TTTCCAGAAGAGTAACTGCAGATGTTACAAAGGGCACTTTTGTATTTTTCTCCACCTCTTCTGCCCAATGCCAGGTCTCTTTTTCATTCAGATTCAACGTCACCGTGCTTCCATGTGGATCTGATAAGCCTTTGCCTCTGTGTCAGATGCAGGTGTGAGAGTGGGGACAGATTCTAATTTGTCAGCTCTTTGTCAGTCCTAACTAGTTACCTTCTGTCTGAAGGTCTCCAATGATCTTATTTTTTATGTCTATCATTTCTAAACCTGGCATTGTTTGACTGTGCTAACTGATAAGCTCACAGAGTAATGAAGCAAGAGGCTTTTAAAGACATTTTATACCCTATGCCTGTTCTAAATATAATTTCATATACTGACTGTTCTCATGGGAAGAGTTGCAAAGGGCTGCTGATAGTATTATCATGTGAATTTGGCATGTTCTCTTCAGTCTAGAAGTTTTTTTTTGCATAGAATTTTTTTCTGAAGAATTTTGTTGGGGAACTACACGGAATATTGAGTCCTGTAAGATAAGCAAGTTCTTTTTTTTTAATGTGCCGAAATGTAATGGACTGGTTATAGTAGACAAAATAAATAAATAAATAAAAACACTAAATAGATGCTATACTCATTTGAATGTGGAAGGTAACATATAAAACCCATATATTAGTGCTGGATGTTCCTTATGTCTTTTTCATCCTGTCAAATTCCAACCATCCTTTCCTGTAATAAGCCTTCTCCTATCCCTTCTTCACTACATGGGAATGTAGGATGTCTTTTCATGAAAAAGGTTCAATCTCTTGCCCAGGGGTTGTAATAGTTAGGAACTTTTTCCTACTTGATTTCTTGAGCCGTAATAGCTGCACTAAGAGACAGGAAAAATACTTTGTTGTGCTCTGACTGTGTGCTAAGGGGATTAGCAATGTATATGGTGCTGTCTCACTCTTTTCTGTGGCTTGCAAAATGGGAGAGCAGCTGTAATTTGCTCTGGGTTTGGTAGAGAGGGATATTTATTCAATTTCTTATTTGTGCTCTGCTTTTCTTTTCTTCCTCATGTGTTCCACAGCTTACGTTGCAGAGGTTTCTTCATCAGCACACTCAGAAATACTGACATGTATCTTCTGTATCTGTGAGTGCTGGCCTCAACATCACCCCAAAATAAACGGATACAGGATGTTTGTGAAGTTCAGGACTGGGCCTTATCTGTGTGCTGAATCTCTTACCTTTATGGTGTTTTGGATCCCTTTCCTTCTAAAGAAACCCAGAGAGGGGCATGCTGTTTCTTAGCCAGGACCTTCTTCAAGAGAGTCATAGCAAGCACGGCCCGAAATGGGAGGCTACTCAAAGCCCCCATATAAAAGCAGTACAGAAAATGTCTGCCAGATGCCTTGCTGAGGTGAACTGGTACCAAGCATGACAGGTGTCTTAACTCCATCTCTGTCGGGTGCTAAGTCTGGGAGAGGTTAAGAGTAAAGAGTAAAGAAGTTAGTATAACTAATTTAGTGTCAAGGTTTCCTAGGCATTCATTAAGATAGTCCCTATCCTAGTGCTAATTTGTTTCAAGCCAAAATGTATTTAATTTAGTGCTCTCTTATTTTATTAGTGAAACAAGTAACTTTCAACATTTTACCTAGTTTGTCAGCCCTTGTTTTTCCTCTTGATCAATTCGAGTTTCAAGAATGGAAATTCTGCTTGTCAGCTTGCCTGATTCTGAATCAAGATTGCAAATACTTTTGCTCATTGCATTTTACTTTTCCAGTAAAACCTGGACAGACTAGCAGGGATTGAAATTCAAGGGAAACATACTGGAGTTCACAACAGACTTTTTCCTAATTATAGTCTTGACCTTACAGTCACATCCCCTTAGAGTCTTCACATAAACTAGGATAGTTATAAACTGTGGGACCCAGGAATACTGCATAGATTATACACTGGAAGAAGAGTAAGTCCTAGGACCTTGTTCATAAAGACTGAATCTGGGTCTTTAGAATTAGTTTGCAGTCTGGTTTTAGAATTGTGTATCATGACTGAGAAAGTGGATTGGTAGCCAAGGATATGAAGTGGCCTTCCTACTTGCAGACATTGCTGATACATGGATGATTACTGAAGATAAGGGTCAATCAGAATTAGGATATGCAAAAGGCTTAATAGAAAAGTTCTCCACAATAAACCCAGAAACCAAGCTACCGAAAGTAGTCTTGTTAGGGGGAATTTGGGAGGAAGGATTACTTCCATCTTTAAATGCATGGCCTAGGAAGGATTATGATGACACTTCTGAAGCAAGAATTGAAGGCAAATTAATGAAAAGAAAATAAAGGTGAGTGGATGCAGTTTCCACAGAGTTAATTAACCCTAAATATTTGCCTTGAAGAAGCCGTTTAAGTATGAAATGTCACCTCAAAGAGCTAGCAGTGAAGAAGGGAGGAACAGGGATTCTGAAGAAGGCAGTGCTGATATTCAGAAAATAATACGGAAAACATGATGAAAAGATGGCTGCACAGAGAATTTTGTGCCAAAGGACATACACCGCAGCCCTAAATGAATAGTGTAATCTGTGGAAAGCTATGACTGTGATACAAGACACAGAAAGACATTGTCTTATGAAGAATTAGAGTTGCTGCAGTTCGTCATTTAGAATGAGTGACTTCAGGATCCAAGCAAGACTATTCAGTATGATGTAATGATGTGTAATGAAGTGTGGGAGGCAATAGCATAGGCTGAATTTTCCATTACAAAGCATGACATATTTCTCTTGTGTCATGAGTGGTCTTCACACAACACCAACCATACACCAGAAATAATAAGCTTAGCCAAATTGTTGTATAATTGATACTTCCTGGTGATGAAACATAGGAAGGATAGCACAGTCAAGAAAGTGTTAAATATTTGTCTAGCACCTTCTGTGAAAGGAGGAATTTGTTAAAATTGCAACATAAAGGTCTTATACTGGAAATGGAGAGAGAAAAGAGGGAGTGAGGATTCCAGAAAGTGCTTTGAATATCAAAAGCAAACCTTGAATATTTCATTTGCTTTGAAAGGACACTGATCAAGCTTTGAATGTTTCATTTGCATTAAAAAGGAACAGGAATACACATCCTAAGAGAAATCATCCAGGATTGGAGGGAATCACCCAGCAGATGGAGTAATTTGATGAATTCTGCACCCTTAGCTTTTACAAAAAGTTTTTGAGTGATTGGTATTTCTTGAGTGACAAAGGGGAAACCATTTTGCTATTAAAATCTAGAGACACATTTTTTTAAAAATGTATTTACTCTGTATATAATTTCCAAATTTGTATTTAATTTTGTGAATTTTACCATAATAACTTTTTTTTTTTTTTTTTTTCCAATTTAACCCTTTAACCTCACATGATATTACAGGAGGATTTGAACGGAACTGAGAATTTCAGGATCTATGATCTCTGAAAATAAAAAGTCTACATGAAATAGCTGCCACTGGACAGTCTGCACTCTAAGCCAAGTTTTCAAGAAAAATGGATGATTTCCTGGTCAACTACAGGATTTTCCTGGTGAACTACTATGCTACTATTAATTAGAGAAGTTGGTCCAGTGAGCAATCCTTCTAAAGGCATCAGGTAATAGAGATATCTCACTGATAAATATGTTACCTTTCACCATGGAAAAGAGCAAGTTCCTTCAAGACTTTTTCATCTGGTGTGCTTGACCTTAGGAGCAATAGGATTGGAGTAGATCCAAGCTACATTAGCTAACTTGGCTCTTATTCTCAAATAAAACTGGGGATTTGGCCTGTCATCATTCCTAAGTTATAGAATTCAGCTTGACGATAGCTTTCAACCTTTAATTTGTAACAAACAAACAAACCCAAAGCAAAAGTCTTTAATTCAGTCTCTTTGCTACCATAGAATATAAATGTGGTGCACTCGTTGAATTATTCATGTTTGTCCTTATGATTCAAAGTATTCTGGCTTTATTTGCAGATAAACATGAGTTTTCTGAATTTGTCTTTTCTCGTGAACCTTTTTTTTTTAAGAAAAAGTTTAAAAATCAGTGATATTATTGAAAATAACAATGGTAAGTGAGTCCTTACTGTCACAGTCCAACCCATGGGCTAAAATTGCCCACCAAACATGCCACTCCTCCAAAGACAATGAGATTTTGGTAAACAAAAAGAGAGTTTACTTTATTACAGAGAAGAAACAGATTGAACCCTCCTCATAAAAGTTTGGGCCATACCTGTGAACAGCACCAATTACCCATCAATTTCCTTGATCTATTGCGGCATAAAGAATCTTGCCAGAGCCCTTGGCTTGTAAGCTGAAAAAAACCCTCAGCCCCCTTATTACTCTAATTAGACACATAAATCAGGTCAGATTTATTCAGTCTTGGCAAGAGGCAGACAACTCATAAATATATTTGTAATGGTGCTTGAAGGAACCTTTGGTAGCACTGCTGCTGTACACTGAAAAAAAGATAGGGTCGCTTGGGATATTTTTTCCCAACACTTGAAGGAAAGAGATTTAATGCCCACTTTAACAATCAGGTTAAAATGTTCTATACTAATCCTCATTAAGGGAAATAATAGATAATTAGTTTTCAGAATCATTCTCATTAAAGAGGAACAGTCCTTGCTGCTCTTCAACATATTGCAGACAGTGCTAGTAAGGACAACTTAGGGCAATCAAGATACTGTGTTCTGTAACTTATATTATACATGCCACAGATGAACACAATGTTGTATGATAAATAAGATAAACTGTATAAAACTCGTTTCCACTTTATGGGAAGTCATTGAAAAACTACACGCATAAAATTTGCATAATTCTTGCAGAAAAATCTTTGTTTTAGGATAGATTCTAGACTCAGGAAAATATCTAGTATTATATCTAGGATATAGTATAGTATATCTAGTATGTAGTGTAGTATATAACATCTAGTATACAAAATATCTAATATATATAAAATATCTAGTATAAATGCTACAGTAAGTCAATAGATAAATTAATGCCATTTTTATATGAAGCATTAATTGAGAATTGGATAAATGAGAAAATCTTCAAGACTCTGAGAAAAGGAAGACAGAAATGAATTTTCTACAGAGACTAAATAAGTGCTCAAGGAGGTTCCTACATTAACACTAATTTCAGAAAATCTGTGGTAGTCTTAAAAATAGGAACTTCTTTTTTCTGCCTGTCTGACAGCAATGAGCTTCTAAAGCTGCAATGGCATACAGGGTTGAGTCTCATTATTTATGCTGTGGTTCTGGACTTGCAATGGTAGAGAGCTAATCTTCACTATTCCTTGGGCTTGTCAGATAAAGGCCAAATTAGTATATCAACATGTATTTAGGCTTAATCTTCCGAAGGCCCTGTATCAAGAGGGTATCAGATTAAAAATTGAAGGGAAAAATGGAGAAAAGATGGGCTGGAATGTACTATATGCTTATGCCACACATGTGACATATATGCCTCCAGATATCTCTCTGAGTCAGCAACTGAGGCCTGGATCTCACCTGTCTTGAGCTATCAAGAAGTGTGTACTGAAATAAGGCATCATATTTAGATATATCACCTGCATCAGAATAAGATCCCAAAATATTTATGCCATTGAAATATCCAAATCTTCTTTTCAAAAGTGATACTATGTATTCAGAGACTGCCACCTACACTATAATGGTTCCCACTGACCTGCCGAAGTTCACAGTATTATAGCTTTTTTATATTTATATTATATATATGTATATATATATATATATGCACACACAGAGATAATTTACACATGAACATGCTAGCATGTACACACGCATAGAGGAAAAAATGTAACAAAAAAGCTGGTGAGAAATACTTCTCTCACTAGAATAGAAAAGAGAAATATATGAGAATAAAGGAACGATTTTGACCATCACATATATCTCCTTAAGATAGAAAGACAAAAATAGTCTTTTTCAAGCACTGGACCTTTCAGAAACCTTACCAAATAAGACTTGAACCAATTGATTGATGCTGAAGGTTTGTGTTGGGGAAGAAATATGTACAGGTTTGAAAGCTCGTTCTGTGAAAGTTCTGGTGTGATATTGGTGCAATTGGAGTTTCCCTTAGTGAGAAGTGTCCCTATATAGCTTATATATACAGAAAATAGAGTATAACACCAGATTAAGTAGCTTTTAAATTTTTTGGTGGTTGTGAGTTGTCAGAAAGAAGAATGAAGGACAAATAATAAGGAGTCTGGGTCTCTCTCTATCAGTCAAATGAATTTTCTAGTAAGAGTCTTCGAAAAATAGCTGGAGTTAAATCCATGTGTCTCCTTCCCATTTCTTTATTATTTTCCCCTCTTCTCTCTGTGTACTTTTCCATCTGGTTTTAATTTCCATACATTTTTGTTTGTTTAAGTATGTGTCCTATTAATCTATGCACAGGGAATAGTGAGTTTAATACATGGGCATGAAAGCACTGTGAAAATAAAATATTTTGGTCTCTTCTTATGTCTAGTATTTTTTTCCCATGTTGGCACAATTTGTTTGGTCTGTTAAAAGAAAAAGATAAAACTAGAAGAAGGCAGAAAATGTTTAGTAAATAATAAATAGAAAAGTTGACAACCCTCTGACACTGAGAAAAAGAAATACATAAGGAATTTTTAATGAAAATACAACCCCAGCAGGACATGAACTCAATATTTTTGAAACATATGACAGACACTTTGCTTTCTAAGATAAAAAAAGAGAAACCCTGCTTTGGTTAACACTCGAGGGAAGGTATTTTTTGGCCAGTAGGTCCACAGAGTGCTTTGTAAAGAAGCACTCTTCTTTAGAATATTCATTAGAAATTGAATCTTTATCCCACAAATTTTGCAAGTAATTTACTTGGATGAATATTTGTTTGTTTGTTTGTTTGCAGGGCAGAAGAGGGTGAAATGTTAAGAAAGCAGGGCAATTGCTACTGAGTTTGAACTGGGTCTAAGAATTGGAGGACCCTGACGTAAGTGTCACAATTTCTGAAACGACTTTATCATGCATGTGAATTCTGTTTCAAATGTAAATGTTTCCTTTCTCTACCTTAGGGGTAAAACCTACTGTATTTCTGAAGGCAAAATTTCTGTTGGACAAGGAGGTAATTAGGTAAGGGTTATTACAGATGACAATATGGCTCAATGTGTCCTCATATCTTTGATCAGAGATTGATCTGAAGAGTGAATTCTGAATTCAACCATCACTCCTTCATGGGCTAGAAATGTCACTCTAAATTTCAAAAGAAATTTATAGTCACTTTTTATCCATTTATCCATTTATTGCAGTGTATTCATTGCTTCCCACCCCCCCTACTCATTCTTCCTTTCAATGGTATTTATATTCATGATGTAAAAAGTCTCTTTTATTCCCTCTTGCCTTGTATTCTACTAAGCTAAACAGGCCAAATTCTCATGGGATTTATTTCTCTAGTCTCCTAAGTTTGAATACTTTTTGAAAAGAAAGATGTCTACCTAAAGAAGTTCTCAGTGATATCTTGTAAAATGGCAGATTCCATATCCCCTATGGATACACCAAGTTCTATCACTCTAGGATTCCCTACTGATACATCCCAGGTCATAGGAGAAATTTTTGCTATGGACGTAGCTCCTTGTACCTTGTACTGTATAAATTCTATAGATTTTCTAGTACATCAGTTCCAACATGTTCCAGTTTTCCTATGGAAGTTTGGAGACATCCAACAATATGATGTTTTCCAATACTGGACCATCAGAAAATGTCATCACTTGTTTATTTCTATTGTAGTCATTAATGGGGATTGTTTGTAAACAAACTCCACTACATTGATAGCTGTTTTTTTTTTTTTTTTTTATCAGAAAAACTCATTCTTTTCAGTTGGTCTACTTCAATTCTTGTAGCTATTTGCCTGTCTTCCTCCTAACTGATAATTTTTTACAGAGTAAATATGACAAAAATTTGCTGGAGGCAACATCTGTCATAAAACTTTGGCTTTAGAAATCAGGTATCAAAAAAACAGACTGGGTATTATCTATCTTTAGTAAATTCATACATTTTAGTAAATTTATCATTTTTGTATGATTTTCCATTCAGCTTCAAGTCTTCGTTTTTTTAAAGGTTTTTAGGCTGAGTTGTTCCTCAGTATTTTTTTTCTTTTCTGCTTCTAGAAGTTTGTTATTGTGCAAATTTATTGTACAGCCCCATTTTGATTTATTAAATAAGCTCTTTGAGATTTGCCTTGGATGTTGCAATATCCTTTTAAATATACACACTGTGCCATTGTCATTGTCATTCCCCTGTGGGAATGCAGGAATGCTTTCTGTTGTTAGAGTCAAAATGAATGTTAGATTCCTCCCTTCAGATCTTATCTTCTGTCTCCAGATCATTCTTTTTGCTGCATTCCTGTATTGGTGAGACCAGCTAAGAAAAGATTCCAAGGCCCTTGTTACTAGCTAGTTAGCAGTTTGTTTGAGTGCTAATTTCCAGACCTTTAGGTGCTCAGATTTATTTGGTGAATGTAGAAGTGTTAAAGAAATACAATAACAACGTTGAAAGTTTTGTGAATTCTGCTATAACAGATCTACTATTAAAGGTTGTTATAAAAGCATTTCCTCCTTTTTATTTATTTTTGTAAGGAGCGCTATTACTCATTATATACATATATTTACATATATACACACATATTTGTATATATACATGTATTTACATATATACATATGTGTGTGTGTATATATATATACATATACATACATATATACATACATACATACATATACATATATACATATATATATATAGCTTCACCGTATGCAAAGCCTGAAGCAAGAGGCCTCCTATCGTGGCAGGACTTAGAGAGGTTCTAGGGGAGAATATTGGGAAGTGTCTGAATTAGTCTGTAGTAGCTTTTGCTGATGCTATCTATGGGTTTGGTATTGATTATATTTCTGACTTAAAGGTACATAATATCAATAAGACAATTCAGATCGGAAAAGATTTCTGGAGGCCATCAAGTCCAACCTTTGCAATGGTTAAATACGCAGTTCAAGACAGGACCCAGTTGTGCGGGTTGAAATGAATATTGTCTGGAATTCCTGGTATGGAGAATACCTGCAGTAGTATGTAACACAGAATCATCAGATCCAGAAGTTCTTCTTGAAACATAAGAAACCTCAGAAGGGCCAGCAAAGAGCAATTAAAGGTCTGTAAGAGAGGGTGTGGAAATGTATTGAGAGTGATGTATCATACCTAGCTTTCTATGTCTATAAAGTGCATTCAGCAGCTGAGCTAGTCACTCTTGACTCTGCATAAAGAGTTCAAAGAAACAGGAATTTATAGGATGTGATTCTTCTGATTGATTTTAGATATCTAGCTGAGGATGACCAGTATATGTTCTAGGAAACACTGCCTGTATCTACAAGCGACAAGTTCAAACTCAGTGTCTATGATTGTTCAAATAAATTCCATCAGCCATTCCGTTCTACAGCATCTCTATGGACTACAAACACACATACACAAACACACGCCTAGAAGGTATGAAAGGTTTTTCTCCCAAAACCCAGGAATAGAAAGAGGAGTCAGGGTTATTTTAAGCTGTCTGATGGCTCCCTACAATATGAAGGAGAGCAAGGAGATAGGAAATCTTTGGGTGTGGCATATGGGATGCTGTACATTTAAAACCAAAAAATTAGATAACACTGCCTTTGTGGATACTTCAGCTATGCATATCCACAACAATCAACTACATATCTTTTAGCTGTCTTGTAGGGTATGGGAATAAATCTTAGAACGGGAATAAAATATTAGTGTTGACCAATGAGTTTTTCTACATTTTAGATTTGCCCAGCCCTGTGTACACTCCCCACTTCAGATTACTTTAGCACCATTAGAAATCCTTAACATAACTAAGAACTATCTCCACAACATTGAACTCTCCTTCAGCATCTGCCATATTTTTCTCTGAGAAGTTCATTTAATAATAGTAGCAGGGTAACAGAAAATTAATGTAGTTGAACAGCTGACTCTGGTGCAAAAACACTGATACACTGGATTTTTTTCTCCTAGAGTTAAAATCTACTTTTGTTTTATTTTTTTTCCTTCTGCAATATAGCTCCTTCTGACAGCCTATCTTTGATTTGTTTATAGATCAAAGGTATTTTCTGTACTGACTGGAGACATGATTTGCTCATGTGCTGTTTGAACACTCACTGAGCCCAGTTGTACCGCTGTAGTATCTCAGCACTAAATCTGACTGTCCTCTATTATATTTGTCTTCCAAACCCTTAGCTATTTTCTGTTTTTGGCTTTGCATGTACAGTTCTAAGGTCCCCATTGTGCAGAGTAAATAAATATATATTTTTTTGTGCCATAGCAAGTAGAAGTCTGTTCAGCAGGGTGGTGTTGACTGCCTAAGGCTTGAGGAATTGAATGTGAGGACATACAAGATCTCTGCTTTAATGACTTTAGAAATTTGGTCTCAAATTCATAATATTGTCATTGTTCCTTGTAACTCTTTGATGGGAAGACTTTTAAAAGCTTTGAGTTAAACAGGAATCAAACTTCTAATCTAATTCATGGGTAAGAAAAAGATACGTTATATCAAACAATGTTTTATTTCTTTCAATTTTCATATGAAATAGGAGGACTGATAGATGAGAGTAAAGTTTGGCTCATGTTCCAGAACTAAGTAAGACGCTCTTCTCTTATGAGGATGCCTAAACAGTGCATATAAAAAGTATAGGGGAAGTAATAAGTGGAGACAGTTAGGAAAGAAAAACCTCATTAAGAGAAGATGACTAATTATAAGCAGTTTGCTAAAAAACATCTGAAAACAGGATCTGAGGGTTTAAGTTACTGCATGACACTAGGCTGCTCCTATTAGTTGCATCAAAGAAAAGAGAGGTCGTAATGGGAATATGTCAGTCCAGAATGTAGGACATAAGATCAGGTCCCAGTGATATAGGTAGATACAAATCCAGTTGGTCAGAGTATAGTGTAAAGAGTTCCTTGACATCAGGAGTATTTGACATTATTGTGCACTAAACAGTCTGCAAGAAGAATTGACAATAATTAGGAGGAAAGTTGGAGCGAAGTGGTAGGTCTAACGAAATCAGACCAAATAAAAGCATAAAATTATTACAGAAGTTTTGCATACTTTAATTGTCATTCACAAAATATATGCTAGAAAACAACTAATAGTTTTTTGAAAGAGAAGGGATATTTTCTATTGGAATCAGATGAGGAAATTTAAATGAAAGGGAATATTTATAAATATGATCAGTTGTGGCAGAAACCAAAGAAATTATGGAACACAGTGGTTGATGATATATGGTGCACTGTGATGCTATCATGAATGTGTCATAACAACACTGCTAACAACCTCATTAAAAGTCTATGAAAATGGATACCAAGCAGAATGCTGAATTTGAACACAGATGTTGTGGCCTAAATTAGTTCATAGTAAAGGTGATAATAATCATTTCTTCCCAGATATGAATGCATTCACTCAGACACACATAAGCTTTTTCAGATTCTGCCTTATTTCAAATAATCCTTCTTAGACTGCCTAAGAAATAACATGATTCATGCACAGTTTGGAACTTCATGTTTTCCATTACTTATGCTGTTTTGGGTTTTGGTGCATGAAGGTACACAGTGCATTAAGACCTTTTAGGGGAAAGCTAAGCTGAATACATGAATTTTATACTAGGCTCAGAAAATTATCAGGCTCTGAGTTACTCATTAAATATTTTAAAAGAAGGGAAAAGTATGGTTGTGCAAGATCAAAACTAGTGTTGACTTTTACTTTTTAAGAGAAAACGTCTTATAATTCAAGTCGATTGAAATAAATGCATATAGCTAACCTGTTGCTAAAAGCATGTGGATAAGTACAGATAATTTTAATGTCAGTTCTGCTGGAATGCCTACCTCACTTCATTTTTCAGTTTCAGGACTTCTGTCATTACAATTCAGTAAGGAAATCCAAAGGAAGATTATGTCAGTCAGTGCTCCAAAGCTGCAAAGTGAATGTCTGGATGCTGGAATGGAATTCAAGAGCCTCTTTAGGTGCTTAAGATACTTCTGGATGAAATGAGGACTCTCAAGTTCTTTGGATTTATAATACAGCATGTGTGGGAGTTGTTTCAGACACCAGTAGAAAATGCTAGAGGGAGAACTAGAGGGAGAATCAAATGTGATTCTCTCCCAGGCTAGGTCTCTCTGTGAAAGTAATATTCAAAGAAAGACACCTGAAAACACATAAACTGTGCATGCAGGTACAGAAAACTGGGTGGTGTTTCTCTTTAAAGAAGAACCTGTTGGCTGTGCTTCCATATTTGACTCATCCTTAAAGCAGGAACCTGTTCAGAACCTGTTCAAGGCATCTGTATAACACATAGCCATATTCATATTATAGCACAGGTTCCTGCTGTTGGAATGACTTTTGTTTCAGATGAAGAGAATTAAGCAAATAAGTCTCTGCAGAGAGAGGTGTACAGGCAAATCTCCAAATGGCCACAGCATGGCCAAACAAAATCCAAAAACGGCCACTAAAGGATCTAAGGATGTGAAACATCAAGAATATAGTCATAAACGTGTATGCCACAGGTGTGAATTAGATAAGCAGCTAAATTAACAGCACTTCAGAAAAAGGGAAGGAGCACAATTAGTACAACAGATGAGAGCCACAGAGAGGAGTGTTCACAACACAAGCAAGGAAGAAAACCTGCAGTGAAAGTGCATTTTATAGCTCTTTTCTAAGGTATGCAAAAAGGTTTGGGTGTAGACACCTCTTCAGGTTCAAAGTCAAGCTTTGAAGTGCTGCTTGTTAAGATGAAAGGAAATTGAATACCTATCTATCAAGGAATCCTGAGCTTCATTAAATGTTGGCTATGACAGTAAACTAGGCGGAAAATGAGAGGAGGAAACAGTATGTTAACAACTGGTTAACTGAGTTGGTTGTCTGCAATAGAAAGGGGTGACTAGTCATTGAAAACCATTCATCAAAGAAATAACATAGGAAACATAGCTGAAATCAAAAAAAAAAGTAAGAAGAAAGGCAAGCTTTTGAGTTACAGTGTGTAGTAAAGGACAGTGGAGTAAAGGGCCCTGTAAAATCTAGGAACCAATGGCAAAGCAGGAAAGTGTAGATGCACATGAAGCTCCAAAGGCTGTATTATTTCAGTAGAGGCTTGTTTTTCACCTAGGCACAGCTCACAACAGTGGATGAGGGGTCTAATGTCTTTCATAGGGAAGACTTTCCATAATCACGCTCATCTGTGGTCCCAGGCACTTCCCACAAATGTTTGAAAACAAATTGTTCAGCTGTGACCCTCCTTCAATTTGTTTCCACACTTCCTTCATGATTCCATTTCTTTGGTGGCGCTGTTCCTTCTCATCCATATGTTTTTTCCACTCATTCTTTCCTTCCTTTATAGTTCTATTATAGTGCAAGTATCTCTAGTAGAGCACAGGTGAGGAAGGATAAAAGCTTTATGCCATGTCTTTCCCAAGAAATTCTAGATGTCTCAGTTAGACTTAAAAAGATCAGTGAATATTTTATGTAACATATATCAACCTTCCACATCCTGTTTATCTAATTTTTAGCCACTTTGGTTCTAGTAAATAGGGCTAACATTGGAGAAGTTATGCAGTGTAAATTTTCTACTACTTCCATTTCAGCAGTTGTTTTTTCTGTGGGCAAAATATATTCAAGATTGAAACTGCAGTTTCGGTGGTCTTGGCATATTTAGGAGTAATATAATACGTTCTGAGTTCGGACCTCTCTCTTGTATATTGAAAGCAGAAACTCATACAGAGGTACACATGACAAATCCTGCGTATCATTTATGAATCCCACTAGTAGTACTGGACCGTAATTATGGTGAGACCTCCATTTTACAGACATGGATTTGCTTGAGCAGGATATCAGTCAATGTTCTGCTCAAATTGTTAAAATTAGAGGGATTAAGAAGGATAATTCACAGTTCAAAATTAATTTTGCCAATTTTAGTTTTGGGGGGATTTTCCTTAAACTTCCATCGTTCAAGGGGAACACTGTCCGTGTGATAAAAACAGACCTTTAAATGATGTAATTAGAATACTCTAGTTCATTAACATACTTCATTTAACCTGTACTTCAGATAAATTGTTAAATCTTTAAATTTTTTTTTTTTTCTAATAGTGTTGTGATCAAGGTACATTTTGAGAAATGCTCATTCTACCCTAAAAGGCTATGAAGCAGTATCTGAACTCTCTGTGTTAGTATAATATACTGATTAACTAATTCATGCTTTTCAGGTTTGGGTTTTTATACAATTCAGTGTTCTCTAGGAGAGCTAAGAGTATATGCAAAACCCAAAGCGCATTCCAATGGAGCTTCCACATTGAGCACTTGCATGTATTTTAATATCACATTCTGTGAGAAGGTGGTCTTTATCAAAACATTTAAGATTGCATTTTTATCCACATGATTAAGCATATATAGACTAAATTATAGAGGGAGCAATCTCCCCATGAATGGGTAGCTGAAATCAGCACTTCACAGTTTTGTATCAACAAAATAAAGGGAAAAGATTTGGCTTTATCTAGGGAACTCAGTGATATCAGCACATGCATGCATTACTCTAAACCGTTCATCAGTAGTTCATATATGACACACGGGCTGTGCTATCTATCTTACTAGAAAGAGACTAAACCTTTGGAAACAGTTCAATAGTGGAAAGCGGTACTACTCATTATAGCAAACAGAAAAATGTTGCAAGTGTTTGCCTGCTTTCAGCGTCTTTGCATAATCGAAGAGTAACAAGACTTTTTTTGTGCTCTTTTCTCTCAGGTGCATTTGAAGCAGAGTTTTTCTTGCTATTTATTTTCACATGTAACTTTAACTCTGCTTTTTCTTGCTTTCTTTGTACTAGCAAATACTGTTTCATGGTGTTCAAGAAGGTAGGATTTGGAAGAGAGCAGAAGGGCATGCCATGCCTTTTCAGAAACCCCAGCTATAGGACATATTAAAAACTCCTTTAATTTCATACGTGGGGGGCAAGATGCTATAAGAATTACCTTTTACTGCCTTTTGACTCTAGGAAAAGGCCACCTTCCACAGACAGAGTTAAGAGCTTAAGAAAAAAATTAGGCAAAGTCTATAGAAAAGATATTTCTTGAGTTCTCTCTTGTGCATGCTGAGATGGATTTACGCTGGCAGAAGGACCTGCTCCACAGGGTCCTCTCCTCAGGCTTAACCTTCCTCAAAATCCATATCTGCTGCGTCACCTACATAAAATAATTCCCTTCCTGTACTTACACAGTTCTTTCAGAAAATATGCATAATTGTCAACAAAAAAGCTGAAAAATCCTCCTTTTTCCCCTTTGTCTAAAGTCTGGGTAATCTTCTTCATATTTTTTCTGCACTGCAAGTTAACCTGGCAAACTTATCAAAGTTTTAAAGCAGTTTAGATAAAGATAATCTGCCTGGATGCCTTCCTCTCTGAGATCCCATTCCTGAGGAAGGATGCTGTTCTTGTTCTCTCTCTGCTGGCAAGTTGAAGCAGAATGGCAACTTCTTACCATTTCTTCAAAGCAGGAGAAGGGGCTGTCTAATATTTTTTATACTCTACTTCTGTGGTTCAGAGAACAGAAATGTAATCAATTCTGTGAAAAATTTCCACTTGGTTGTAAGAAATATGAAGAAACTATATCACTATCTCGACGACAAATAAGAAAAGATCAGAATTTATAGATTCAGAATATTTCAGAAGACATTCTTTCCAAGTACTGAAGCAAGAAAATGTTTGCAGAGCCATTGCTCATATCGTACCTGTTCTCTAGTAATGACTTTTAAATGTACTAAGGTGAATCTTTTTCCATTGAACTTTTAACCCTCCTGGACTATGGTAGCCTTTTTCTCTGCTGTTAAATGCAGAAGTGACTCAGAACTCCAGTTCAGTTTCATAAGCAAGACCTCAGAGCTCTGTCACAGAATGTATTATAAGACAATACCTGAAGGTGAAGAAAGCCGTAAAAGAACTGTAATCCTCTAAATAAAGAGGCCATTTTATCTGGTGTGATCCACATCTCGGAAATGTTTGCACCACCACAGCATTTTTAGAAATCTATAATTTGTTGGTTTTCAGATGATTTCTTTTAGAAAAATCTATTGAAGGATGAAAGGTATTCTTGTAAAAGCAAAATAATTAGCAGATTTTTATTTCTCAGCCAATATTTGGAACATTGCAGACACTTTTACTAGGAATAAAATATTAGCATCATTAAAAGCAAAAAAAAAAAAAAAAGTATGTGGCATTTCTGTTAAATTCATTGCATACTCCTTTTTTTCCTTTGCAACTTTCCAATTTTTCATAAATCATCAGATATGTATCATTTACCTCTAAAAGAATTTTTAAAGTTTAAAAGCAATATCTTTGTAATATTTTATTTTAAGAAAGAAATGCAGCTTTGGGGCTTTGTACAACTGAGCCAATGACCTGAACTTTTTAAAGTACTTTCTTCTGGCAAAGATAAGTGAGCACCATCCTATCTATCTATCTATTTATCTATCTGTCTGTCTGTCTGTCTATCTATCTCTCTTTCTTTTTTTTTAACTGAGAGGTAAAGCATTTACATATTCCACAAACTTTGAATCTTGCTGTTCTGTTTTGCCTCTGAGTGATACAGTAATTATCTTATACGCTATCCTTTAAGTGTTTCTAATCTAAGCAGGATCTTTTACTGAACATCTGAAGGATCCATTTTCACCTGAATGGTTTTATCAGTAAATAAAGTGCATTATAACACTGAACTGACAAATATTTATATAGTGATAAAGCTGAAGATGCCTAGTGGGGTGCTGTCCAGTCTGACAGATACTGTTTTTGAAATAGCATGGATCTTAAACGGCTCATGCTAATAGGAGATACTCTGGGAGCTACATTTGGCATTGCCTTTGCATTTGGTATTAGAAGGACCTACACTCGGTTTCCATGTTAAAGGGAAATGGTGAAAAACATATGGTAACAAATAGCAATTTCCAGGATTTTCTAGCAAGCGGTGGGTTTGCTGGTGAAGTTTTTTTTTGCCTACACACATTATTCTGTTACAGCAAAAGTGGTAATAAAAGGCATTTTAGCAAACTTGCCACATTCATGTTAAAGTTAAGATTTTCTCCACAGGAATTGCCCTGTTTCCAATGAAATCTGATATGTTTTTGATGCCTCATTTCTTTAGAAAATCACAGTTTTCTAACACCATGTTTACACGGGAGAAATTACTGTTGTAAAAAGCATACATCCATCTTGCAGAACGGAATGTTCTTTGCCCAGAATAATCATTGCATGTTAGTTCCAGAATTTGCAAAGGACTGGAGGCCTGGTCCATGCCAGCCTGGCTGGGGCTGTCTGGTTGTAAGTGCAGAACAGGTCTGCAGGGCATAAGAGGTGCTGCTGGGGACCTGACTGCCGTCCCGGGTAGGGTTCGGGACTTGGCTGCAGTCTTGCTCTATCCTGCATGCCCGACCTCACTAGCAGCTGGGGTGCACCAGCAGACGTGCTCCAGAACCACTCCCAGGTGTTGCACAAAATGTCCTAAGTGGGGGTGGTCAGGAGATTCTTTTCAAAAGGCACTTTCTTGACGTGAACTAAAATACCAATGCAGCTGTACTGTGCAAGTGAGAGCCACCTTGATGACAGCATGTGTGAAAAGCCTCCTGCCTCTCGTAGCGTCTTCTCCATGCATCACCAGCAGTGGAGCTGTTTCTGGTTTGTTAGCTGTGAAGCGCAGCGTGAAGGAAGGTAAACAAAAATGCATGATCAGTATAACTCCTCAGATACGTTCTCCATTAAAAGCTCTGATTCTCACAGTTTATTGTCTCCACGCCTTCATGTGATAAAATTACACTGCATGGCAGCAGGGTGCTAAGTATTGTTCCCACAAGGCAGCTGATTAAAAACATGGAGGTCCAGTTCACAAGAATTAATGATGCTTTGAAATTTTTCTCCACATCCACGTGGTATTTCATGTATACTCTGTGCGTGATGAGCCGGAGTCTTGTGTCCGTGGTGAAGTAACAAGATGTATGGAGCATTTTAAATTGTTTCAGATGAAAGAAACCATTTACTCATTGAGCTCCATCAAAGATGGTTTCAACATGTTTTATTTCTTATCACAAGCAGCATAAACATTTCTGTTATTCAAATGAAAATAAAAAGTAAAGGAAGGCCTTACATTCTTAAACTCCAAGATGACTTTATTTGGTTTCCTCGTAACTTCTGACCAAAGGAAGGGGCGTTAGATCAGGCCAGGACAATACATTTGCAATTTCTATATTTCCTTAACCTACTCATGTAAACGTAAAGTGTATGATATAAATCTCTGATTTATCCTGCTAGCCTCACATTTTTTACCGCTATGAAAAGCCTACACATCTTGAATTGCAGGTGAATTCATCCTTGATTCAGAGGTTGTTATTTGGTGGTCCGGTAGCTTTTTTAAGATAAGTAACAACCTTTAAGGTCCTAAGGGTCTGTTGAGCTGTCAAGGTAACTGCAGACTTTCTGCTTTTAGAACTAAAAATAATAATAATAAAAAAAAATTAATTCCTAAAAATGGAAAATTAATAGTTTGATCAAGGATTGCCAACATTTTGGATATGACTTAAATGAATATTATGAAAATACTGAAAAGTGATTTAATGGGTAATCTGTTCTCCTCCTTACATACTGATGTATCAATATATGAGATGGGAATTCTGAACTGCTGAGTTTTCCAGTATAAACAAAAGTTTGTCCTTCTTTCAAATCTTTCAAATATACACTTTTTTTCTTTCATATTTGCAGGAATCTCAAATTTAACTACCATGAATAGTAGGTCTCTACAGATTAATAAAACTCTACTGGGTACACAATTATCTGAGTGACTTCAGCAAAAGGTTTATCTTAATCTCAGAATATAGATTTCATTTTTTATGAATTTCCTTCATAAGCTACAAGGATTAATTCTCATGTCAGTGGAGGACATGAATTGTTTTGCTGCATCAGATTACCTGAGTTGCTGCTTATTAAGGCCACAGTTTATCTTCTTACAATGTTAGAATAGAATAAAAATATGAAGAAGAAAGACATTTAATTATATGCAGGAAAGACTGAGAGAAGTGTTTTGTCATAGAAATAACTTCATCTGTGAAATAAAATGCTGATGGCTTGAGATGATTTTGCAATTTCGGTATTGTGCAAAGGAAAAAGTTGTCTGCATCCTAAACAAGCAGCAGCACACATTGCAGCATGTACTGTGCTGAACAGCCGCAGAAGTCAACAGCTCCAGATAGGCTTGCAAAATACAAGAAAAGGTATTTGGAGGTTTTTGATTTTTTGTCATGCTATGGACTAGAAGAAGCTGAAAAAAGATACATTTTTTTAGTATTAGAGTAATAGTAATATTACTGTATGTGTCTCTTGTCTTGAGGCACATTTTAAGGAAGAATTGCAATACAGGAGAAGGAAGAGCTATAGTTAAGAGAAGCTTGATGTCATCATAAATACTGTGCTAGATGATTGACCATGTGTTCTTATATGTGGTGTTTTTGTTCTTCAGAGTCAGTTGTTTTAAATCATTTATTACCTGTTTGAAGAAGTTAATGAACAGCATGAAAAGGGGACACTTTTGTTCTTTCTTTTTTTCCTTCCATAATGATGTTTACTGTCTGGCACAATGATTATTCAATTTTCAGACATGTTCACCACCTTCTGCTGCCAATTAAATTCCTGTTTGGTTTCCCTGCCAAATCTTCTGGATTAAATTAACAAGTTCTGTTTGCTTTAGCGGGAATGACCTGCATTGACCTTCAGCTTGTACAAAATAATAATCTTTTCAGTGATTTATTGATTCGGTGCTCTTTATCTTCTCTTAAAGAAATGTGCAATAGAAATGTTTGCCTTTACTTTGCTTGAATTTACAGACAGGTACTGCTTATTTCAATACATTAGAGACTTTGGCCCTTGATATTTAATAGCTTTGCAATCTCTTCTGCTATTAACACTTCATTTTCTTCAGAATATTCATTGGATCTTAATTACTCTAGCAATAAAACTTCACATGATCCTTCATTCTTTAAGAGACCCCACTCTTGAAAATTATCCACATCAAAGGGCCAATCTAAGAAGATTAAAACCTTTGTATTTTTTTGTTTTATTTTATTAAAAAAAAGAGGTTTTATTGAATTATTTTCTACCTTTCCTTAATTCATTTGTTTTGTTCCGAACAATCTGATAGTGATGAAACTGTAGAGCCATGAAGTTACGAAAATACATAACTACAGAGAGTGCGAGAATCTTGAGTATCTCATTCCACTGCTATTCCAGTTGATTCCAAAGACCAGAGAAAATGAAGTGCAAACTCTCCTTTCCTGTGTGCAGGGTAGATTTAGGGTTGTTTTACAGTCCTTGCATTGCATATGAGAGCTCTGAATACCTTACCAATTGCTAAGGCATAGAGCTTGAAATACGCTGTGGAAAATATAAGTGCACAGATAATTTCAGCTAACACCAGTGAAATCAAAAAGAAGAAAGTTGTAGAAAATAGAGAGTCTGCCCAAGAGGAAACAGAAACAGCAGTAGGTCTTTAGCCATGGTTTAGATAGCTTTCCCATTGCACAGAAACTATTGCTTACGTTTGGTGTCTGTTGCAGTGTCTTAAATGGCATCATCTTTTCAGAAGCGAGTGGTCAATATGGGCCTTTGTACTGCCATCAGCAAAGGAATCTACGTCCCTTTCCTGAAATGCTAAAGCTTTTTTTTTTTTTTTTTTTCAGCCACTACCATGCCAGCTTTTTAGTTTATCTTGAGTCCAGAAGAGCTTAAATAATATAACCCACATCTTTCCAGCTGCCCCAGTACTGATCTTTTTGTCCCTCATGAAAGTAAAATCCATGTCTGGCGCCTGAGTGCTTTACAACCTCTGCAGACAGCATGGTTATAGACAATCTGGCAATCAGAAATGAGGAATCTGAGTAAGCATTGTTATGTGTCAGTCCAGGCAATCAGGGAGTCCTTGTCATCAGGACAAGACAATGAGATATAGGCATTCCTGTGGGGTACACTGATATTATCCAAGACACCCCAGAACTGGGTTCACAGTTCCCATCAGGGCTTCTCAGTACAGGAGACATCTGTGAACAGTGATCAAGATGAATAGACTATAATTGTTGTGATTGCAGTACATTGCAGAGTTAAATGTTGTCTGGACTCTAAATCATTCCGTGTCTGTGGGAAATTTTAGGTAATGACAAAATGACAATGCTATTAAATATAGCACATTTCATCTATATAAGTGGTTAAATACCTGGTGATTTTTGAAATTACCTTTAGCCTTATTAGCCATTACTTTTATATATTTGGTTTCATAGTTCATCCATTTGACTATGCTTGACTTTGATATGAAGACTCCTAACGTGCTTTTTTAACATGTGACATTTCACACCTGTTTCCTGTGATATTCAAGTAGACTTACTATGTTACAGCTCATGCTTGGTCTGTGATCTCCAGCACTGGACCAAAACTGTTATGCAGCAGAGACTGATCCTGTGGGAAATCCTAGATAGATAGATGACATGTAAGTGTTTTAGTGGTTGATTTCTTCTAGTGACATGTTTCAGTTGAGCCTAAGTTCAATTGTCACAAGTGGAATGAAGCACTGAGGGGAAAGATTGCCTCTGAAGGAAGAGGTGTCTTTGGCAAACAGTGTTTCGACATTTAAAGACAGCCTAGAATGGAATTAGCTAGTCATTAACTACCAAAAGAAAAATGTACATCTGGGATGCAACCTTTCCATAAATAAAAGACAACAGTTGGAATGGAAATATTTCTAAGGATGCCAAAGAACTATGTATCTAGGAAAGCTGAAACTCTTGGGAAGTAGTAAACATTGTTCTGTCATTTCTCTATTTTCACCTTTTTCTTTTGTCAGATCTGCTAGGGTGAAGATATTTTTATTTTACAGCATTAGTTGTCATATCACTTTTAAAAATACAGTTAATAGTGTTTTCTTCATCTGTAGATCTCAAAGCACTTCAGGTGAATGTTGTTTTCTCCTTAAGACAGGTGGGTTTCCTTTTATGCATGGCTTTGGAAGGGATATTTTCCCTTTGTTGTCAGAAGAAAATTTTAAAAAATCTCTTTGGTTGACACTACTGTAATAGTAAGCCTTTTCTAAGCTATTTCAATAAATCAGGTTCTTTGGTTTATTCCAGTTGCAGAGCCTCAACAAATCCATTCTGTGTGCAACTTAATGGAAAAATGATTGCGATACACTTGAAGCAAAAGACAAGGTGAGTACTTACAGACATCTTCCTAAGTGACCAACTGATTTGTTGATGAGATTGATGTGGGGCACTGTTCTCTCAGTAAAGAAAGTTGAGGTAACCAAATAATACTCTGGTTTTTGTGTTATCTTCATCTGTGTGCACCGATAGGGACCAACACAGCTGTGGAAACCATACTTCAGTGGCCAAACTGATTGCGGGTTCTCAAACCAGCCTTATTGGCCATTTATCACTTCAGAGGGAAGGAACACCCCCAGACCCAGTGCTATGACTGCTCTGTGACAAGGGCGTCCAGATAAAGAAACAACACGCAACATGAAAGTAAAATAAGAGGTGGCATTTTGTATTTTTAGCCTTATGTGGAGGAGAGGATCAGCACGACATTCACTGACTGTGTTGCTCACTGCATACGTAGTGTCTACATGGCACACTTGAACAAATGCTCCTGCAAAGCCATTTGGTCATCCTACTCTGAAATACCCAAGAGGAAAACAGCTCTCAGTACATCCTCTAGGAAAAATTCCTGTTTATTAGAGTAGTGATAAAAGTCACTGCTGTGCTCAAATAAAAATTCAAGTTCAATTCAATTCCAAAGACTGTAGCTCTGGGTCTGAGCTTCAGATCCCACTAAAAAATTGTACCTGTGTTTTGTAGCATTCTACACTCTGTTTGGCTTGTTTTCTTTGTTTTACACAAAATGATTAGTTCTGTTTTGAGTGCGCATAAAACATATGATCTTATTTTAATGATGATAAAATTTACTTTCAAGAGGGGCTTTCTTCCTTTCAGCACATTTGGCGACTGAAACAGGTTAGCTTTATTTGCTTTTTACAAGAAAACAAATGGACAAAGATTTTCCAAATTGATTGCATGAGACTTGGCATCTTAAATACATATTGAGTTTCCAGCTAACTGCTTTGTGTTCCACAGCTAGATTTCTAGCAGTTCCTACGGAGTTTGGAGAGAAAGCTGAAATAAGTGATGCTTTTGGCAGTCCTGCTTGACTCTTAAATTCATTCTTGACACCTTACTAAACAATCTGATTTTCAGATGCCTTATTCTTGTAAACATTTCTCTTAACTTATTTGGAACACTTAGCTGTTTGACACTATCACATTAAATATGACCATTTAAAGTAATTTGGAACTTTTTTTTTTTTCTTTCAGGAATATTTCCATAGTTTGATCTCCATTGACCAGTTAGCACTGCTGGTTTACTATCCTTCTGCAGTCCCTACAGTCGAGAGATTTCACGTGATTATTTGGGGTGTGTATCATGTCTTAGTATATCTATCCAGCTTACCAGAGCTGTTATTCCTCAACAAAATTCCTGAAATCACTGCAGGAGCTCTTTAAAAGGTAAAAACACTTCCAAATTGTAAAACAGAACTAGCCCTGCAAAAGTAAAAGAGTCTGATGCTGAAGTCATTAACTAGTCAAAAAAGAAACTACTCCATTTACAAAAATGATGGTATATCTTATCTGATCATACATACTCAGTTTTGATTATTCATATCCTGTATAGCCAATGGAGAAAAACAGGTTCCTTCATGGAGAATATTAAATTTTGGGTGATATAAGATTTTTGAAGTGTTTTAGAGGTGTGGCATGGGCTGGGCTGTGTGACACTTGTGACCTTGGTCTTAAAGGAATCCTCCAGTTACTGCTGCATTATAAACACAGAAATAAGTAACACGAAAAGATTGTTAATGATTGTTAATATCTTGAGAGTGTCCTTTCTTATTTTTTTTATTAAAGCAGGAATAAATTCTTTCTTTATTTTAAAATATAATTGCCCTCTTTAAAAATATGTGTCATGACACAAAGATTAAATAGGCATTTTTCATTTTAAAGGAAATCGTATTTTCAATGGGTAGGAGCTTTTCCACATTACATTAGTGACTGATGAATTACGGTTTCTTGTAGGAAAGATTCAATGACTTCAACTTTGTGTCTCCTTATCAGCAGCAAAAGATAGGTTATCTCTGTCAGAAGTGTGCAATATAAGTGACAGGATGTCAAATACACATGATCTCGGGAAAAATTTCCCTTCTTTCTGCTCTGCTACTGTGGCTTCCCTCTTACCAAATTATTTGATTGAAAACAGGTAATAGGATCGGAGAACTCATTGAATCGTGAAATTCAGCTTTGTTTGAAATGTAGTATCACTAACACAAGCACAGAAAGATTTCTTGCTTTTCTCCAACCATATGATAAATAGCAGCTGTATGATAACCATATGGAATAAACAAAATACTCTGTATTTCATAGGAGGAAGCTGAATTAAACTTTTTGCTTTTATTATGATTGTGTTATTTCTACCAATGTTATAGCTCTGGCTTCTTAATATGTTAACTTTACTTTGCACCAGTCTCTGAGCATTAAATTATGATTAAAAAGAGATAAATAAGCGAACTCAGGATATCCATGTCAGTTTTTCAATGAAGTGTCAGTTTTAATGCCAGCGTATTGTCTCTTTCAGGACCAGAATGTGTAGTCACTGAAAATGATGCTTGCTCAAAATATCTCAAGTATTGTAGATTATGAATATTCAGGGCAGAACAGCCCTGAAACCGCTGTATATTGCTGCAAGGAACTGACGGATGCAGCGTGGGACAGAAGCCATGATTATAGAATGACAAATGGGTTGAAAGGCCATCTTTAGCTTTCACTAACTTGCATCTTTATCTGGATGCATCTTGACCACTGAGTCACCAATTGTTCAGAATTCTGATTTTGATTCCTGAAGCAAAGCAAAGGCACATTTCAGTGCGGCAGGGACCAGTGCAGATGGCAGGCTAACTGGCATCTCAGATGAGCCAGTTATGCCAGGCAGAATGTGAAAAGAAGGCAGAACGTGAAAAGAAGCGGGATGTAAAGCTGGTATAGTACAAAACACAAATGCACCAATTAAAAAAGTACTTCAGATTCTGACCAGCAGCTGCCCAAACAAACACTTCCCTTAAATTAGGTGGAAATAATGCTGACTTGCTTCTCTGAAGAGATTATAACTTGCTAGCCAAATGTCCTCTTTGTTGAAATGTGGCTTATACATTCTAGACTGTTAGCATATTTCTCTTTCTAAGAGTACAAACCCAAGTTAATCTGTTATGTTATAATTAATACTTTTGGTAGCCAGTAATTTGGTAGCCAGTGGGGGAAAAATTCCTTCTTATTTCTGTCATGACTAATATAAGACCTTATTTTAATAAAAGCACATCTCTAAAACTTGCTTCAAAGTAAATGAAGAAACGTAGTCTTGAATTTATACCATAGTGATCAGAAATAATTTTGTTTTTGTAGTTCATCTTCCATGGAGGATGCTCTTGTGAGAAAATTGAAGGTAACATATTTTACCTTTGAAGGTGAAGTGAGGAAGTAAAAAAATATGATCTCAGTTTTTCATTCTTTACTCTTGGCCATCAGGAACTGTTGTACATTTATCCCTGGGGTCTCCTTTACCTCCTGTACCTCTGGTGCTTTCATGGGGAAGACAGTGTGAATTATATACAGGACATACTACTCCTCCAGTGGCCCCTGGCCTTTAAATGATCCTTGAGGCCACGGGCTAACACAGCCAACACAGAACTGTGGTCTGGTCTCAAAACTCTGTTCAGATAAGCTTTGAACTAGATGGATTAGAGTGATGTGGCAAGGATGTATAGGTAAGAACATATAAATCCTGTTGTGTGACGATGCCTATGCGTTGATAGTTCAGGTAGACTTTAAGATTGTTCTGAAGCCTGGATCTGGCTTCTGCGTCTCTCATAGTTAAGCTCTCACTACCTGCACATCTTGATTAGACTGATCTTACTGCTACTTGTCTGCTAGCTTGCCACTTTCTGCAATGTTTCAAATTCGTTTTGTTTTGATGGTCTTAAGTATAGCAGTTCTGTCAGTCCTGATCCCGCAGTGCTCTGTTTCTTCTTTACAATCCTGTAACTTTTTCTTTTTCTGTCAGGCGCTATCCTGAAAAGAGAGATGGGTAGCCCACAGACTAAATTGCATTGGGGTTCTACTTTAGATATCAACAATGTAATGTAGATGGTTTAAATGGACTACATCGTAGTAGAATGGTTTAGGTGCTTCAGAATACTTGAGAATGATTCTTGACTCCAAGTCAAGATCATCAGGGATCGATCCTGTATCTCGCTTTGAGTCTTTTCCTCTTGTGTCTTCCAGCACAACCCAAGCAGTTGTGCTTTTTCTGTGGAAGATGTGTGCTAGATCCATCTTCTGCTGAACTTTAACAGTCAATCTTATTTATGTATGTTGAAATCCATGAAAAGCAGTACTGAAATCAAAAAAGATGGGGTGAGGAGGAAGAACATGACATCTGAGTTCACGGTTCAGGAGGGATGTGAATGCACATTCCTTCAGCTAGTGTTGGAGATTTTTCAGCTGCAATTAAAGTCAGAGGGGTGGAGGACGCTGATGACCTCAGAGAACAAAGCTGTGTTTGTACCTTTCTGCTGCCTGCGCTAAAGGTCTTTTCTCTAATCTTGACTACATACTTTTATGTGCCTGCTTGAGCTATCCAGTCATACAGTCCCCATCTTTTCTTTCTGAACTGCCTTACTTTTAGTTTAAAATGCTATCACACTGAAGGATGTTCTCATGAGTGGATAATTACCTAGTACTGCTTTACAAGATGGACTTGCTTTTAAACATTTCTTAACTTTTAAGAACTTCCTATTATAGCAAAATGCTAGGGCCAGATCCTTGGGTAGAGTGAATCAATATCTTTCTATTATGCCAATGGAAACTGTGCACATGACTGTGAAGCTACTGAACATCTCACCCTGGATATTGATCAAATCTCTTGTTTTATAGTGGAAAGAAGGCCTGAACAGCTTCTGCATTCTATTTGTTTTCTCGTCTCCTTCTGTATGAAAAAAATGGAATCTTTTAATAATAAATCCTATACCATTTTTTTCCACTGTAAAATAAAATGCCTTAAGAGCGTTTATGTAGGTACACTCATTTGTTTATGTAAAATGCTGCCTTTTTCACTTTTGCCTCATTTTTCATGTGTTCAAATTAAATATTTTATTCATTGGCTGCACTTGTGCCCGCCATGCATATTACTACATTGTGATGGAATGAGATTGATGTGCTGCTTTGTAATCACCTATCTGTACACGCCATCTTTGTCAATATTGGTTCATTTTTATTTTTCTTTGCCAAGAGGCAAGTTCAGGAAATCAAATAAACTTGTATAATTCTGTTTCAAAATTAGGTTTATTATATGAAATTTGAAAAGTGGTAGCTAAATAATGGGAGACAGCTGGACCAAGTCCAGACAATTCTTGGCAGGATCAACACTATTATCACTTTTTTTTTTTTTTTGACAGTGTTCCCTGTGGTATTGATGGGCAAATATTACCAACATTAAAACATATTCAACTTGAAGAAGAGTTTGCAAATTTGATGCACTGGGAAATTAAAATTGTAAAACTGCAAAACCGCTTCCTTTCCTATTTTAGTACAGACAGCTTTGTTTTAATCTTTCTTTTTAGTCACTGACTAGCTGTTTCTTAATAAGTTCTACTGTATATATAATATAAAAAATCTTACTTTTATAGTATATGATCACACTATATCACATTTTCTGTATCCCAGAATATATTGAAAGTATACTTGTTTTTGTTTTTGTTTTTGTTTTTGTTTTTGTTTTTGTTTTTGTTTTTGTTTTTGTTTTTGTTTTTGTTTCTGTTTTTTTTTTAACTCTTTAGAGCAACGGCTTTTCATTTTGTATGTTGGTTAGCAGTGGATTTTCTGCAGACACATAAATAAAGACAGAATTAAGTTTACTGCTGTACGCCCTTATTACAATAACAGTCGTGTCACCATGCATTTAATACAGTTAATGCATAGAGTTTCCTCTCTTCTGAAAAAATGTTACTATTAAAGGCCTTTCCAAAAGATCCATAGGCCTTTTTTTCCTGATTGTACCACAATATCTGGGGGAAAATGTGAGACATACAATCTTATTTCTTATTAGACTTCCTAGAGACCACGTATATATTTGTATTTATACATGCATTTGTGTGTATGTATGTGTAGGTTTGAAGGACAGTGCTGAAGATCACAGATAATAAAATCCACTGCTGTACATCTTCAGGACATAAATGCACTGTGAATCCATTATGGCTTTTCTTTGATGTAAAGCTAGCGCATGATTATCATTATTCAAAATATGACTATACTGATAGCTATTAATTTAAACAGTGTTATATGGAAAACACTCGTTTTGAAAAGTTGTTTTTCTGTGGTTCTTTGTGTGCTTAGAACTGGGCATATGCTAAAATAACTGTGTGAATCTGGTCTAATGTAAATGGTCATGGTCCCCTGGCCCAATCCTGCCTAATTCAGTAAGGGGAAAAAATCCTTGGATGTTCTCTCATTCCCTATTTGCCAGTCAGCACGTGTCTACAGCTGGGGAGGATAAGTGACAAGGGGTGGTAAGATGCTACATGAGAGTCTGGAGGGGAATTCTGCTCTGGGATTATGTGTCACCTCTGATGACAATTAGTGCTGATTTATTTGTGTACATACTTGCCATTCCTAAACCTTTGTAGTCTGCTATAAACAAACAGTGATAATGAATTCTCTAAAATTGCTAAAACTGAAATGACTGTGCAGTAAATCCAATAACAAAAATACTAAAGAGTTCTCCAGAGGAAACGTGTTTTAAAGATTTTAATGATTTTAGAATTCCTGTAAAAAAAGAGAAGGAAGATATAGAGATAGCAGTAAATGACTAACATGTGCACTAAGGACTTCTTAATATCTGTTACTCTGTTGCATAGCATGGGCATCCATAACCAGGTAGAATCAGCAGCACAGGGTCCTTGTCATTGTACAGCATCATGAGATAATGACATTTAGCTAGTCAGACAAAGAAAAAAAACTGTGGCATGGTGTTGATAAGTCGTGATTCCATTCTGTGCAGGCAGTTAGGGGTGTATGTTCTGTTTGCTTGTTACATATTACCCGTATAAAACGTTTTGGTCTCCTGTTGAACTATGTGAACAGTTGCATTTCCTTTTTTTTTTTTTTTTGAAAAATTTTGATTTTTTTTTTAAATTATCTTTTGTTTTTTTTTCCCTAGCATTTGCTTCAGGACAAAACTGTATTCCATAGAAATTAATGTAAATATTTCCACCTATTTCCATGGCCTTTAGTTCAGAAAATCTGAAGGTACTGGCTAGTAGTACTGATCTGTTCTTTCAAATGCTTCTGACAACTATCCAATTGTTTTGCCTCAAAATGTAGCTGTGCTCATTATAATTCAACCTTTGGTACTCAGAGATGGTGGGGAGCGAAATATGTCCCTCGTATCCATACAAGATCACAAGGAACCCATGTATTTCTTTCTATGCACCTATTCAAATTATTCCTTCTGCATGATAATACCTGATATCCTTTATTTCAGTTTGGATGTGAGTGCTGTTGAACTCAGTTCTCAGATGAATTCTGTTCTCAGTTCTTGGAAGAGACAAGAAAGCAGATTTCAAGTTTTTAAAATATTTCCCAGAGCTGAAGAATTTCACTGTCCATGAAAGAATATTTGTATACTCCTTGTTTTTCACTCTGTGATAAATATTTTAAGCTTTTTTGTCTAATAAAAATTACTTTTTATAATGTTCAACATCTTTAACCTTCCTTCATATCTGTACTTAGAATCTCCAAATATTGGAAATTAATCAAAGATGAGGAAATACCTGTTGTACCACTGAAGCATACACAACAAACAACAATCCCTTCACATACAATTTCACTCTCTTAAGTGACATTTTGCTTAAATTAATTCTCAAAGCTTTTGTAAATAAACAAATATTATTAAAATATTTTAGATAATGAAAATTTTATAAATATATATTTTTCATATGCTTGCCAAAAGACAAGGTGTATTTCATACCCAGCCAAACCAATTGATTTTCCAAACTGATGAAGAATTTCATCATTATGGATTTTCAAAGCATATAGGTTATTGGAATTACACTGACAGCCTTGCATAGCTATGATTATTCCTAACTGTTAAAACCTGTATTGCTATGCATGCCCATGCTCACTTATTTTTTATTCCTGATGTTATATAAGGACTTAAATTCAGAGTAATATGAGCAAAAATACCAGAATTTTCCCCACAGAAAGTTTTCATTGCATGCTGAACCTGGGCTTGTGTTCCTGATTTTGGTGTGGCGTCCACGGTCAGCCGCTCAAATGCAGAGCTGAGAAATAGCACCCTTAGCTTTTAGTGCAAAGAACAATTATTCGAGGAGGGAATTAAGTTTTAAACACCTAATTGGTAAGGCAGTAACAAAAAGTACGAGCTTCATCAATACTATGGACAGAGGCCTGGACAGTCAAAGGGCTGCAGATCTAGGTAACATCAGCACATTTCATAACATTGACATCAGCAGCTTCAGACAACCTCAAACAGATCCAAAGAGAAGATGTCATTGACTAGAAAGACAGCAGGCCAGGCAGCTGAAGGTAAAAATTACTAACCGCTCCAACCCCAGCTCCCATCCCCCTGTAGTGACACAAATCACCATAGCGATGTAGACATGCTAAGGTGTTAAAAATGGATCTTTGTACATCCATACAAATGATAAAAATATTACCTATACACTAAAGTGGAGGTTATTAACACCCTAAGGTGCCTTAAAACACATGCTTATTTTTGTTTACTGGAGGTTTATGTTTAAAGTGCATGGCCATTTTTATGTTCCAGAGACCAGTATTGCATGTTATTTTAAGCTTCAGGAACATGCTGTCTCACCCCTTGCCATTTTAGCTGTAAAAAATGCGAAAATGTGTCAGAAATATGAAACAAAGTACTACTAATCTCGGTGAAGTGCCTGCTTTAAGCTGAAACCAGAAACTTGATATGTATTTGGTCTTCAGATGTCCCTGAACCATTTGGTTTTCAGGGATCGTACGCTAAAAATGTTCTGCGTACTTGCTTGTTAACTGGTTGAATAAGTCGTAAGTGCTTCAATTCTACCAATTTCAGCACAAGTTGCAGAGCATAAAGAAAGGAGGGAAGTTATAAAGAACATAAAATTATCTTCAATAGTGATATCAAGGGCTCAAATCAGAGCCTAGTTGGAGCACATTTTCTTGAATGTGAGGGTGCAGCTGGACTTTTGGATGTGACAATAATAAAAAGACAGAATGTTGGCAAGGAAAATGTAAATGGATATTTAAACTAGTTATTTTTTAACCTTTTATTACTTATATTGCCAAAATAGTGTTTTATATGTTTTACAGAGAGTCATTTTGTTAAATGAGGTCTTTCCCTCACTTTCATAGAATTTCCTCTAGTTATCTTTTAAGTAAATTTAAAAATATCTTTCATTCTTCCTCATTATGTTTCCACTGATTCACCACAAATATGGCAAAATAGAAAGAAGAGCATTTTTCTGGCATCTAGGCTTTGGCATCTGCTATTCCATGTGTTTTATGTCATTGACAAATAGTAAAGATGCTGTGTGCTAGGCCAGACAGAAGCCTAGCAATGGAATTCACAACCTAGTGAATTTAGTGAAGTATTATTATTATCTAAAGACAACGGCAGACAAATTCAATGGAAACTTTCTGTATCAGACAAAGCATTAGTGGAAATGTTGCTTCTAAAATACAGCCTGTGTGTCCCCGGACTGGCTGAACATTTCTATATTTATTAGATGCACTTTTTTTTTTCTTTTTCTTTTTTCTTCCCCCATTGATATAAAAACATCTTCTCATGGAAATTAAGCTGGGTTAGTTCTTAGGAAAGGCAATTGTGCCACAAAACAAAATCCCTCATATATTCTTAACTTCAAGCTGAAGCTACTAGGCTAATATTTTACTTTGTGTTTTGGAGGAAGGAGTAGAGGAAAAGGTAATGAGTCACTACTTGGAGAGCAATCAGTTAACTGTAGCTCCAGTGCATTCAGTTTAGTCACGCTTTGAAGACTGATATACCCAGCCCCAAAGCTGGAGCACAAGCTGATGCTGATGTAGGGGACCGTCACAGGTAGGAATCATCTGTCCCCATCGCTGATGTGCAGCCCTGTGCCAAACAAAGAGGGGGGGACAGACATGGCTAAGAAAGGGGGGGAAGCAATGAGAAAAAGGAAGATAAAAGGTCTAAGTGACCTTGGATCTTTACTGGGAGGTGAGCAGGGGAGCAAAACAGAACAGTGCTACAGTTATAATACAGCCAGTTGTAGGGATGTAATTTCTCTGTGAGGTTGCTTTGGGTTTTCACATATATAAGTTTGTCTTTTCAAACACCTACAGATAATAACTTTTACAAAAGCACTAAAAGCCTGGTTTAAATGCCATATTTTTTATCCTTATTTTCATTCCTTGCCTACTCCCTTCTTTTTAAATTACTAGAAAAGCTAGTCAAGAACTCAGATATCTTTTAGAAAATGATGCAGACAGAAAGCTGTTTCAAGCCATTCAAGTGAGTGGCAAATACTTGCCATCAGATTGTGATCAAGTCTAATTTTTATATTGTTTATCTGTGCTTTTTAGAAGGTCTCTGAAAAAATGAAACTTTATAAAACAGCCTGGATGATATGCAGGCAGACAGACGTGAATCTCATGTCTCCAGTCAACAGCTACTCCAATTTTTTGCAGTAACATCAGAAATGAAAAACTATAGTAAAAAGTTACCTGAAGAAATAATCCAGCAGAAAATTTTGAGTAATGAAAACTTTTGGGAAAACGTAGTGAATGTTTATGTCATGCTGCATCCCAGCTCTATGTTAAGGAAAATGTAATAAAAAGCAAAAAATAAAGAAAAGAAAGGTTCAGATGACTGTTTTTTGAATGAATGAGTAGTGGAAGTTGACCCACAGGAATGGAGAGGCTTTCAAAGAAATCTGAACAGTAGGATACCTCTGATATATCTGTAGTTATATAACTGATACATTCAGTTTTATCTCAATTCCTAACTTTTTATGGCAACTTCCAGGAATTTTAAATAACTGAGAAAGTTTACCTCTGTAAATACCATAAACTTAGGTCTGGTCGTATTTTTAGGCGATGTACTCTTCTGTTGGGCTGAATTCTTTCTAGATTCTTCCTGCTTCAACATTTATCCCTCTTCAACAGAAAAAAAAAACGAGATATTGTGCATGCAAAGGAGTTCAGTGAATATTAAATCACTGTATTGACATGCTGTTAGTTCTCTTCACTAGACCTTGCTTCAGGTCATTGAGTGTCATCAGCTTGAGAAATGGCCCCAATGATTGTACTGTAAGCCTCTTTTTCCTTCCTAGGAGAGATATGGGACAGTATGGACTTTCTGCAAAATAAGTCTTGTCATCACCTTTTTTTCCTGGAAGTAATATCGATAAAGGTGGATAGATAGTTACCTTCCAGGAAGACAGAAACTGGTTAGATGGTTAGAGCAGCCTTCTGGGCTTGGGTAGTAGGACTTCTCCTGAGGACAGACTCAGTAAGTACTGTAGAGCGGTAGAATACGAATAGCTGCCTTTTAGCAAGAAATTGCTTTTGTTGTGTTGTAGGTGGTGCAAACGTCTGCCAGACTGTACATTCTGCATACTGAGGTATTATTCTGTATCCCACTAAGGCTTAAATATGCTCTGCAGCTTAGTTTGGGTACTTCTGAGCAATGCTAAAGCAGAACTGCTGGCACACAGGGAGCTTTCCAGGCAGGCAGGGAGCTCCAGATTAGCTCATGGGTGGTACTTGTTGAACTGGGAACGTCTTCCTCATAAATTTTGGGCTTAAAGATTAGCTCTCTGTCTAAGATCTGCGTTAGGTCCATGATTCTCAATTTTTGACAGGCTTTTGCCTGACCCAAGAAGAAAACTTTGCTGGAAGGCAACAAGAATATTTCAACTTGTTTGAGATATTTTTATCATCATTTAATATGAAACAAACAAGGGATTTTTTTTTCTATAAAAAAGTACTACAAGCCCAAAGGAAATAGGTAGTGTATTACAGTGTTTCAGCTAGTCTTAACATGAAAAATATTTGTTACAATGTCAAATCTAAAATCTGCCATGTGGCAAATTGAGTTTTTTTCTTAGATATCATATATATTTCCCTGAATAATAGTAAATCACCAGGCCATTCATAACTTTTATTTATTTATTTATTTGTTTATTTTTACATTCTGGCTTCTCCCAATCTTTTCCTTCCTAGATAAAACTATAAAATTAATCTTTCTTTCTTTCTTTCTTTCTTTCTTTCTTTTTCTTTCTTTCTTTCTTTCTTTCTTTCTTTCTTTCTTTCTTTCTTTCTTTCTTTCTTTCTTTNTCTTTCTTTCTTTCTTTCTTTCTTTCTTTCTTTCTTTCTTTCTTTCTTTCTTTCTTTCTTTCTTTCTTTCTTTCTTTCTTTCTTTCTTTCTCTTTTTTTTTTTAATTTTCCTCAGTAATGTGTTTTATAGTGCAGTTCATTACTATCTCTCTCTGTCTCTATGGAATCTTTACAGTTTTTCATCATTTTAATGTGTGGACCCTGTACATACAGTATGACCAGACCAATTCCAGTAGAATAGCTCCTTAAGTGATCCCATTTAAAATATTCCTTTATACTTTGATAGTGAATCACTCATAACTACTTGGACAGTTTTTAGATGTCACCTCAGGGTAATTTCATCTAGAAGATAATTCCCTAGTTTGTACATAAAAAGATTAGAATGTATTCTAGTCAAGTCACAATATATTGCAGTTGTGATTTTCCCTTATTGAGCTAGGCCGGTAATCTTGTCAAAGGAGGAAATCAGATTGATTTGACATGATTTGTTCTTGATAAATCCATGTTTTCTGTTTTTTAATCACCATCTGATTCTCTTATGCCTTATAAATTGATTTTTTAGTAACTTGTCCCAGAAGTTTTCAAGGAAGAACAGTCAGTAGATGAGTCTGTAGATTCCAAAGTAGAGATATTTTCTCTCCTTTTGAAGTGTGACATTGTGATTGCCTTTCTTTTATCCTCAGGGAATTCTACTATCCTTTGTCCACTCTCCAGGTAAGTACTATGATTCAGAGATTACTCTGGTCACTTTGTTAAGTACATTAATTGAAATTCATCAGGCTAAGCTAAGTTGAAATTTCTATCTCCTTTCACTGTCCTTTCTCATATTCAGGAGGACATGCCTATCTCCTTTAAAAATGTAATTTAATGAAGTATTGGATCATAGCTAACATTTTTTGAAGGTTGAAAGAATCTGTTAGATACTTTGGCCTTCCCTGAGTCATTCACTCTTTGGTTTCCCTCTTAATACTTCCTTTTAGTTCTTAATCTGTAATGTATTTATAGATTTTTTTTTTTTTGCTTGTTATGTCCCTTGATAGTTACAACTCACTCTAACCTTAGCCTTACTAACTCTAATCTACATATCTGAACAATTCTTTTGTATTGCTACTTAAGAATGTGCTTTTTTTTCACCTTCTGTACAGTTCCTTTTTCAATCTTCAGATCATTAAATTCATCCTAATATAGCCAAAATGTCTTCTATTGAACTTGTTATCTCTGGAATAGTTTCTATTGCATATTTGGTATAATCTTTTCCATCACTGCCAGGTCTCTGGTGCTTTTTTAGCATGATTATGATTTAGATTACCCATACAAAGGACCTTGTCCACAAATTCCTTCTTTATTACCATATGTTTTTCTATTTACAGAAATAAAATTATTTTCTATATTTTCTCTATATTATTTTCTATATTTTCTATATTTTAGTCATTATTATGACTAAAATTATTTTCTATATTTTAGTCATAATCAAATTTAAATTAATCATTGCCTTCCAAAGAAAAGATCTCCAGTCTCCAGCACATGCAACAACTATTCCAACCATATAAAGTCATGAACCCCGGCACCAAAAGGCCATTTCTCCTGAACTGTCCTAAGATTTGTCTCAAAACAACCATATGCAACTACCTTCCATTGATTAAGGAGTGGATGCATTACCACAACATCATCTTTTATTTCTTTTTATTAATCTCAGCTGGATCCATTAAAACTGTTTTGGGTATACTTGTTTGGAAGCTGAGAAAGGATGCCTGAGTAATAACCCCTCTAACACAGCATCTCTCATATACTCCTCATCTTTCCCCAGGTGTTTCCTTCTATAGTCACTATACTCCACTGTGTTTTTGTGTTGATTATGCAATTAAGCAATCTTTAAATCTTTGCGTTCTTCCTATTTATTCCTCATATTATTTGCACATGTCTAGAAATAACTTCAAATTTTCAGTTGATTGTCATCTTATTTTTTCGCTTACCTCATAATTTCTAATTTTTTTCACCTCACTTTCCAGAAAGCTGCTGCTGTCTTGTTGCTCCTTGAAGAGGGAACAAAGAGTTGAGTGCTCTTCTCTCCTGGGATTTTGGAAGCTAAGCATGCATATTCTCTGAGGTATAGTCTTATTTGTACTGAAGCCTGCATCCTCACTCCTACTCCTGTCCTTTGTGTGACAGGCTTCCTTTTGCAGATTTTTGTGACTGCTGTAGATGACAGTGACATTGCCCCTGGACTAGTGGAAAAATGTAGGGAGTGTACCAATGGGTTTAAGTTTGTTTGCCAGCTTGCAGCCTGATGGAAAACAAAAGCTTTTGTGTATTACATTTCATATTGCCCCTTCAGAGTCAAGCACTGAGAATTACCAACTAGCTCTAGTTCCAGAGCTGAAATGATCACATCTGAGAGAAAAAATGACAGCCCACTCCAAGCCGTGCTCTTTTTTCTTATTTGAAATCATAGGGAAAAAAACATTTTTCTCCACATGCCTCCTTTTCAGAAAGCTTTGGACTGGACCTGTCTCTTATATAGAGTAAAGTCAAAGGATAACATCAAGACAAGTATTTACAGTGATCTGGGTGAAGACCACATTTCTGTCTTTAGAAGTAGAGATAGTCTATGTGGGTAAGGTAGAGTGGGGTCACTTTGCTGTTAAAATAAAGCTGGCTATCTACGGGAATTGTATCTTTAGGTTATTTCAGCAGCCTGAGTCACAGCATCTCGTAGGAAGCATGACACTGAACTACAGAGCTCTCCATTTCAAGCTCACTGACTCATATCTGCCCCTAAATGAAAGAGCAAATAACCCCCCTACCTGATGGTTTGTTGATGGTGTGCCTGGAGTGAGGCCATGGGCTGAGGTTGAGCAGAAAAATGCACACTTTGCAAAACTATTGTCATAGTCAACCGTGGCTGTGCCCTACTGCTGATGCCTCAGTAAAATGGGCAAGGACAAAATAGGGATAGAGATTCCCCTTACTGTCAGTCTCTCATTCTGCTGCTCGAAGTCAAGGATGATGGACATATATGTAGTCTATGACTATCCTGGGTTTCTGGAGAAAAAGCAGCACTTCAGCTGCCCTTTAAGTCAGAACAAACCATGTCAAGAAGACACACGATCCTGAGTTTTCATGTAGGATTAGTCATTTTTATTATATGATATTTGGAGGCCATCCACACATTCTGAAATGAAATGTAAAAGCATCTGACAGACTTAGAGAGGATCTGTAGCCAAGTAACTTGTTATTCTTGTATGAATGATGATAAAAAAAGTGGGATCCAGTGTAGTCTATCATGCCTGAGAAACAGCCCTCAGAAATACAAACATAAGGAGGACCTAGCTCTGACTGAGGAAACAACTCTTGCAGTGTATCTGTGGATCTGTGGATCTACAGTGAATCTCTCAGCTGCACTTCTGCACTGTGCTTCGCTTCGCTGTGGAGCAGACTCAGAATGCACAAACCGGGTTCCCCTTGTATGCACTCCCTTAAATTTAGGAGTGCATCTAATGCAAATAAGGGACAATGACTTTGTGGGAGAGGATGACAACTAGCCTGACTTAAAAAAGAAAAAAGAAGAAAACTATGACAGTGGTCATCAGCTTATCATCTGCTCTTTCACTCTACATAGCTGCTTCTGCTGGTCTGCACTGCTGTCTGGTATAGATGCAGACTAGATAGGGTTTGGGATTTTGATATCTTATCAACATGGAATATATATATTGCACCTATACTCAGAAAATGGATGCAGTATAGGAATGATATGAATGATATGGAAAAAAAATATTTTTGCTTGCTCTTAGTTCAATGCTTTTAATGCATGTGTCATCTATGTCAGAGAAAAAAGAGAGAATCCTGGTGGATTAAACACTTCATACCTGTCAACAGTATGCCAGGGCAAAATGAACCTTTCTGAGTATAACCAGTCTAGTTCTTGAGTGGATAGAGTGAATTATTTAGATGACTTTGGAGGCTGAGAATCAAGGTCAAACAGAGTCAAAAATACCCATCCCCTTCAGAAGTCAGTGGGCTGTATTTGACCATCTATGTGTCACAGAATATCACAGGACTGAAAACTGAATGCAGCTATTTCAGGTAGCCGCAAAAGGGAATGCAACAAATTAGTGAGACTGAAAACCTGGCAAACGGCACTGAATTTTCCTGCAAAAGAGATATTTGCAAATCTGCCTAGTTGTAGCAGTCTTTTTAATTACCAAAATAATTCAAGGGTAAGATAAAAAAAAAAAAGATAGGACATAATGAGGTTTAGATTTTTTTCCTCTTCTGTAATCCTATGACAGTTATTTTTTATTCTATGTGAAGAAAATAATGTCAGGAGGATACTAATCATCAATTTGCTACAGCTGAAACCAGCACAGCTGGCAGATGAGTATTTTAATGTATTTCTAGATTAAGCAAGGCAGTTTAAAGGAAACATCATGCGAAAATTCAATCTGCTATGGGTTTAAAATAAAGTTCTCATCTGTGTCATGGTAGAGTGAATAGCTACCTTATGTTTTATCATATTGCAGTGGATTATCTTTCTAATGAAGCTTGTATCCCCATAAAGCATTCTTGAGATATTTTGTGTTCACATCAGTCTATAATAATGCAATGAGTGAGTGCAAGAGTGGATTTTCCTTTAGTGAGGCACTATCAGGACTCTTCCTAACAAATTAAACTGTAAATGAATGCAATTCATACATGCGAGACAAAACAAGATGCTGTATATTAATTTCACAGAGATATTTTATTCTTTTCAAATTAGATTCCTTGCAAATTAGTGAGGGTTTGGAAAGGGGAGGAATCATAAGTTTGTTTCTTGTTTATATTTGTTTTAATACCTCATTTTCTCTGCAAATCCTTAAATAATACCTCTATATAGTACTTTAGCTGGGCTAAATACAGCTAGAGCCTAAGAGACTACAAATTAGTGTATAATAGTCCTTTAATGGACCTAGTTTTCCATCTTCAATTTCTTAACTCATGTATGTTCAGAGATTACACCACCTTCAACAAGTCCATATTTGAGGGAGAATTAGATCTTAATTACTCCTTGGAATTGGCAAAAATATACTGGAATTAAACATCTGTATGAAATGTCTTCTGAACAGTTGTGCATATAAGGAAGTTTGTGCAGAGAGCATTTACTTTTAGTTATTTTTGTCTCTCATAGTATTTTGAGAGACCTTTGTTCACACTCTCTCTCACAGGGAAGCGCATGGAGTCGAAGTCTGGAATTGGGAAGAGGAGGAGGCTTGTTGGACAACTTTGTCCTTCTTGGTACCTGTAGAATCATAACCAGCTCTATATTCTTCCATTAATTGTTCTGATCTTCGACATGCATACAATTGCTTCAATACAAGTATGATTGATCTTGGGGCATTATCCCGCAGGATAATAGATCATGCTATCAGGAAACTGATTTTCTCTTTTCTGCATTCAGCAAATATTTCACTCCTAACCCTACTCTGCCATGGCTCACTTTATTGCACTAAATAGTTCACGTGTCTGAGGTACTTCAGGTAAGCTAAGTGTAACAGTAGAAGGGCATCACCATTGCTCTGTGTAACCTTTTTACGGGAATGTTTTCTTGCATACTTCTCTGGGAAGAAGGGGAGGGCAGAGAGCATTCACCTTTCCCTTGGCAGCAATAAACTTCTATAGCCTAAACAGATGGTTATTTTAATGCTCTCTCCCAATAGCTGATATAGTTAAGGTCTGCTGTCTATTTGCCTTCTTGTTCTTTTCTGATGAGAAGCGGTTTTTTTCCCCCATCTCCGTAGGCCCTTTTCTTGGACTATTTTTAGTTGTGGCCCTACTAAACTACTAAAAATATGGATCTTTCCTCCTGCACCTTTCCTTTCTTTGGAGAGGGAGTCTAGTCTGTCCTTTCCTCACCGCAAAAGGAGTGTTATCAATGTTAATCAAGGACATCACTCATATTACTCAGGCCTAGTCCTACAAACTGTATACAAAAATCTCCTTCTGATATTCTTTTCCTACATTTGAATATGCATTTTTAAACCAATGACATCTAGATATCAAGACCCAGTATGGTTTTGTGACATGGGTTTGGATTGGTGCTTTATAGGGAGAAAATGTTAATTAAAATTGAATCTAATTCAGACCCCATCAAAACCCAGTAGAAAATCCACAGCTAAATTAGGTTATCCTGATCAGCCACTGTCCCTTTTTATCTCACTTTATGCCTTCTCCTGCTTAAGATAATCTTTCAAAGGCAAAGACCTAATTTTCATCAAAGTGTTATCATTAGAATAGCTAAAACTATGCAGGGTTGGATACTTTCAGAGTGATTTTAGACTTTTTTTTTTAATCTTAGCCTCTCACCTTTTATCTGCCTTTATCATAACACAAGGTTAGCAGTGGGGTGCCTCCAAGTTCTGCTCTTGTTTAAGTTCTTTCTAAGAGGAGAAAGATATAGAAAGGGGAAGTGATTCAGTCATTAGTCAAATCTGCAAATGGCACAGTTATTTAAAGAGGTTCAGAGAGTTATCCAACATGTGGCCTCAATGAGTAACTTCGTACCAAAGTAAGTGCAAGCTCGAGAAATAAGTAGTATACACTAAAGGGAAAAAGTACAACAGCTTACCTGCCTGCAGCAACGCCAAAGACTGCTTGGATCTGCTTAGCCCAGCCATGTTTGACCCCTTCCTTTTAGTGGACAGCTCCCTATCTACTGACGTGTTGACTAGTCGGCCTTCATCAGCACAGCTGCAGAGGAGCGTTTCTGAAACCTGAGCTTTGAGGGGAACCCAGCTAGCTTTGTGGGTACCCCAGTGACAATCAGTGCTCATGGTGTCCATATGGTAACAAAAGAAAAGAAGATAAGAAGGTGGATGAGGAAGAAAATAGAAATTAATATATGCTGTTACACAGATACGAACAAATTCATGGAGGCCTGTCATCTTATCTTAGCAAGGATATTGTTAAATTAAAGGGCAATCAGGAAAAGGTCATACCATGATTACTTGTTTGAAAAATCTCTCTAATAACAATGCTGAAAAGATGGGAAGTGTCTATTTTAGGAAGACCTGTGCAAGCAGCAATGAGAAAAAAATGAAAAAAAAAAAGTTTTACAGTTTAGAGACAACAGATAAAGCAATTCTGCTCTCACTATCTTACAAAAAAAGAGCAGAAGGATACTTACAGAAATTTGGCAAATTCAAAACTTCTGCAGGAAACATTTTTTTCAGACCTGGCAGAATTAAACTATGGGACTTAAAAGTTTTTCCCATGAATTTAACAAGAATAAAGATCTTATCCATGTTTTTTTGTACAGAGCGCTGCTCCTGGAACCGACCATGTCCCAGGCTCTGAAACAGGGAGGTGGAGCAGGAAGGACCTGAGGGATGGGGGTGGCAGGAGGGACTTGGGTTGGGGTGGGAGGAGAACAAGGTCATGGGGAGCACTGAAAGGTCCTTGCTTTGGATGGAGGATTGAGAGGACCATAGGAGACTGCAGGATCCGAGAAGGGTCTGGGGCTGGTGAAAGCGAAGTGCATCTCCAATTTCAGGGCCTGGGAGTTGAGGAAGAAGGCATGGGGAGCTCCTACCCTGTAGATCTCCTGACCCCTGTTTGTTGCTGGACTCAGCGCACAGCCTCGGCCTCCCCAGAACTCCTGAAACCTCCATGACTGAGTTTCATCTTTTGGATTTTAAAAAGCAATTTAACACTGATATGCATATGATAAATACTTGGAGTTTATGAGAGTTTATGAATTTATAAGTGCTAAGAGTGAATGCTGGAAGGAAGAGACAATGCTGTGAGATAGGCTTTAAGGTGCCCTTTAGCATTTTGAAATTGGAAAGTCTCCCCTTTACACCCGAGGACTTTTTCTCCTCTTTTATAATGCCTATCACCATCTTCAAATAAGGTAACAGCCTACATCACAGGTCTGAGCCAGTATAGCCATTTTAACAGGACTGGTTAGTGGTTAAAGCAAAACAAAACAAAGAGTGGGATAATTTATCTGAAAAATTGCTACAAAATATATCATTCAAATCCAGAGTAAACTCAGTTTACGTATAGGGAATTTCGGCTGCATCATCTTTTTCTAACAAAGTGTGACTGGTTTCCCTTCACTGAGTCTCTTATCAATGCTTTGATTAGCAGAATTTCTGATCAGCAGAGATTTTCTGATTGTCACTGTAGGACTGGAGAAAGGCAAGGAACTGATTATGGGCCTGATTTTCAGGCCTATTGATCAGTTGTGTTTCACACTGACTTCTGCTGGAGCTGTGTGGGCTCAGCGCTTCTGGTATCAGTACTCAGGACCTGGCTGCAATGGCATTTTTCAAAAGTACTATTTCCAGAATGGAATATTTCCTGAAGGTCTAATCAATACTTATGGAATTAAATTTTTATTAGTCATTAAGTGATATTTTTTACATTTATGATTTTTTTCCAAAAATGATTAAATGATGGATGAAAGGCAGAGAAGGGGCAGAATTAAAATTCAAAAAGCTTATGGCTGACTCAGAAATCCCTTTCTGTGACTTTTACAAACTAACTTCTCCTCTAGCCGTGCTCATGAACAATGAAAATGCTTTCATCTCCAAATACTGCTCATATAAAGTTTGGTCCATTTTGGAAATAGCTAATTTCCATTTTAGTCTACCAAGGATTCTGTATTTGTTGGTGATTTTTTAAAGTGAAGAACAATAAAAGGCATTTGTGATAACCACATAAAAAGCTATGAGCTGAATGGCTAGGAAAGGTCTGAGGTAGAGAAAAAATCGCTGAAAATCTATTTTGGAAGTTTGAATTATCCTTCTCTCTTAGAGCTTTGTTTTGCAAAGGAAGAGTGGCCTCTATGAAAATGTTGATGCTTTAATGGCAATCAAATATAGTCAAAAACATTTTTTGGCCAAACCCAGCTATTTGTGCCTTTTAAAATATATATTGGCAATGGTTGCTGGACAGATACCAAAGCCAGGTACAGGCCTTTTGTCTGCTAGCAGAAAATGCAATGATGGGTAGTTCTCAAATTGCTGTCTGAAGGAACCTGCTGAGGCCATCCTGGTCATCAGGAGAATGAAGCTGCTAATTAATGAGTGAGATGGGGATGGGACCAGCGCTGGAGGAGGCAGTTCATGAGAAAGGTAATTATGCCAAGGGCACTGGGGATGGCATCTCCCAAACCAGCGAAGTCTCTGGGACATTAAGCAATGAGACCTTTCGGCTGTTATCTGGACGGTTGTCGCTGCGGTGCTTGTCGCTGCACAAGCGCACAGGAGGGATGGCCTCGTGCCCGGAGTGCAACTGAGCAGCTCCACGTGCCAGGGCTCAGAGGCGGCCGCCCTGCATCTTCCTGGCCCAAAGCATCAGCGAGAACAGGCTCCTCTGGTTTAAACCTGGCTGGCTGACGTGCCCTGCGTGAAGGGAAACAAATGAGTATAAGACAACTGGAAGAAGACAAGGAAACAGCGCTGGTCAACCCATCAGACAGTTATCTCAGCACACAGACAGCATAAATGCTTTCAGATTTTATTATGTGTACTGAGAATATAGGTTTTATATAGATTAAGCCAAACCACTAAGTAACATAATAGCAAAACACCAAAACACAGGCTTTTTTCCTGATAATGTTCCTATATTTATTTTTGGCAATGCTTATTTCTTTGGTGCATAATGTACCTAGATTTACTGGCTGCTGAATAATGAAGAAATGCAAGTTGTTATAAAACACAAGAAATAAGTGAAAACAATGTGTTATTTTTCTGATTCATTGTTATGTTGTTCTCATTTTTTTCTCTAGTAAATTATAGAATAAATGCAATGTGAATGAAGGTGGGTAAGAGAATAAATATTAGAGAAGGACTTAGCGACTTAGAGGAGATGAGTCTTACAGCCCATATATCTTTGCTGTCAGTAGCTATGCATGAACAATAGCTGGTAGCAGGTAGGGGTACAAATATTCTCAGTGTTTAGGCAAACAATTTTGGAAATACATGTTGGCAATTTTCTTGCTCAGCTAAAGATTAGTTGCTCATGTATTTAGTTTAACAGCAACCTTCACAATAACAGCATCTTCTCCTACGCTATGCAGTGCTCTAAATGTCATAGTTATACTGTGTATACTGAATGGTAAAAGTATAGAACAGCCTGAAATTTAATACAGCTCAACATGGCATGATATCTTATTAAAAGGAGGGCATTTATTTAACATGCTGTCAAGCAAACTAATCAGTTTGTTCTTTTCTGCACACATACAGCTCTTGCCATTAGAGTTATATGTGAAGATAAATCCTGGAACTGCATTGTTTCTGCCATTGGAAATTTCTTTATTAAGAAAATATGATATGTTCCTTAGTGGTATAAGAGAGTAGTCTTTCTAAGCTAGCAACTTGCAGCTAGTTTTGCTGTGTATTGTACTATATATGCTTCTGAAAAAATCAAAATTTGTGTTTATTAAAGTTTTCTATAGTTCTCAGTTCAAATGTTAAGAAACGACATCTTCATTAGCCTTTCCATTTATAGACAGAACCTGTTTTTTTTTTTTTTTTTTGCTTCAGCTATCCGTGTTTGTTTTCTCAAGCATTTCTCTATCTCCAGATGGTGCTAGACTGACTAAACTGCTGAGCTGTTACACCAACAGAAGGGAATGACAAAACCCCTTTAACTTCCATTATTCTGACAATAGAAAGGAAGCAGCAACTGGAAAAAACAAATGCAGCAGAATTTTATATGATATGATCTTCTAGGTTATAAATTTGTATCTCCAGCTATCTAATTCAAACTCCTATCACACTTAGGAGAAAAGCTATGCTTTTCAGAGCTTCGCCTCTGAAGCCCTTTAGCTGATCAGTAGCATCAGTGGTCTGATGTTACTGGAAAAGGAATAGGTTTGTTTTTAGTTTTCAAAATATTTTATTCACTTGAATATGAACTATGGGTAGTGAACAGTGCTGACTTCCAGATCTATAATATTCTGGTTGTTCTGAAGTTAAAAAAGAAAAAGGCTGTTAAACATATTTTTTTAAAAAGTAAATTTCTGAAGTTTTTTAGGCAAAACCTATAAAGAACGGGGCATGATTCCTCACTTCACAGATCACCTTAAAACATGGATTATTTACAATTGCAGTGTATTTTAAAAATGAAGATTAAAAACGACCCCGGGAGAAGCAAAAGGTAGAATGTCTCATAAATGTTTTAATAATAATTCTTTCCAAGCACTGCAAGAATACTGAGTATTGAGCAGATACATAGAAACACTGTAAGTCCCCTTAATTAGCATATAGACTCAATATTAGTATATTAACCTACTTTCTACAAAATCTAAGAATTCAATACATGTCTAAAAATCCATTTATATTTCCTCATCTTCTGGGATGACTACACACATTTGGCCATATTTGTTTTAATGATCCAAAGCTATCTTCAAAGCAGTTGTTCTCCCTTCCAACCTAAAAATAGTAACCGAATCAGCAGCAATTAGCGAAAAGATGTGAGAACAGTGGGGGGAAAAAGATCAAACCTGAAAAAAGCATCGTTAAGAAAGACTGAGAAGCTTAGTAAATGGTATGTGAGCAGAATTAATGAAAATATCCTAAACTAATCATATGGCATTGAAAAGATCCCAGACTTGTTATTTGCTAAGAAATATTCCTATAAAATCCAATTAATGATTAAATTTGTTTTTACTGCCAGTTCATTAACCACGACAGATGGCCAGTGAGTTTTGCTGCAAGAACTGTAGTTTCCAAACTAGCTTTGGGATTTTTTTGTTTGTGTGTTTCTAATGAGTGTGTAGGTACATATATGTACCTACATACATACACATATATGTGTAGGTACATACACATACATGAGTGTGTAGGTACGTATATGTACTGCAAAGAGAAACCTTTTAACATAGTCTCCTTCCCTTGTTTCAAAACATCTAGCTCTAAGTGCTGTGCTTGTGTTGGATGCTACACTCAAAATACGGCATTTTTGAACTCTTTGCTGAACTCTGTGTTTTAGTCATCGATCTTTCCATGATCAGTCTGACTCCAGGTTGTGGCTTGATTAAACACTATTGCCTATTGCATATTTTATACAACTGTATACAAATTCTAGCCAAGTAAAGCATTTCTGATATTCTGATCCACTGCAAGCCCTATGTCATATAATCATAGTCTTGGAAAGGACATCAGGAGGGTCATTTAGTAAATCCACCTGTCCCATCTGTGCCATTCCTGGCAGGCTTCACCTGTTCTTAGAAACCGTTGATAAACCACAGCCTTCCCAGGCGAGCTGGGTGCTTCTCTGTCCATGCACTTAGAAAGCATTTCCTTAAGTCTAATCCAGTCTTCTCTGCTGCACTTCACATCCATTACTCCTTCTCCTGTGCAGTATGAAGAGAGTATTCTGTCCTTCTTAACAGCAGCTTTTTATCTAATGTTACTTCTTCTGCCTCACTCTTTTCCTTAGCCACTCAATCTTTCCTCATGTCTTTAAACCTGTGATTGTTCTCAGTGATGGCTTCTCAACTTCACCAAAGTTTACCATCCTTTGCTTTGGAGTGAGGTTGTCAAATCAGGATCCTGTATGACTGATGAGACGGTGCTAGGCCGGGGTAGAGTGGCAAAGCCAGTTCACAGGTTGTTCAGGCAATGGGATTGCACTGCCTGCCTCTTACACAACTGCATCACACTGATGATGAGTGTCCAGTTTACAATCCACGATACCTATAGTTCCTCCTCTGAAGACTTTCTACAACCCAATTTTTAGTTAGGCAATTATTCCTATTGGGGAGCACTACCCAACTCTTTTCCTTGTCAAACAGCGCCTTCTTATGCAGACCATATGTCTTGTTTGCCCTTATCCTTTCACAGTCTTCTACTCTGGTCCTCTAAGTTAATAGATATAAATGTTAAGGTTTGCAAGCTCAAATGTCCAAGCAGCACAGCTCTCAAGTGAATGATTAAAACATCTGAATGGATGAATTGGATGAATGCATTCAAGGTATTAATAATCTTTTGGATTTACTCTTAGAAATCCAGTGAAACAGGGCTATTAAAAGTAAAACAAAATTTACAGAAGGTGTATGAAAGCATTTGAACCAACTGAAAATTATTTATTATACCTTTTATTGTGTCTTACTAAAAAAATTATTAAATTTCTAGTAAAAAATACTGAAAATTTCATTCCAAATATGTATTCCCAAGTGAATATTTATTTCAAATAAACATTTCAATTTTCTATCAACTTTTAAAGTAAAACGCCATAAAATTACACACAAAAGAACTAGATACTATTTTGAATTTCTATGTTGAATTCGTTTAAACTGTCCTAAGACAGGAAATCAAAAATGCTTTACCTCAAACATTTTAACTATATTGAGAGATTGTTACTATTTTTTTTTTGCCAAAACAAACTAACAGTATTTGTTTCACAAATGTAAACCTGGATAATTTCCCTGAAGTGTATGAATGATGGATATTTTGAAATCCTTCATAGCTTGCTTATCACCCAGAAGAGTAAAAGATGATCAGTTGTGGTTTTCTATTAGTTTTATAGTAGAAAATAAGTCCCAAGCATTTTTTGATAGGATTGTGTGGTGTTGGTATCAGATATTTTGATAATCTAGCTACAAAATGACTGCTGACCATGACAATACGTCAGTAAGTGTTGATTTACAGTTGATATAAATATAAATGCATAGCTGGTTGGCCTGTGAAAACTAAATGCTCTAAAATATAAATTAAACATGGTTATGAAGTGCTTAGACAGCTGTATATGAAAAATGAATAAAATAAGTTTTGCTGATGAAAAGCAAAGCACTGACTGAAAAGGGCCGTGAAAGAATTTCAGAGTCCTGAATAAGCAGTTGACGAAGTGGCAAAAGAAGGTCAGTGCTGCTAAATACAAAGTGATAGACATGAGGGAAAAACAATCTTTACAGGCACGGCAATGATCTAACTTAGGGAAGAGGTCTTGGAATTCTCTATCTGCCAAAGCTTCAGCTTAGATCTTGGAAGCAGGCAAAACAAGCTAGGAGAGAGAAATTATTACAAGAAGGTCGTGAGGGGAAGAAAAAAGGAAATATGACTCTATCAGCCACCAAATCCAAAAGTGTGGATACAGTATGTAGCAGTAGATCCCATAACATGAGAAGTGTAAAATGGAGTGAAGAGGTATTGAAGAAAAAAGTAGAGGTGATAAAGGTGAGCTTTGTCCAGGAATGACCTGGCAATGTCACAGCATTGCAGAATCACAGAGCAGTTGAGGTTCATACATACATAATAAGAAATGAAATCTACTTGAGCTATATTCTAATGCGCTTTTGGAACAACCTCTGAGGGGGCGAAAAGTGTTCTCAGTGTTGTTCTTGCTGCAGCTCTGAGCTGGATGGACACTGATGACAGAACACACAGCCTGTATGTTCTGTCTATGAGACAGAACACTGTTCTATGAGCCTGTGAGATCGTCACCCAAATCTGCGCCCCTTTCCTGGGCCGCACACAGTGTAGGTTATTACCATGTGGGACAGGTAAACCCGGCAGCATAGTGGGGGAAAAGCCGCCTCTGCCTCCCTTCCCTCCCCACACCCTGCTTTTCGCTCCCACTGGATGCCGAGAGCCTGAGGTAAAAACTTTTTTTCCCTCACACACAGCGAAGACTCTTTTTTGAACAGGACACAAATATATATTAGATTATAGAGATGTATTAAATTATTCCAGATTTAAATCTTTTTTTTTTTTTTTTTTCTGCCAAGGAGTAGGGGGGGTCCAGATATCATCGTAATGCATACACGGTCATATACTGCTCTACCAGGACCAATAACTGAAGGAAATGCTGTGGCAGACCAATTGACAATGGCAGCAGTAGTGCCATGCAGTTTTGAGCAAGCCCGATTATCTCACGACTTCTTTCATCAAAATGCCTCTTCCTTGCATAAACAATTTGCTCTGTGCCGAGAGCAAGCCATGGAAATTTTCTGTGTAGGCTCTGACTGTCAACGTATTACACAGGTCCCTGTCGGTTACCAGTGAAAAATGTAAAGCCTTACTTGAAGACAAAGGAGTCACAGCCACAGGAGAAATCGGGCTCAGTGCAGGAGACGAAAACAAAAGGGCCTTCGGAGTGAGTCATGAATCACTAAACATTCAACGCAGTAGGCAATAGGTGTGGTGATGTTTGCAGATTTATGCTTTTATGTATACTGGTCTTAACCTATATGATTAATATGGATAGTCCATATGGAATATTATGGATGTTCGTATGTGTGATTAGTATACCTATAACCCCAGCACAAATTTACTGGGCTCCTATCATTGATCCACCATTATTTCGACCCCTGATATGGTGAGAGGCATCCTCTCCAACTGGCAATAATGGTGTATGGCTTTACCTTTCTTTTGAAAGAAACGTTTCTCAATTATCAGCCAATAGCAATCACTCTCAGGCTAATTTGACCTTT
>VZSV01000135.1:1535752-1546903 GCA_013398735.1 Nothocercus julius
ATGAATATGTATGAATAAAAATAATTATTTATATAAATATAAATATATATTATGAGTGTGAATATATATATGAATAAATATAATTATTTATATAAATAAAATATGTAGGCCTCGATAAGACTGCAAAAGGCTGAAACCCAAATCATGGCAACTCTTTTTGCCAATGGCCTGGTTAAACAAAAAAGGGAGAGATGTAGGAGACAATATAGCTTGAGAGAGAATGGTGCTCTCCCATGACCTTGAAGGACCAGTGCATACTGTTTCGAAAAGCATTTTCTACACAGCTTTGCCATGCAGAAATAGACATGGCAAGCACAAGGGCAAACATCTGGATAGCTCTGCAAATTGAGCAAGTGTAAAGAAGCTGGATATGAAGCTCTTGTGAAAATAATTCCTGGCATTAGGATAAACAGACAACTACATATGCAGCCAATAAGATAGATGAGTATCTTTAGACTTCACATTTCATCACTGCTGCTTAAAACATAGAAACTGCATTAAACTAACCATAAAAAGAACAAACCATCAAAATTCAAGAAGCAAAGATTGCAAAGTCTCCTGCTTCTATTTTGGTTACATGAGAATAAGGTAAAGAACTTCAATGAGCTGAAAATCCGCAGGACAGACATTGCTGCAGAATAACTAAAATGTAAAGCAAAACAAATCAAGTAAGAGCACAGTCTATGCTGTCTATTACATTGTCCAAAGACTTAAAAAGAAATACTTTTAACATATTTGAGTGTTTATTTTAGAATTTTGACAGTTTACTTAAGAAAATATGGTGTTTTTTCTGACATCTGCCAACTGTTAGGGAATTTTTGATTGTTGAATAATCACAATGACTGTAGAGAATGTGGGGATTACAGTTAGTTCACAACATGCTAGCTATCAGTTGTGCATCTTCTGTATTACTTTTCTAGGTTCTTCTTTTATGTAAGTACCTATATTTTCAAAGTGTACTCAGTGAAATACTGTGTCTTCAACAAACGACTGTGCACTTTTTGGGAAACAAAGATTGTTAGGACCAGGTTTTGACGGAGACAAGGAAGGCATTGTTTGTTTTGGCCTTTCCCCTGCTCTCTGTCAGTAAGCTGGCTCTCCTGTACATCATGCCCACATGGATGAGCTGCAAAGGGGAGTACTTGGGAAGGTGGGTCAGTCTGAGCATGCAGATTTTTTCAGTCCATGCTCAGCATGCGCCTTTCTCATGTAAAGTCAAAAAGAAGCACGGAAAGAGCTGAAGGAATGAAAGGGAGTGGAGGTGCAGAGTACTCGAGCTAGGTCCCTGAACCACAATGTAGTCACAGCCTGTGCAATTCAGTGCAGTGACAGCCTGAAAACAAGTCTCTGGAGCTGTTGTATAGCTTATATTAAAGCCACCCAAAATAAACCATAATTTCTAGTCCTGCCATTTCAAAGCAACTTTGATTCTTCTGTTCCCTGAATATGATTTTATTCCACTTCCACCTTGCTAGGTCCCAAGTTTCTACCCTGACTAAAACTATATTGAGAACTAGTCTTCCCAAACCTTGGACCAGTGCGAGATTTGACAAGATCTCATTTTGATGTTCCTTGGATGGATGCCTGGGTATCCTCCCCAAGGACTATGAAAAAAGAAGAATGTGTCTGTTCTTCATTAGAAAGAAAAATTATTATTATTATTCAAAATGTATACCACTGCACCTTTCTTTTATTTTTTTAAAAATATTTTAAATAAATATAAATAAATAAAAATATTTTTACTTGTTTTCACTATCGTGTGAATACTTGGTATTTGCCTTGAGGAATTTATATGCTAAAAATTGCAAAGCACAGAAAAGGGAAATTCATAGAAATATTCTATTATTCGGCCAGTTTATACAAATAGGAGAATATCTCAAAGTATTTAAATTTCACAAAATCAAAATAATAATTTGCTTATCACTAATGGCTATTACTTGAACAATGTAAAGCTGTGAAGGTATTTCCAACATGGTTTCAAATTAAACAGAAAATATCTCACTGTTTGAGATTTTTTGCAGGATCTTTAGGATCCTCTCCCCATTGGATCATCTACCACCTGCATCAAGAAATCATCTCCAATGTTATGCAGAAACCTCCTGAACTGTCTGTCTCTGTAATTGTGGTGAGATCATGGCCCTGCAACTGCACACACACATCTCCAGTTCCCCTTGTTTACTCCCCATGCTGTGTGTATGCATGCGTCTCCTAGCATTCAGCTCCCCTATGGAAGAAGCTTAAGTCCCTAAATTGACTAATGCCATTCATACATGACTGTTGGACATGTGTCTGAACACTTGAAAAATTGGGTCTAAATTACAATGAAGACAAAAATTTCAAAATTACTGAAATAATTGGCCACTTTCTCATAATTACTTAGGCTTCTGTGTTATTTAGATGCTTTTGACATTTTAGCAAGTGAACCATAAGCAAGTAATATGACTCAGTTTCTAATATACTGTCTGCAGCTACCTCTGGCCCTAGTACTTGGCATAGTTCTATGATACTGTGATGTGAAGGGAATATTATTATATGTGAACTTGTGATATAAGTTGTTCTAGTTTGGTATAAATCACTAGGATTTTGCCGTATTGAGTATGATTTTTTAAGAAACAGTTAAATTACGCACTTGGTAAATAAAAGCAGTTTTGGTCTTTGCATACTCGTAACCAATCCCCCAAGCCCCCCCAAACATCACATAACATTGCTAGTTAAGGTCTGTAGAACCGAAAGGGGCAAAGAAAATTACTTTATTAATATCTTCCATAGCCCTGGTGATTATTTCTGTGTAGAAAAGGAACAACCAGCACACTGTGTTCTATAATTCCAAGTGTAAGCAGAATGCAATTTCCAAAGCTTGAAAACAGGTCAGAATCTATTGAGAAAATTACCACATTGAGGCAACCAATCACAATTGAAATATACATCATTTAATTAAAAAGATATAAACAATTAGCTCTATCTGTTATTATATTGCAATATTGGCATCACAGTTCTCCAAGATGGTTTTCTGTATCTGTGTAACTTTCCTAAATAGTAAAATACAGAAACACAGTTTCGCTCTTCCTTTTTGTTCTGTACTGTAGCTAATGACTGTTCTTTTCCAGATTTATGGTATTCACAGTTAGCCATTCTTTTTTATATTTATCTATGTGTGAAAATACTGTTTTATGACTTTATTTTTCTTTCAAAAGAACAATTACTGACAGTGTTCATACAACTTTAAATATTTTCCTTTTAGCATTTTTGCAACTTCTGCTTCAGAAGTTCAGATCATCAATTCTGATGTTGATGGGTTGGAACTGAATTATATCTTCTGATATTTGTGGTGAATATTTGGGGCTGAACATGCAGTCTTTCACAAATTACTTTTAATTTTTAGTGTTTGAAGCTACTATTAACAATGAAGCATCTGTTCTTTTAAAGGAAACTATTTACCACATATGTTGACACTGGGAGATCAATTTATAGTAGAGATGTAAATATTCTGTATGGCTCCGGTGCCTTAATGAAACCGAAAATCTGCTATTTTTTTATTATTATTATTATTATTTGTGTTTGTGTGTGTGTGTGTGTGTGTGTGTGTGCGCGTGTGTTTGTGTGTGTAGTTTATTTGATCTGCATAGATCTTCTGTTTCAGATGTGGAACAACCAGTATCTCTAAACCATAGCAGGGACCTCTGTTTTTGGCAGAAAACGCCAGTCATATATTCCACTTATTCCCTGCTACAGTTATAAATGGTAAACGGCAGGCCTTTTAAGAAATTCCCCTGTGGTGCAGCTAGCAGGAGATTGCTCGATTGTATAATAATCAGATTTGACCAGATGGTGATGAGGCTGGGTACTAAATGGTTTTTAAGCTCTCCTGCTAGGCTTTCTCATTTGAAAGTGGAGAAATCCTGCTTTAAGGCCTACATGATTTCAAAGACACCTTGCTATGAGGCATACAGAAGTGTCTATTCTGTCATATGCAACAGCACTTTACATTTTCAGGCAATGTAAAGAAGGATCATGACTTATTTAAAAAGTCAGTGTGTTGCCCATGGAAGGTATCAGCCCGATATCTCTGGAGAAGAAAAGTTAATTAGCTGGGGAACACATAGAGATTAGATAAGAGAAGTAGATGCTGAAGCACTCTATTTGTCAGTGCATCATCCTAGTCCAGCTGTGAAATGTCACAACCTGGAAGCAAAATATCTCTGCCGAAGGAGAGAAATTTTGGGTGGAGTTCAGCTCACGTACTGATATCTAGCTGTATGTGTGACACAGAGGTATTTAATGAGAGCCACATGTCTAGGGTCCTCTTGCAGTCATTGGGGATGAAATCAGTATAGTCAATGGAGCCGAGAGAGCTCTTAATCTCATAAATTTTGTGGGTAGACACCCATGCTGACTATATCAACTCCATCAGCTGTCATAGGACTTAAATAGCCATCACACACTGTAAATATCTTCTGGACATCTATATGTACATTTTTAATCACTAAACTGCTTCTCATCCCTCATTTCTGTTCAGTCTTTCCGGGAGAGTTCTAACAAGCTTGGGACTGCACAGGTCTCTTACGAAAGCTTCTTGCAAGTCAGGGCTGGCTCTGAACTGAGAGTGAAAAGCTTGTCTCAGATTTTCAGGATGGTTGATTCTTTTTACACTGCTCAAATTCTTTTGGAATAAATTCAAAATGATTTTTTTTTTTTTCAGAAGCAGAAGCTAAACAGCTGGTTGAAGCTCTACTGTTTATAGAAAGCTTCAGAATATCTTTTTTTTTTTTTTTTTAATTGAATACCAGTTGCATTCAGTAGCAGAATTCTCATAAGCATTTCTTAATATATCTGTAAAAGACAAAACATATAAAATCAATCAAAAATCTTCCTGTCTGAAGTTGATGCTTGGTTTACTTTCATCTAGAACACTAATTTTACCTTTGAAGCATTTTTAAATAGTTTGGCTACTTTAGTACTGTTTAATAAAGCAATCTATACAGAAGAAACAAGCGTGACAAAGAACAACAACAAAAATAATTACTCTGTTGGGGAATTTATTATCATTTGCAGTAAGCTCTACAGAAGAGGAGGTTACTGATGAAAAAATATCTAGCCAATGTTATGTAGGAAATATATTAATCTGTGAATAAGTGTGAGTAGTGCACGTGATATTTCTTCATGCATAATATGATAAAGTTTACATCCAAAAAAGGATATTTATTTACCATTTTAAAATTTTCTCTTCATTGTCTACTATTTAAGGCTTTAATTATTAAGAACTGGAGTCTGGCACTGATGGCTTGACCTTGGTGTTTGAGCTTGCCTTATGTTGGACATTTGGGCACTTACACATCTGAAGAAGAATCCTCTCAAGAACTGGACGTCTCCCCAAGAGAGAAGTATTGCTCTGGACACCCAGACCATTACATTTTGTCCACAGTTTTTATGTAACAATTGCTCTCTTGTTAATCTTTCTGTTGATTACCATCCTACTTTCATAACTATCCTTTCTGACCCTGGATAGGATACTATTCTTCAAGCTTGCCTTTTTTGTTTGTTTGTTTCATGTGCAGCAACCACCAGATTAGTGACTAAATGGAGGCATAAATCAATTTTGAATGTAATTGTTACTTAAGATGCCCTTGTGTACTTGGTGGTCTGGGTTCAGCTCAAAGTTCAACATGTAGTAAGAGATGCTTCTAGTGGAGGCTAGCTATTGATCTATCATTACTACTTTTTTTTAAATTGCCTTTCAGCAGTAGTGAGATCTAAAGAAAACAGCAAAAGAATTGTTGAAAGCAAAGCTAAAAATAACTCCAAAGCACAAAACTTCATCCAAGATTGTAGCTCTCCTGTAAAAGAGCTCTTTAAATATGGCATATTGCATACAGGAACCCCTTGCCCATATACCCAATTCCTTATCCTTAATCATTAGATAGATTTTCTTGATTCTCAGAGATGGCCAAAGACCTTATTTAATCACACAGAGAACTTCCCTCACTACGGCCCTAGCAAGGCTGCCCACCCTGCCCTTTGCTTTGTGCTCCTTCTGAGAGCTTTGGCAGGGACAGCCACAGCAGGGCTGCCAGCTTCGGCAGGTGAATCCTTAACATCCCATCAGCACCTCTTGGCTGCAGCTGCCACTCTTCCCTGGAGAAAGACACGAAGGGCCCTGGGACAGCGCCCGCTGCCGAAGTTCTTGGTTCCTGCAGTGCCGTGTGGACCTGGCGTGGGAGCACTACGGGTTCATGGCCGGAGCTGGGCTTTGGGCCACCCACGGGTCTGACTCCGCACTGGCTGGTAGGAAAGCAGCTCCCCAGGAAGTGAAACATGCAGCCATTCCCCAACGTTATTTCCCCCCTTTTCCTTGTATCAAGGCAGGTGATACCTGTTTTACACTTTGTAGTGCGTGGATTGCTAATGCTGTGCTATGGGAGAGGTGCTGTGTTAGGGGATTCCCCTTCATGTCCTCCTGTGTGTTAGATGCACAACAACAAGCACACAGTGCTATTTTGCCATCTTGTTACTATTCTCTAAGTCTCAACATATATATATATATATATATTTTTTTTTTTTGAAATTGGAGGGATTTTTCTCATGGCATGAATTAGCCTATTATTCTTAATAGCTACAGCAGGCAGCCTCTGTCCTTATTCTCAGCAGCTGTGGCAGGCAGCCTCTGGCCTTTGTTAAAAGAGCCTTCAATACCCCCACAACTTATTCATCACAGACATTTCAGTTAAAAATAATTCCTTCCCCTTCACCCCTTCAGATTTGTCATTCCTACATATTACTTGCATTCAGAGCTGACCCCTCTACAGACACAATTCCCTAAAGCTAAACCTCTATTCTTGCAGGCTTGTTTCTTTTATTTTTTTCTCTGTGTAACACCCAGAAGCAAGAGCTTGGACTCTTCAGTACCTTTTATTTGCTTTTGTGGCACAACATTGTCCCAAAAGCCTAATGTGCATCCTCTTTTTTTTTTTTTTTTGCCTTTGGTGTCCTTTTATATTTCATGTGTTGGGAAAATTATACCAGCTGGTAAATCTCCTGAAATATGTATTGATTAGAGAGCTTGCTGACCTACCAGGCACTAGGTAATTGTATCTTCAGGTGGGGGAACTGCACGGCTCAAATGCTCTTCAAAGTATTGACTGCGTTATTCCATCAACTTGCTACATTTTTCTATATTTGCTTATATACAAATTTAATGTGAAAGAGTGGTGACTGAACCTTTAATTTAAAGCAAAACCAGCTGTAAGTATTCCAGGCAGAAAAGCATCTCCTAAAATGAGGAATGCCAGAGGAAAGAAGGGACGAATAAAGCTGAGCCATACCCTGTCTGAAGCTAATCCTGATGTAAGCGGTCACCCGACTTATAAGGTATCCAGAGCTGCAATTCAAAAGAGCATTTTGAAAAATTAAAAACTCTTTGGAGAGCTGTATGAGTATTTGTTTGAACTGAAAGGTAGGAGGATCTGCTTTGGAACCTTCTGTCAATTAGGAAATTGAAAGATATATTAATGGGTTGCCCCGGAAGGAGGAAATTATGATAATTTCCACTATTATACATGTATTTTTGTTTAGAAGTGGAAATAGAAAAGCAGTGGTGATTTAGCTGAGCTGCAGGCTGCAAGAGATGGCTAATGGAAGTTACCAGTTCCACTGGAGAAGCCTGGTGAGACAGGCAGGGCAGGGAGCGTGAAGTGGGAAGAAGAAGAGGAAGGCAAGCAGGACACAGTCCAGCTGTGGCAGAGCTTTGCTAACTAAGCCTGGAGAAGCTTTTTGCATGTGGGGTAAGGCAGACGACTGGCCTTAGCACTTGCTTCACCAACACAGGACTATAAAATTGTTATGTTTTTTGAATAAGATATAGTGTGCTTGTGTATGCACAGCTGATGAATGTCCTGTTTATCTACCTGACTAGTATTTTACTTTTCTCATTTTAGTATAGAATGTATTGCTAAGGCAACGGATTCATGTGTGTCAGTGGATAAAATTAGCTTCTTGAGCATCAAAACACTTAGTTTGATTTTTCCAGGATCATAGATAAGGTTTTATACAATATTTCATTAGTGATTCCTGCAAATGTGAACTTTGTTCTTTCCATTCAACTCCTGACAGAAAAGTTGCAAGTATGTTAATCTATTTTTGTTTGACTTTTAATTTTGGGATGGAACCAGCTCTGTGTACCCAAAAGATATTTTTATTCAGTCTTTATTAAGGATTCCTTTGCTATAACACAATGAATTTACATTTAAATCAACACTATAAAAAAATGAGAGAAAATCCTAATCTACTAACAACTCTCAAATATTTCTCTGCATCCCATCAAAGCAGTTCTTCACAATGCTTCTTAAGGTCATTGGATGCAGATCAGCATTCCTCACTGGCCAAGATGATGGGACAGTTTTGGCACTCGGCAGATGCTTGGAAAGATATTTATGTGCCTAGTCCTATGCACAGGCTTCGAGGATTATTTTCAAAATCTTAGATTCATTTAGCTCAGAGTGGAGAACCAAGATGAAATTCCACCATAAAGCCAACAGGTGCCCTGTAGAGATCCCCAGTGGCTGGGACCACAGCTCTGGGTGAGGAACCATGTTTTGTAGCTGTTGACTGTTAAATTCATCATTGTGAAGATGAAAACCCATAATAGTAAAGGCTGAGAGGAAGGAATTGCATGTGCTTCTGCCAGCTGGTCTGCTGCACAGGGTGAACGGAGGGGAGTAAGGAATAGCCAACATAGGAGAAAAAATGAAGGATCGGTATGTTTTATACCTATTGGCAGCAGTGACTAGCCATGGAGGCTTCCCTGAAGGATCTCTGTGGAGCACAGAACTCAGGCGGTGGGTATAAATACAAGGTTGACATCGTGCTTAGAGTACCAGTACGTCCTATGAAATGCACTGTTTAATTTGGCTTCATGAAGACTGGGATTTCAAATGTTGGTATTGTTTCAGTCTGTAAAGAAAAGTAGAAGTATAAAGCATTCTGCTTCTTTCTCTAGAGCAGATGAGGCTGGGAATCTTGGCTACCCTTAAGCCTTTGCAGACTTTTATAACCTGACCTGATGGTAAGCAATCTGTGAGTGGAAACCCACCCAATTTTCTAGTTTTTGGCAGAATTCTGCAAAACTCAATGTGGTGCCAGGAAGTATTTTGATTTGAACTAATTTGCAAATTCCAATGAAGGTATGTTGTGACAATAATTTCCTCCCAAGAGCTCTTGTTATGGCTTTAGTTTCTGAATGGATTTAAGATACAGCCTGATAAACAGTTTATTGCAGTAATCTGGAATGAAGTTCTTGGGAATAATCCAGAAGACAACACTCATGTGGTCTTATTTTAGTACAATTTGCTAAAAAGTAACAGATCATTAAACAGTGAAATTTTGGTTAACTGGTCATTGACAAAACTTTTCAAGAGCAAAATACAACAGCCCCAACTGCACACTTACTGGTGTTCTTCATGAAGGAAACAGTATTTAAGGAAATTTAGATAAAGGTCTGACATATCCTATTTATTTATTTCTGGCTGTCATTTGTCACTGACTTGGATTTGGCATATTTTTCTTGAGGAAACATCTCCCTTGAGCAAAAGTTGAGCATTAATCAGTGAAGGCTCAAAAAGGAGATAATTATCACTTGAGTCTGTTTCTATTCTTTCAGAAAGAGGAAAAGACTTTTCTTTGGCATCTATTAGATGGTAGAAGAAATCCAAACAAAATTCACTCACAAAGTGGAAACAGGCCAGGTCGTAGGGAAAAGCAATGGTAATGCAATTTTCCAATTGGAAATGCAATATTAAGCCCACACAATACCCCTCTCTCCTTTCAAAAACAACCAAACAAGCAAACAAAAACCCAGAACTATTCTGAGGTAAAAGTCTTCTTTTAGTATCCAATATCAAGGAAGAAGAGATAAATAAAGCATGTATGGAACATTCTAAAGTGAGGATATCTAAATAAAAATACTTGGTAGGTAGAAGAACCTTTGATAAATTTTAAGCCATCAGGTAACAACGAGCCATTACCGCAAAGATCCTGGTGCATCTTCTGATGTTGAATATAGATATATGAGCCAGATCTGTAGTAACATTTTTGCAGCATGATAATGATCTGAAGATTTTTACCTCATAGGAAGTATGCTGAGGAGACAGAAAAAAAGGCATCTATTGAGAGCAATATGCAGATACTGCAACTGTTCATGAGGAGTCATGCTGCCCTCACTTGTTTCTGCACTTTTTTGGGGGGGGTTTATCTATCTCTACTCAAATCCAGATTGTATTAATGTCAGCGCTCTCTGGGCTTTCAGATTACATGACAGCAGAGCGGAAGTACAAGTAAATCCCCAGCACTGTGAAGCTAATAAAGACCCTGTTATAACTTCAAGTGTGGTACATCTTTCTCACTGCTAGAGTCCAGTCTATGTGGCATTAGACCATACATTTTTCTTGAGTTCAGAAATGAAAAAGAGAAAGCTGCGGGGTTAGTGCCTGAAATAACATTTAGAAGCTCCAAAGCCCTGAGTTGGCATTGCAATGGAATTGCAAACTGGTGCCCTTGCATTTTGTTATGTGTTAGTTTAATATACATGTTCAAAGGGAAAAGATTGCTATCTGCAAAGGAAACAGACTTTGTTTTTTGAATTAAGGTTGTCGATGCATATTTCGGTGGTTTTGAGTATCTGTGTGTATGTTTACCTTGGTGGGCAAGGTAGAGGATGTAAGCACAGACTTAGGGATAGGGATAAAACTGTAGGGATGAAACACAGACTGTAGGCACTAGGTACTCACTATAGGGAGAAACATCAGCTGATAGCCAACTGAAATAACATATCATGTATTTAAAAAGAAATTAAAGTTATGTAATGAAAAATGTTCTGTTCAGATGTTCAGCAAATTTGTACAAAGGACTGGAATAGTGATGTTTTTGAACAGCTATCTGCAGGCACAGGAGTATATTGGCTGCCTAGATGCCTGTGAATTATCTCTGAAAACGTCTATGGGAATCAAAATGGGCCTATGGAGATGTGGGGAAAGAGCCCAGAAGAGCTTTCTGTGCTCTCTTAAAAGAGTATCCTGCTGAGGGCTTCACCAGGGCTACATCGAATCATAGAATCACAGAATCCTTAAGGTTGGAAGGGACCTCTAGAGATCATCCAGTCCA
>VZSV01000135.1:1547648-1570024 GCA_013398735.1 Nothocercus julius
ACATTGCTTTTTCATCTGCAGTGCCTTGTAATAAGGGCATAAATATATTTTATATAAATATATAAAAATTATATAAATGTATAATTATTAATATAATATTTGAAACCAAAACATAACAGCTAGTAGTTTAAATAACATTTTCTATGCCTGTGCCTGAAAGCAAATGTGAGAATTTCATCACCCAGTACATCTATCAGGAGCATGTAAATGGTGTTCTCTGTTGATTTAAATCAGCAAATGTCTATTGGTTCAGTGTGGAGCCATTCAGGGGAAATTTTGACTCTTCCAGTGTTGAAGAGGTATTTAAAATTATTTATTAAACTCTGTGAAGCCACACTTCATGTATTTAAACAAACTAATCTCTTTATACCTGTAAGAGAAAGCAGAATGTATTTGGAGACACATTAATCATTGCCGTTTGTCATGAATAATGTATTTGTTTGTTTCTGCGTGTTATCTGATAATATACAGATACAGCATATTTACCTCTTCAGCATACACACTGCAGCTTTTATGTAATGTATTATGCATGGAATTTAGTTTTATTATTATTATTATTATTATTTTAGAATGCACTTCTCCTTCTGGCAATTGTTGCCTGTATCTTCCTCTCTTCTCCACTCACCAAAAGTTTGACCCTTGTTAAAATATTTCAGCCAAATTTTGCAGACACAGAAATGCAGACACAGATAATTAGTCTCCCAAAGCTCTGAGAGGTTTCCAGAGGGAGGAGAAAGTCTCTAGCAGTGATGCAGCTGAGGGGTAGGGTACAGTATGAACTTGCCTGTTGTCGGGTGTCAGAAAATCCTAAGTGAATGACCTGGGGAGGGCCAGAGCAACACGAATATGTACTACTCTAGATACCAAATGCATTAAAGCATAGCCATATCCACAAACCCTGGTGTATCCAAGCATTGTTAGGAGCTGACATCCCAGCTTAATGTGAAAATAAGATGTGGCCACTACATACTTCAATGCACCAAATTTTCTCAACAAAATTTGGTGCTCACTGTTCTCCAGTATAGGTTATAGCCTGTAAGATATAAAATCATGTGAAATCTAAATTCTTCGGAAACCAGGCTCTTTCAATGGCAGGACTCATAGAAATACATGATTTGCTTTTCTCTACCTTTTCTTCTATTGGATTTTAAAAATGGATAATACTGCTCTGGAGCAGAATCCTCATCATCTAGCTGGATATAGCCATGTCAGAACTCTGCTGTACCACTCACTGAAATTTAAGTAAAATTTTGTTTTATTAGATTTCTTTATTTTTAACCTCTATTCCTGCAGTAAATCAAAACAATCTGTTTAAAGAAAAGAATGATCACATACTAATATTTTTCTGCTGTAATAAAATACTGTTGTATCAAGAGGGCATTGGTAGAGAAATATCCTGTCAAACCTGCAGGTTTCTTTTCAGGTCTGATCCTCAGTTCTGAACCATGCTGATTTATAACAGCTGAGAGCTAAGCTGCTTGTGCTGTCTCGGGTAGGTCTCTGAGTAATTTTCATCCAGGGACTGATATATAAGACGGACACGGAGAGTCCAGGTTGACAGGTGAACTTTTCATAAAATATGTAATTAAAATACCAACAAAAACAAATCAGTCTTCTGCTTGTCAAATACTCTATTTTCCATCTATGGTGAGTATTTTTTTGTGTTGACAATATGTCTATACTCTATAGTACGAACTGCAATATTTTGTATCACTGCAGAAAGAGATAAATTGTATTATGTTCTCTATTTGTCACAGTAAATAAAAAGTGATAATCTAATTAGCTGTTCTATTAAGTGATAGTGTTAATACTTAAATAGAGCACCAAGAAAGAAATATTTGTCTCTTGAATCACATGTACCTCCACATACATATAAAAGCAAGTTATAAAATTCTAGTAGAATAATTTACACAGCTCTATGACAAGTAAATTGTTCTCACAAATAACTGCATGTTGTCTCAAAAATGCTTGCATTTAAGTAGTCAATAAAGATACTGCTGTATTTTTTTCTTCAATTGCATCAAGAGGAAAACAACTCTGCCAGATCAACACCGAGGGAGTTTATTCCATGGAAAAATGAATAGTGTATTAAAGCAAGCAAATAGCAGTTCAGTTGTTTGACAATCGAAATATTTAGATTCAGGTAAACCTAAAAGAAATAGGTTTGCTGTGTCCACCCTTACTGTGGATTTTTTTTTTTTTTAACAGAAAATGTATTTTTCATATTCTTGACCATCTTAAGTTTTCAGCTTAGAGTGATACCTGGTTTTAAGGGTACATTGGCCCCTTTGGAATGAAGCAGTGTGCTATATTGTTTTCTGGTGAGTACTCCACAGAGGAGGAGAATTTATTATTGCTTCAGGTAAGTGAGTTCTGTTTCAGTGAACTAGCAGTAGAGGTCAGTGTTTTTGTCACAGGAACATTGGCCTTCAAGTCCTCAAAAATTACCGAGTGTGTGGGTATTTTCATAACCCAGTCTGTTTGCAGCACATGTATTACAATAGGCCTTAAAATGCTGACTCATATTTTTAGAAAATCATGCGTCCACCTAATCTTATTTCTACTAGCCCTTCAGCAAATAGTTAAAATGAGCTCTCCATCCTTGAATTCATTTTCTAATAGAGTTATGAACTAAGGTACATCTCCAGCCTATTGAGCTTCCCTGTAGTCTTGCAGCTTTCTGATTTACATTATTTCCTTTGAAATTTCCTAAATCCATGGTTATGTCTTCTGGTTCTTATTGATACAGTAAAACTAATACTCAGTGGTCTTCTTAAGATAAAGGAGGTTTTAGTTGCTTTTGTTGTTGTTATTTGTTTATTTTCCTTTTTTTTTTCCCCCAAGGGCATTTCATATTTTTATAATATTTTAAAAACTTCGTTATCATTAATTTCAATTGCAATAGTGAGCATTCAGCACTTTTCATTAACCTGATGTCAAGTGTTTAAAGCCTTAAAAGTTGAAAGAGAACATAGTGATCAACGAGACATTTTTATAAGTGATTTCCTTGCCTTCAGTAGTAGGCATAGGGTAGAATCCAGTTATCTAGGGTAGAATCCGGTTATCTAGGATACCATTTTTCACCTTTAACCTTTTTCCTCCTTTCATTCAATGCACGTCTTCCATCTCCTGCAATACATGACGCACATATCCTAGAAACAAAAGACTATTACCCAGCATGAATTCATATTCTTGCTCATAGGGAATCACTGGAAAGGTAGTATAGAAGTGTATATTATGGCTACTGGAGTCAAATTAGGGAGCCTTGGACAACCTTGATTCTGGAACTTCCTAGTGGACAGTTTTTATAAAATCTCTTGGTTGTACATCCTGGAGTCCTTGTGAACTAAAACACCTGGTAAATGCATGTAAGAGGAAGAGATATGTTTAATAACATATCTCTTTTAATAATAATATCTGTTTTAATAATAATAATATGTTTAGAAGATGGAGCTGCTGAAGTGTACCTACATAGTCTTATTAGGATTGTGCAAGCACAGATTTTTAGGGAGGCCTAATATATGACAAATTTGGACAAACTTTTGCATGAGGAGAAAAATGTCCTTGATGTAAAGGACACTATTCCAAGTACCTTGTCCACAGCAGACAGGCTCTAAATATTTTCAGTGGCTAGAAAACTTTACTAACATGGAGAATTGTTTTGTTCTCTGAAAGAGATGAGCCATTTTAAACTGAAATAGAACAAACATTCCTTTTTTTTTTTTTTTTTTTTTTTTTTTTTTTTTTTTAATGGACTTGGTCTTCCAGGATCAACCTGGGGGATTGTGTTTAGAATCTTTTGAGAATCTTTTCCACTTTATCTGTCTTTCAGCAAAGTTTGGGTTTTGAATATTCTTGTCTGTGTTGTAGCAGTTAGTCTTCTCATTAAGAATTTCATCTTGAATGGTAATTTGCTTTCTTGCAATAAGAATTTGATGGAAGTACATGTTCCATGGTATCTCTCAAACAGCATGGTCTTTGGCACGATAAGTAGGGATCATCTGGGTTTCCTATAGAAATTGACTTAAAAAAATCAATTACTGGGAATTTTTATAAATGCCAATCAACTAAATCATGAGAAGTTTGATTCTTTTAAGCATCTAGGCTGCAGAGAGAGATTTTCCCACTGTGAAAATTTCCCCACTACTTAAATGCAGGAGATAAACAGTCATTCCCATTCAGCTGGGGAGGTGTTTAGGACCCAGCAAATCTCTATGATTATGCATCATTTCTTCAATATTCTACCTCAGGCACAAATTTTCTGGAGGAAGTAACCACGCATTCCTGGTATCTTACACTGCCAGCCACAGATGGGAGTAGGCAGCTGGTTTGTAGGCATATATCCCTGCTGCAGACATGGTTGTCTATAATAGAAAGCTGGGTAAATGGTATAAGAGGAATGCTAAATTGAATTGCTGGAGCGAGGATGCCATTCAGAGCTCTTTGTGTCATTGTTGAAATAAAGATGCTCCTTCAAAGCTTTTGTTTTCTACAGTTAAACATCGAGCAGTCTGATATTCTCAGAATGTGAAATTTCTCTGCAGAACACCTCAAGACTGTAAGTAAATTAATTCCCCCAGTGCTGTTTTTTCATTCACTCTAGAAATGGAAATATTTTTACACATGCTTCTTCCTTTTATGAGTGATAGAGAGGCAGACTATAAAGGGTCCTTTTCCTGGTGACTCCAGCTGCTTAGACACTTCTCTCTCTTCTGGGCTTTCTATGCTGGCTGCACATTTGTTGTGACATTTTTTGTCCATGCAGTTTTGAATACACATAACTTGCTTGAGCAGAATCCAGAAGTCATTTATTTTACCTTTGAGTTGCTTTTTATTTACCTGCCCCATATGATGTGTTCAAGGACTTTGGGTTTTATCCTTTTTTTTTTTTTTTTTGTTATTTCTTACAAAAACTGATTTCAAAATTCTAATTTTAAAATGCTATATGAAGTCAAGCCTATTTTTCACAAGCTTTTTACAAAATCAGTGACAGTCCATCTGTAATGTCTTGGTTTGCATGATTGTTTGCTGCATAGCAGCCAGCTACCTCCCCTACCTGTTTGATTTGTTGTCAAAAAAACTATCTCCCCTTTTCACTGACTATCTTAGATGGAGTGGAATAGTCATGAAGCAGAATAGTCTCAAATTTTCTGCATACTTTTTGCCTACTAATTTGCCATGTGCTGCAGTCAACTATTGGGACTGACTGTAGGTTTTCAGGCTTTTGTGCTACCCTCCCTTACTTTCCTTCAGCATCAGGTTTCAGAAATCTTTCAAATACTGAATTTATCTTCTCTCTACCAGTTTTAAGTGGTGCGTATCAGGTGTTGTGTTGGCCCTTGCCTATTTGGCAAGGGCTTCTTCTAGGAGTTGCTCTTGAGAATATATATTCAAAAAAAAAAAAAAAAAAAAGGATCATTTGAGAATGAGTATTCCTTGTGTAGGTGGTAGTGCTTTGGTCATGGCTTTAGGAGAAGTATCGAAGACTAGGTCAGTAGTGTTGTCCAGAGAAGGAAAAAGTTAGTGAGGTGTTCCCAACTTGAGAAACCTCACAAATTATCTCTTGTAAATGCTATGATGATCAACTGGTCTTTTCCAAGGAAATACTCCAAAGAACATTTACATCAAAGAATTCCCACCCAGCCTTGTATTCCAATGCAAATGCAAAACTCATGCTCAGAAATAAAGAACACAAGAATACACAGGGAGGAGAGATGTCCTCGTTAGATTTCACTAACATTGTATAATATCACCAGATTTCAATACCTCAGCTGACAACAATGATTTAGAGTGCAAATAAACTATTAGCATAATTAGATTAGACATAGCATGCTGCAATTAGAAATGCCTCTGTCAGACCATTCTTCATTAACAGAACTTGTTCAGAACATACTGTCTGCTTCCTGTTTCTCCTAGACTAATTAGTGATGTGTATGGGTGCTTGGATTGGTTAATTATTTTCATTGTTCAATATTAACATCTTACTGAACTGGAACCTACTGTCACTCAGAAGGAAGCTGTGGAATTGACCTGGACCCAAGGGACATGATAGTGAGACACCCATCAGGGTGAAAGGATGGGAAGAGCTTGAGAGAGGTGAAACATAAATGGAAGGACTCAGCAGATTTACTGCAAGGAGGGAAGATATCAACCAGATTGCTTCTTGGAGTCAGATCTTGCTCCTTGTGAGCAGAATTAAGGAATGTGTCTGAGATAAAGGAAGACAGTCAGTGAGGTCAGAGGGAAGGAAAAGATGAGGAACAGGACAGGAGTCTTTATGAAATGTTTTTTAAAAACAAAATATCATGCTCTTGTAACCTTCTCCTGATGTGACAATTCAAAGATCTCCTTTCAATTAAAGCTTGTCATGCAACAGACTTTTTGCTTTAGTTTCCAGAAAAAAAAAAAAGAAAAAAGTGAATTTGAAGTCTGTTTAGGGAAAGAACCTCAAACAAATACATCTCTGTAGATGTCAGTTGAAATATATGTTAACCTTCCCTTTAGAAAAAGGCAATTTTAGAATGAAAAATGCCATTTCAAAATAAAAATAAAAGTTGACATTAAATGAAATGTCAAAACAGAATGAGTCAACATTTCTAAAATATCTCCTTTTCTCAATAGTCTTTAACTAAAGCAATTTTCCAAATGTAGATTGAAGGCAATTTCCAGCTCTTTCCCTCTGAACTGACGTCAGAATGCATTTATTTCATGAACTTACTATTTGCTAGCAGTTTTGGCCCATTCTGGTCTTGCTGTTCTGTGAGGGAGGCTTATGAAATCACTTCTCAGTGCTCACATGCAGTTCCGCCTCCAGAAGGTGAAACTTTCTGCAGGAGAAACCGCTTGTTAGCACGTGTCAACAGAGTTCAACAGAGCAGCGGCTCAGAACGCTGTAAAACCCAGTAACATCAGTTGACAATACAGCATTCTGGTTAAGATGAGCACATTGGAAAGAGATTGTGTCACAATATCACCAGAAGTTATAGTCTTTTGTCTCACCAAAAGCATGTATTTTTTTCTATTTAGCAACACCTTTCATCTTAATGACTGATGGTTCAACTTCACAGTTTTCCCTTCTTGTCTGCTTTCTGACCTTTCCAATAAACAAAAAAGTCAGTTCATTATTGAATTAGGAGAAAAAAGAACACAGTCTAACAATCCGCTTCCAGTTGCACCTGCATACATCTTGGTTATTTCCAAAAAAACAAGCTTACTAAGTGAGCTTGTGATTTTAATATACTCCTTTAAAGGCAGAATCATTAGTTTCTTTGGTTTGGTCAATCATTATTTAATTTTATCAGAGTTTTGCTCATAAATAAGCTAGTGTAAACTCTTGATAAGCTAGTCTTCTAGTAAAAATGCTCAATTTCGCGGTAGCTACCAGACTATATGACTAATCAATACATTTTGTCAGTCAGAAGTCCAATGGCTTAGGAACCTCTTCTTGGATCTAGTGCATCCATCAGAGAAATTTGTCTTTCTTTAACTAGTTCTGACAATCGCATTGATCATAGGGAAATAATAATGATTTTCAGTGATGTTAAAAACGGAAGCCTTTTCCCTGTGATGCACTGAATAAAGGAACAGTCTGTTCTGTTGTACTCTGCATTCAGTATATCTCTCAATTCTGTGTAATAGTTTGATAAAATTTATGTATTGCTCTAACAGAAAAGGATGGATTCATACAGTTTTTAAAAGAGGTGCAGAGGCAGACTTAAAAATTCACCAACCAGTTTTACAGAATATATGATTGCTCAAGGACTTTGAGCATGGATATATTCTTTTAATGCACCATCATAATTACTTTTAGTACTAAATCAGAAATGACAGCTCAAGATATTGTTCATATTGCTTTTCTATTCTTCTGTCAATTTAATTCACCTTCCAGCTACAGGAGATGTTCTTGCTTTCTGAATCTAGAGTTTCAGGCCTAATTTCAGATGCTTGTGCTATTAATTTATTCAGATCCCTTCTGTGGGCAAATTGCACGAAGCTTTTGCAGTCCTTTGGTTCAAATAATTTAATGGGTTGGTGGTTTCATTGTAAGATTCTGAGTGCAAATTTGGGAAGTTAAAGTGTTAAGTTCATTTTCTGTAGTACTTTGCATTTTTGCACACTCTTTTCATTTTATTGAACTTGAATATTGGATGTGCCACACTTGAATATGCTATTAAAACCACACTATCCAGATGATAAGCAGATATTTTTCATGCAATTTTTAAAATGAGATCAGTGAATCAATTTCAAAGTGAGTTTTACAAAGCTGAAATTTGTTTGCAGCAGTCACCTCAAACAATGAAGCACCTCTTTTATAATATATAGCATATTTAATCCTATATGTAATTTATGGTTGCACTGGCTAGATCATTAGAGATCTGACTAGAAAGCAAAGAACTGAGCAGCTGACTGCACAGGAATTCACCTCATAGTAATGTTGGCTCGCATTTGTGGTTTAAATATCCATGCACTAAAACACACCTTAATTTATAATATTTTAATACTAATGCACTTAAAGAAAGAAAGATATATAGTCACTTTTTTAATTTTTGAAATAAATTAAATAGTTTTCTTTAGTAAGTATCTTCTTTCCTAACTGCTTAAAGTATATATGTAACTTTTCTTCATTGTAGCAAAGTTTGAAAGTTATAGTTTAGAAACAAAGCATTGCCGGACATTCCTGGGAATATATCTATTCTTGGATAGATATATTTCCTTATCTTAAAAGCAGGGATTGTATTATTGCATGTAAGATATAAAGTACTCTGCACAGCATAGCCCTCACTGATATTTCTAGGTCTTATTGCAATAGAAATAAAAATAAAATTGTGAGTTTGAAGGGTTCTTGAGCTAATTGTTAGTGAAATATCATTCAAAATAAAACTGCTTGTAAATAAGATTTTGTGTAGCTCTCTATAATATATTTTACTACCATTCCAATGTGACTGCAGTTTCAGTAAGAACAGTGAAAATAGTTGGCACTTGTTATCTATACACTAGCAATTTTTTTTCTGATTTTTTTTTTAAATATCTCATTGAGTTTCATATAGTTTTTGAATCTAAGAGGCAGAAATCTTTTGAAATCTGGAGTATAGTGCTGAAAGTCAACAAATCTTCACCTGTTACTGCATATCCTTCTTACAGAAAGAGCTTTCATCAGCACATAGCTGAAAAGATCAAGCTAGGTTCACAGAACATTATGTGGGAAGTGTCTCGTATGCTCTTCTTATGTTAAAGATCCTGAGGCTCACTCTTCAGATACTGCTGCCTTTCGAGTCACAGTCATCAACACTCTGGAACTTTTGAGTCAATCAGAACAATCATTCTGAACTTAAAAATTGATGAGTACATACTTATGTGGATGAAGTGAATAAAATCCCTTTATTTCAAGTGTTCATAGGACTGTATAGAATAATGTGAATTGGAATGGACCTCATCTAGTGCAAATTACTGCTTAAACCAAAGCTAACTTAAAATTCAGCCAGGTTCAAGACCCTATGTTCTTGTCCCAAGCATGGAGTCTCTGCAGTCACTTTGGCCAACCTTTTTCAGTGCTTAACCACTCTTCTTATGGTTTTCTTTCCTTATGTTTGTATTTCCCTCATTGCACCTCTTTCCCGTCATGATTGCTCACAAGAACATCCACTGATAGAGTACCAGGTGCCTTCCTTATGCCAGACTGCAAATTTGTCTTCTGTGGACATGACAACTTTGGTTCAAACTCATCAGAAACTAATCTATTTTAATAGGAGGTTATATTCATTTCTCTAAAATGCAGCTGGATGTTACATCTGCTTTGGAAGTCTAGAGAGTAACACCTCTTCAGTCCTCCAGAGAGAAAAAGTTCAGCTTGTATTTAATACCATGGGAATTTTTATCTGGACATGTAGAAGGCATGGAAGAGGGATAATAGTTGGAGATAAAGAAAATGCATATCAGCGACCACTTAAAAAATCTTTCTCCAGGATTACTGGGATCAAATTTAATCTCTGTCTCCCACTGTTTTAGCAAAGAGTTATTGTTGGTAGTATCTCTTTTCAGCCCAGGCCCAGCTGGAGAGTTAGATTTTTGTGATTTATTTTACTGTACCTAATTCCTTGTGGAGAAATCAAAGCTATTACAGTTTAATTTCAAGTTTGTATCTGATATTGAAGAATTGGCTAACTCATGAATAGGCCTGGAAGCAACTTACTTAGGTTATGCAGGGTAAGGGAAGAACAGACTCACAAAGCACATGTGAGATCAGTCGTAGCTTGAAGTCAGGAATGCTACATCAGTTCATTTGGTGTTACAGATCAAACCAGTTCTCAGTGCTACCACAGGAAAATCTTAGTAATAATGAAATCAATAATTCCACTCAATATGTGGCCCTAGAAAACCAATATTGTTTTCTCGGACTAATTCAGAGGACCTTTGGGGAGTTTAGAAGTACTGTGTCAAATCATCTTTTGTGTAAATAAGTATATTTGCAATGTGTAAAAACAACTTCCCACTGGAATAAGAGACAGAATGACAGCAAACATACAAATTAAGTTTGCAACTACAGGGAAAGTGAAACAGCATGGTTTCTATTTGTCTTTATTTTGTTTGCCCTCTGGATCCTTCTACAATCTTCCTGCTAATGTGGTGCACTGATAAGGCAGAAGTCATGAAAAGATAAGAAAGTTCTTAACATACCCTTTGACCATCCTGGCTACCATCTTTAGGCATTGACAAACCTGCCAGTGGTCCTTGTTCTTGTGCTAGGTAAAGGAGTGTGGAGCAGCAGGAGGGGATCTCGCTTTCTCTGCACCCACTGAGCACTCTGAGCAGCACAATGCATGAACATTAGTGTGTCAAGTTGGACCAAGAATAGACCTTACAGAATTTAGGCGCAGGGCTGGTGATGTTCAAGAATTAATATAATAAAATATTAAAGATTGAGACTAAAGATGGAAATTTCTTAATTAGTAATATTGCTGAAGTTTTTTTTAAATGGCTTCAAATTTCAAGGGAGGAAAATGTACCTGCTGTACTATGGCACAGTGCAGCAAGTACACTCATTATCACTGTGCTTTGATTTATAGATCAAAGACTGCTTGCATTCAGACATGCAAGCTCCTATTGAAGTCCACACTAAACCTCTGCTTGATCATGTGCTATCGTTCCACCACGTTTCATGTCTTTGAGAAGTGCCTTTAAGGACCAAGTTTTCTCAGTGTTTATTGGTATGATGATATGAATAATTACTATAGTATTATAGTCAGCAACATTAGGACTACTTGCCAGCCTCAGAGAAAAAGCCATATTGTAATGACAGTCAATACTCATGACTTAGCATTTTATCCTTCCACATATTGAGGTAAATAAATAACAATTTCACACACACTGTATCCTTAAAAGAAAATGAACTGAATGGCTTATAGTGTGCATTTTTCATGTACTTTTCATATATTTCCCAATGTATTTATTCTGCTTCTGTGAAAGGATGCTCTAGGCATTTTCCAAATTAAAGAAAAATTAATGAGCATAAAATGTCTTAATACTTTGTACGTGAACGTGTAAGAGTTTTGTTAGCAGTAGCTGGGCTAAGTTCAACTACAGGTCTTTTAGAAAATATATTTTGTATTTTGTTTGAGACTCCAACTAGAAATTTACCCAGGCCCAAGCTTTAGGGAAGAAACAGTTATCTATTCTGCATTCTTTCCAGGTATTTCTTCTTTAACTCATAAACCCATAGAAACCCTCTGAAATATTAAACAGAGAAATATGTTTTTGGAAACACTATAAAAATACCTGCTTTAAAACAGAATGTGCAAAAGAATGCCTTACTCTCAGTTATTTCAAATGGGCTGTCCTAGAGATAGTGAGTGTGTTAAGTTATGATTCTTCTTAAATCCTTGAATTGGGCTTGAATGAAGATAAAAGGACAGTCAGATGGAGGTTTCTTGTCAGTGGCAAATATTTAGGCACCAGTTCTGTATCTCTCCCTCTTTAGCATTCAAAAACTGGCTTTACTGTGGTCTGGCTTGCCCAGATTCTCAGGCTATGCCCATATCATGCTTCATGCAAGATGCTGTTGTCATTTTGTCCAGTCCTTCCACTGTCTAAAAAGTCTGACCCATCTCTCTTCTCCCAGCAAGTTTTCTTATCTATGGCTTATATGATGTTTAGGAATTGGAAACAATAAATTCTACTAAAGCTGCATCACTTTGTGAGAAATCAGTATGAAATCAGCTTGATATTTCCTGTGAGGCCAGAAGTGAGGCAGTGCAGAGCCGGGGGCTTGGTACCTGTGGCTCATCACACTCGGCTCCCGGCCTCCCCTGCTGTGCTGAGGGCAGGATGTTGGCTCCAGCTGCTGCTGTGCCAGCATCCCTCTGTGGCTGGCAGAGCCACCATCATGCCAGCATCCCTCTGCTTCTAGCAGAGTTGCCATCGTGCCAGTATTCCTTTGCCTGGGGCAGGTGGAGCGCAGAGAAGCCCAGAGCCTGTGCTGGCACATGTGTATCCATCCCTCCTTCCCTGCATAGCACTGCAGAACGAAACCCAGGGAATTTCTGTAACTGGAATAAAAGATGCCTTCTAGAGTGAGCTGCTTCCCTCTTTGAGAAAGGGCAAATTGCTTTTTTTTCTCTCAGTCTTATAGTTTTGGGACTTGCATGTGCGAATATCTACACATGGAGCAAAGAGAACATATCCTCTGCCCTGACCCAATGCCAGGCTGTCAGTCAGCAGGCAGCCCTCGTATTAACATGAAGTTGCAAGGACATTATTTGCATCACCAGTGGAAATCCTGTTACAGAACTGATTTAAAAAGGGGTTGGTAAAATGGCTCTGAGGTGCTCGGTGGATCATGACATATGCTTAGCCAGTGACAGGTGAAATATAAAGCTGATGAGCTGTACTTAGACTGAATCTGCTGAACCTAAGCAATAGCAAAAAAAAAAAATCTCAAGCCTGTCAGGAAAGGATTCTGTCAAGTAGTTTAGGTATCTATTTTGTATTTTATTTTTACATATAATCCTGTGAAAGCCTTCTACCCTAGCAACAAATCTTACTTATTAAGGCTGGTTGTGCTTTTATTTCCACCTATGAATAGTGTACGAAATCCCCAGCCACACAATAAGTACCAGCATGTACTGCAAAAAAGCAGGGTGCTGTTTACAGCTTGTGCTTTGTAGTTACAAATAGCAATTATTTATTTGTTGTTATTTGCTAGATAAGCACTTCATTATGAATGCATCTGCAGCTGAAAGATGCTTCAAGCTGCCTGCCTACAGACTTACAGCAGGTGTAGCTTCCCATTAGTTTAGATGGATTTTATTCCAAAAACATGAACATGGCTTATGCTTCAAAGAGGGCAAGTTGGAGAGCTTTGCAGTTGCAAAGTTGTAAGTTTTATGCACAGACTGTTAAATCTGGCCTGTATGAAGTACCTGGACCACAAATGCATGGGAGATGCCTAGAAAATTACTTCTTCTCCACATCCCAGGTACCTGGGCCCTCTGGTGAGTAGTGCAAGCCCTCATAGCTCTCTTGGGACATGCATGTATTTAATAGGATATCCAGTACAAGAGGAAATGGACTTTCTCTGCTCATGCTCTGTCCTTACAGCTGGTATAAAGGACTATCACAGGACTCTTAAATTTTCTGTAGTAATCTAGTGTTCTTAGAAAGGTAAATAGTTGAAATGCCTATTTGAAAGCAGAGTTACCCAGACATGTTATTTTTCTTTCTCTTTTTTATAAAGCCCAACACTCACCTTTTCTTCTTCATCCAGCATACTTTTTTCTCCTACTGATCTCCTCAAGCTTGCTGCATTACAACTGCTTTTTCACACCTCCTTCTGAATACCACCAGATGATTTAAGTGACTTCTCATTACCTCCCAGCTAACAGTATATCTATGCCACCTCATACTGCTGTTCTAATCACCCCAAGTTTTTTCTTCTTTGAAGGTCTACAGTTCCTGGTTAGTATGAACTATATAAATCCATCTACCATCTCCTGCTTTCTTCTGTCTTCTGATTTTTTTTTTAGTATGCAACCTTTATATAGTAACATAGTTACTGGAATTTCAGCAGCCTATTGCAAACTTTATTGTACATGTATACAGAAGAAAGTTCTTGAATAGATTGAGTAGGCAATAATGTAAACAGAAGTTTAGAGGTTTCCTCTCACTTCAGGTTTCTCCTTATACTTAAAATGTCCTCTGGAGATGGCAGTGTAAAAGCAAAGCACTTAAAAAGTAAAAAATTCAAACTATTTCTCTCTTGATCATTATTCGGTGGGATAAAAGGCCAGCGACAGATAATCAAGCAGTGCTTCTTCAGAACAAAAGCCTTTCCTTTTCTCCCTAATAAATACTCAGTGACTAGCTAAAGCTTGAGGAAATCAATGCACAAAGATGGAGCCAAGCCCAAAATATTGGATTGAAAGCCACTCTGCCTTTAGAATTGAAGAGTATTGCCTTTAAAATTTCTAACTATATCCAAATAGGATTGTATCCATTGGCAGGATTGAGACTTCTGGAGAATAGGTAATTTCCACCAGAAGAGTTTTATGCTTAACGTATTTCCCCATCCATATTACAGCCATTTCACGGCTGGTAAGTACAACTTCTTATATTTGGAGAGTACAGATTCCATATATCAAGGGACATAGTCATGTCAATCATGTGTTTCCTAATGCAGTATAAAATGGATTAGTTACTAAAAGAACATCATTCACTTAAGCAATTATTTTCCTGTGAATATTTGGTATATAACTTTAGAAATAGCTTTCAGAATGATTGTGCATTGATCTTTAGAAAGCTAACTTTAGTCTCATATCCAGCATCCATGAAGACCAAACTAATTGATATAGAACTAAACTTGAATAAACATCGTAATAAGTAGACATGAAAATTAGCAAGTGTTGTGGTCAGAGCTAGGCTGAAATTTCAGAGCTTGAATACAAGAGTTAAAATATATCATCTAAAGCTGAGACTTCACATGAAAGGAGTAAAATAAAAAAAAAGGATGACTGGTCTTAGATATCAACTTCTGTTCAGCTGGGATCAGCTGCAACTGGAAATTATAGTTTTAATAAAAAAACCTAAATGGTCTGGTAATTTACAGGCTTTCCATTCCTAGTGAAAACTGCTGACTAGCATTCTTGCTAGCAGCCTCAGAAAAAAAATGAGGATTTAGTGAATTATAAAAACTATACTACAATTTTCTTAATGGTCTCTTTGGTAGGAATTAAGATAAATTTTAGTTTTCCCATTTAAATTGCAAATAATTATTTTCAAAATCAAAGTGACTAATCTGGAACAGGCTGTGTCTAGGATGTCTGACAAAACCAACTTGCATCAGAAAACATGTCAATGGCTTGAAATATTTCACTGGAAACATTATGGATTCAATGAGCCATAAACAAATCCAGGACAAGGTCAGGAATCCAACTTGATCTGTGCACAACGACTGTCCAGTAAATTTCGAGGCCGTCTGCACAGACTACTTATTGCCCCATGCTTTGGGGAGTGGAATTGTCCCTCAGCTGCTCGAATGGATTTGTTGCCTTTTGGGAAAGATGCCTTATACTGACTGTCACTTTTTTCCTGGAAGTTGCCTGGGGAAGAGTCAGTTTGACAGAGCCAAAAGCATGCTGGGTGCACTCTCACCATTTATCAGGATAGCCATGTGGGTTACCAGGTCCAGAAGCCCTCCCTGGCACTGCCTAAAACCATTACATTGCTGATCCGGTCTAGAGAGGGTTTAGGATTAGGCTCCTGTGGTGGACTGAGCCACACTCTGGGTTTGAGAGGGGCTGGCCTGCAGACAAAGACCTTCCAGGGTAGGAACTGACCAGATACCCATAGATATTTAGTTCTAAGTCACTTGTCCTGGGCTCCCTTCACAGCCAGAGATCTTGGAGTATGAGCCACCCCAAGCTAAAATATATGAATTATTCCTTACAGGGCACATTTCTCACCATTTGCTGTAATACACAAGTAAGGGGATTATCACTTTTCAAGAGAAAGGCTATGCAAACTGCTCTAGTTCTTGTGGTTTGTGAGATTGTCTGCAGTCTGCTCAGCAGGTGGGATCCAGGAGGGCATTTGTTTCACAGGGTGTTTGAAGGTTTCTATAACAGGGGAATGTCAGACTTAAACTGACTTTTGAGAAAAATGAAGTTTTATGTGAATTATAGCATCATTTTTTTGGCCAGAACCTCTACTTTGTAGAGATAATGACTAATCACAGCAGAACACTCTGGAGATTAAGTCTTGCTTATATTTCATCAGTCTTTGAAACTGCCAGTACCACAGAAATACAAATGACACTGTGGTTTTAATTAGGGTCTGCTCCTTTGTCTTTGTTTCTCTTCTGCTGCTGCTCTAACGTTTACATTTTAATGTAGTTTCATGTACAATGTTGACCTTCTATCAACGGTTTTGGACTACTTTTTGAAACAGTACGGCAACCAACACATAAATTTAGTAGTTAGTCATTTTGCATGTGAATTTAAGCATGTTGCCAGGATTTGCACTCGTTTGTTCAAAACATCAAGAGTCATAATTTCATTAAGCGGCCAGAAATGCCACCTGTATTTTAAAGACTTCGATACCATTAAAGACTTCTACATAATTGCAATCAGTTCAGTGATTGATTTTATATTTCACTATGTTGAAATGCTTTCTATTAGGAATGTTTGCATTTTAATAAGCTACAAACATTTTAATAAAAAGGAGTTTTTAACATAAACATGTAGAGAATCAAAGTATTTCTTCCTACTGTTTTACAAAAGTCTCAAATGACCGACAATATTAATGACAACACTTGAAACAAACAAAAATCTTCTATTCCAGTATAAAAACTCTCTTCCAAATAGTTAATGGTGCCAAGATTGAACTAGTTTCTAGTTCAGTGCTTCAATGCTAATTTTTATTTCCTGATTCTGAGAAAACTGTATGTTTCTACATTTTCATCTGCTACATATGTAAAAATATCCATTCGTATTACATAAAACACAACTGAAATAAGTGATCTTTCACTGACTCTGGCAGGTGTAAAAAGTAAAACTAGTATTTGGAAGTACTTTCTTGCATAACATTAAAAAAGCCAGACAGGAAACTCATTGCTACAGGATACTTTTATGGCCAAGAATTTAAAGACATTCCCAGATAAGATATCTCTTATACTACTAAGAGTATTTGCAGCTATATAAACAGTGCTACAAAAGGAACCATAAAAGGAAACATAAAAATGTTTTTATCTCATGCCTGAGAGATAAATTTTATGAGAAATAAAGAATAATAGGTGAAGGACAGATTATTTCACACTTGTCTTCCAGGGTATTCTAGGATTTTCAGTTCAGACTTCTAATACTGTTGCAGATAGGACACTAAAGATAAATATAACGCTGTACACATGCATATTTGCCCAAGTGTTGAATATTACATGAACATGAACCTTATCTCAGAAAGGATGTGCTGGTGGTGAAGGGCAACAAGCTCAATCAGGTCCATAGGCTAGCTCTTATATGGGGAACAACTGAAGAGAGTAGGATTCCTCCATCTCAAAAAAGATGACCTAAGACGGGTAAAATAGAAAACTACAAAATCACAAATTGAATGGAGAGGGCAGAGCAAGTGGAGTAAACTATTTCAGGTCAAAACCTAGGAATAAAAACTAGTAGGAGCCGTGTTCAAAGCAAGTAAAAGGGGGTAATATCCCTTCAACAACAAGCAGATACTTGCAAAGGACATTGTGAACACAAGAAGCTTATGTGGATTCAAAGAATGACTGGAAAAGCACTTAAATAAGAGATCCATAGTGATTTACCAGCAGACAAGTTAAGTCAAGCTCTGTAAATGCCTTCAATGAAAATAGTTTGAGCCCAGGAGAATATTTGGGATGAAATATTATATATGTTTTCCTTGTTCTTACACTTCCCTAGGTATCTCTTTAGCTAAAAAGACCCTTGGTCAGAATTGATATAGCCATTTATATTTTCTTATTCCATGTTTGATCCAGCAGGACGATTGATAAATTTTTCCATATGTGTTGATATGTTTTTCTATATGTACTACAAAACAACAAACTGTATATGCATTTTCACTTAAGAAACATAGATGACATAAACAGACCAAAAGAAACCCTTTAGTGACACTTCAAGTTTCTCAAATAGCTGTAGCTCAGGTTCCTACTACGTTGCAGTCAGCCACCTAAGTCATTATAGATTGCAGCCACTGGTTGGCTAATGACCCTCGTTATATTTACTGTGTATTTTTATACAGACAAATCTTTTATTCTGTTATACAGTTACACTTCTATGCTTAAAAGATCCAAGAGCTATGGCACTTCCTCAAAGTAAGCAGGTCATTTGTGAAATTTGCCACTGTCTACCTTACATTCATACCCTACTGGAGACAACAGAGCCATCTGACACATTGCATTAAATGAAATAATATGGGCTTCAAAATAAACCAGATTGCTATGATGTAAAATAAACTGGATGGTAAGACATGCCTAAGTTAAATAAGACTGAAACTCTTGGTTTGGCACAGAGATGTCAAATCTCTTATCTCTGGTCCATGCTCCATAAGCAATTAAAGAAGCACACAATAGGCCATGCAAAATAGAGAAAGGGGAAGGCTATAATGGGTGCAGGTGATTAACTTCCAAATATCTGTAGATATTAAGCTCATGAAACTTTTTAGACTAATGTGATGCATATCTTTTTAGACTATTCTGGTGCATATCTTTGAATTCTTAGGGATTGTCTGAACAGACAGCTTAAGTGTCACTAATATCATTAGGGTTTTAACAGTTATTAATTCAGCCATTTTCACTTTCAAGGAGTGGAATGCAGTTTTACTTATGAATTTTATTCCTAAATTGTTTCAGGAGGTTGCTGGTGCTAGCATATTTGATTTTTACATGTGCCTCAGCATTTCTGCAGGTTAATAATGTCCTGAAGGCTACAGGATTTCCTTTTGGTTTCCAAAATTACATATGCATTATTGCAAATGGGTTCTGCCACAAAGGAATTCATAATGAAAACATCAGAGGGAATTAAAGTGCTTCTTATAATACTTGAGCTTGCTCCATTAATCTGAGGGTAGAATGAATTGAGTCATTATGTTCCCAGATGGTATTAGGGACCAAATGGGCAGCCCTGTCCCAGCTTGATGGGTTTTTCCCTGTAAGTATTTTTGCTGGGGGAGGGGGTCAGGTCCAGGGGCAGCAAATCCATACTGGGTAATTGAAGTCCCTGAATAATGTTTTAATTCAAATTTTAATCTTTATGCACAGAGACAGCAGGTCATTGTTAACTAGCGAGAGAAGCAGAAAGATTAAAAATGTACACAGTACATTACCTTACGAGGAGAGTGAAGGAACCTAAGTATCTCTTACCGTGGAATCATTTGGCTTTAAAGAGCTGTCTTCTCATATCCATATGCATGACTTTGTTGTGAATTCATTGGGGTCTGAAAGGTGCCTGAAAACCATTAGGTAGCATAATATTTATAACAACAGTGTTATGTTAGTTATGATGGCCAGGGGTATGAATGAAGCAGTGTCTTTAATCAGGCCAACAGATCCACCTGGAAAAAACAGTCCACCTTTTACAGCTGGGACAGGAGCAACAAACCTGAAACTAGAACCTATTAAAGTAGTTAAAGGGGGTGATTCAGCCAGTGTCCTGTGCATTTTTCTTACGGAGATTTGTTTGCTTTTTTTTTTTTTTCTCATTCATAAAGGAGAAACATCTAGATTGTGGATGTATCTGAAGATGTAATGTATTCTGCAAAAGAACACTCCCAAATAACTTCTGCAAACATGTTAGAGTTTTGAATACACTGCTCACATACTTAAACCAGCTCTATGTGATGATGATGACTGGGGTCTTTTTACACTGCATATCATGAACAGATACAACTCTGTTCTGGCTGTGCTCCAGGTGGATATGAATACTACAAGATGGAAAATCTGTGAGACTATGTTAGATGACACTGAGTCTGGATGTGCACACTGGAAGCTGGATTTGTTTGCCCATAATTGTTGGGTCTGCACTAGTGTGGATATACAATATCATTTCAGTCTGGAGCTTAACAAGCTTGCATATGACCACAGGAAACCATGAATATTCACTCAAATTATTTCCTTGCATGTGAAAATGAAGCTGACAAGTGTTGGAATCTGGGAGATGAAAATCCATGTACGCTGCCTCGCAAAGCTAAATCCATCTGCTGCATCCTTGGGTTTAACAAGAGGCCTCTGCTGATAACGCTGAGCTAGGATTTGTGTGACTTTCAGGCCACCTCCTTTCAATAATGGGAACCAGTAGAATCGGAAATGTCAGGGCTTGTAGATCCCAGAGGAAGGTGTTCCAGTTCCAGCGGATATCTATAGGACCTTTTAGCTCCTCTCTTTTCAGCGTGGGAATCCTCAAAACTGATGAACTGGTCCATTTCATTTTGAAATGAAGAAAGGATGGATCTTATCCATATAAAAACCTTTTGCAGGGTTTTGTATCTGCAGCATATTTTAATTAACTGAATTACATTGAAATTAAATTTAATTTTGAATCACTGATTCTAGATCACTTTTCAACATTTGAACTGAAAAGTAAAACTAGTCTCCTTCCTCACTTATTTGGGACTCTTTTTAATAATCATCAGTTTGAAAGACTTTACTTTTCTAATTAAGTGATTAGATTTTTTACCATTTCACTTTTATTAATGCTGAAATTTTCTTTAAATCACAAATTTCAGGAATTTGGTCTTTAAGGAAACAATACTATCATGAAACACATTGTCAACTAAAATCATGAATTGATTTTAAATTTCAATAATTCTTATGGAGGCAATATTTTTTAAGTATAAAATTTAATTATACTAAACATTATATTTAAATAAAATAAAATAAATTTAAATTAAAAAGTTATATTTCGGAATGTAACTATTCAATAGAAAAAGCTTTGGGATAATTGGAATTTAATTTCATGAAAAAACAGAGTTAATTATTAAATTAAAATTGAAAAGGCAAACAGACTGGAAAATTCGCTCACAGTGAAATGTTAGAAACTTGTTTTAGGCCAGATTTTTCTTCTCAGCCTTGCTTTACTTCCCTCTTGTCTTTTGCCTCTAACCGACTAGTAAAGTCCCCAAGTCTGCTACAGACCCTCGAGGGCTCCTCTTGCACCCACTTGGCACTAGTTATGCAGATTTTGCTGCACAGTCAAAGGCAAGCAGAAAATAAGACTTCGAAAGACCACGTCAACAGGAAAGTTGCATCTAGCATAAAATAATTAACTAAGAATTTTATTTATATGTGTTGGTTTACAGCTGTGAAGAGTGTTCACTCATTTCAGGATTCGGGGTACTTTCCCTTCCCTCCAGAGAGGGAAAACTGAAGCTTTCTTTGGAAGTCTGATTCCATGGATTTCCATGGATTTCCAATTGTCTTTGAACTTGCTCAGAAATGAGCCTAACTGGCAGTGCTCAGGAACATGCAGACTGACTAGATGAGAGCATATCATATGGTCTTTCACAGCTTGTGTCCAGTTTTCACAACTCACTCATGACTCTTGTTGCTTCCCCTCTGCTGATCCCATGCCTCTAACAAGTCTGTGACATTTTGTTTGCTCTTTTTGACTGAAAATACCTCATTAAACCTGTTTCTCTTTTGTCATGAATCTCATATTTTTCAGTCATACACAAAAGCCTCAGGTTGGGACTCCAGCTTTTTACCTGTTATCTCTTTATGTCAGTCATGCATGAACTTTGAAGATGCAGTTAAAAAGCTGTCGCCAAACACCTGGATAGCTTTCAAGAGCAGAATAGGTCATGTCTGCTGACTGTGGTATCCCCAGCTGCACTGCTGAAAATCTACAAAATGTGCCCCACCCCAAGCCAAACAAAGACCATGTCCTTGGAGCACCACTTCCTCTTTTGAGTCCAGTGCTTGGAGGAGAAAGAAATCAAAGCTTCTGATTAAATTCTCAAAGGAAAAGAAAAATATTCTAGGGAGTGCTTAGAGACAAAATATTTTTGGAAAAGAAAATGTGCTCTTAAAATTTTCTGCACAGTATAGTCTTGGAACTGTTGTGAGATCTAAAAGTGAAGCTTAGATTTGGGGTCTGACAGTAGGCAGGCAATGGCATGGCAGTGAGTTGAAATAAGGCAAAATAAACTGAGATTTCTTCTTACTATAATTCCATGTTAGTAAGAAGAAAATTCTAGGACGCTTTCAAAGAGATTTTTACAAAAAAAAAAAAAATCCTCGAAAAAAAAAAGTGTGTCTTGGTTATTTTCCCTGTAGGCTGGTGCCATTGTTGCTAAGCTGTGCATTGATGCCAAGATGTGTAACATTTCAGTCATCAGCAATCTGGCAGGTATTTTGTCCC
>VZSV01000135.1:1570134-1600410 GCA_013398735.1 Nothocercus julius
ATTTTAAAGGAGAAATACCAGAACCTGTGTCAAAAGTCATTGAAAACAAAAAGAGCCTTGATGGTGAAAACACTAAAGCAAATGCATTTTGGATGCAGTAGCTTGTCTCTCCTATCATCCTCTTTATGGTTATGAGAAACACACTTCTAAGAATGGAAAAGGTCACAGTGTACCTAAACTGAACATAATTAGTCTTCATTATGAATACTTTTGGTTTTCCAAGAAAAGCAAAATTGCCTAAAATGACTGGTGATAAAAAGCCAATCTATAATGAATCCCTCAGCTGCAGAGAACTGGAATAAAAATGCAATGGAAAGAATTTCTGGATTGATTTTTGCCATAGAAATATAGTCACCAGCAAAGCATTCATCAAATGCTGGCTGGAAGCTGACCTCTATTACTCTGCTCTTCCTTACTAGATCATCTTTGGTAAAAAGCTGTTTCCAGTCTTATGAATATGTTGGCAAGAGAGTAATGTGTAACCCAAAGCAGGATGCTTGGAGAAATTTTTCATATATCCAAAGAGAAGCTGACTAAATAGTATGTCAATCAGAACATCAGGCAGTGTTTCAACTGGTCATGTTAACAAATCAACTAAGAAAGCCATTAGAAAATACACAGAACTATACAATAAAGGTTTTGGTGAAGAGTGTGCTGCAGCAAATATGCCTCAGGAGTTACAGTACCATTTAGAAATTAACAACCAGTCTATACCTTCTGGATTAAAAGTGGTGCCAATATACCATAGGGAGCTGAGGACTGTGCTTATATGCCTGCAAAGTGTTGAAGTTTGTTTTTGACAGATTTGAGTGATAACTGCAGCACTGAAAATAGCATCATGGCTTGTCGGAAGATAAGTCACTTTGCATATTTCACTGAGGCCAGCATAATGCAGGATGAAGACCAGAAAGAAAACAAATCGGTAAAGATCAGCTGCAGAATAAATATCTGCTTATGGAGGTTACAGACGAAGGATTTTCATTTTATATTGAAATACTGAAAGTGGGGATTTTCTTTTTTGGGGGAGAAGTGTTGAAATCTAAAAATTTACACCACTTTACCAGATTTATCAAACCTGGTAAATTACCAAAATTTACCAGAACAAATATAAAATCAGCTAAAGTGAATTTTAAAAATATGACTAAAGTACCTTTTTTTTTAGAGTTTTTTTTTTTTTTTTTCTATTCTAATGTCTTTATATGTGGCTGCATAATTCATCATTATTATATGGACAAATTGACTGGAATATGAAATAATTTTAATGAAAAACTGTAAAAATAGCACCAAGCATTCAGTTAAGAACACAGCCTTCTTTCCAGGAAATCCAATAATAAACAAAGCATTCTGAAGAAAGCTGTGATTTTCATCAAAATAATATTTTCTGATAAAAGAGCAGCTAGTGAAATTGTTTTGACCAACTGTAAGAATAATCCACAAAATTTCTAGAGTTGCATATAACATGAGAGATAGGGGTTTTATATGACAGAATTGACACTTGGAATGACACAGACCTATTCTATAGCTTCTAAAAGGTGTGCAGGATTTTTCTAAACAGCACTGATAACGAAAGTCATGATACCATAATGAAATGTAATCTGAATCTTTGTAACCAGAGGAGGGAAAATACAATTCAAACTTTGATTGCTATTACACAGGAGCTGCAGAAGATGAGCTATGATAAATCAGATGTCTAGCCTGTCTGTTAACTCTATGCACTAACTGTAGTTAGGATGAAGTTCAGCATCAAGCCTTCTTTTGCCTCAGTCAAAGGACAGTGGACAGCAGTCATCCAGAAATATTCTTGTTGCAATCATCCTCCTGTCCAAACTAGTTAGTGACAACTTTTCTCAAGAAAAGATGTGATATTACACAGAGATACAGTCTACATCTGAAAAACTGTTAAAAATAAAAAGAGAGACTGAGGTCTTGTGAAGTGCTGGAAGGATCATCATTCTTCACAGTTCCTCCCAGGAAATAGGATGGGCTGAACAGTGCATGACCGAGCCTGAGTTAATCTTCTTGTAAAAGCAAGAGAAGGCAAGAAAGAAAAGCATTCAATCCTCTTTTTTTTTTTTTTTTTTTTTCTTTTTGCAGCTCAAACAGCTCCCGCATCACCATTCTAGTTGTCATTTTTTTTGGGTGACTGCTCATTGCTGTCAGCTTTGCCGATGTCTGGAGTCAGATGGTGACATGCGAGGTCTGTGCCCCGCTGACTCCCAGGACCGCTCAGCCAGATGTCTCCTGGGACATGAAACTGGGCTGTGTGTTCATATCCTGTAAAAGATACATTTAATTATTTCATTAATTGTGATTTTAATTTCCAGGGGTGAATGCAAATACTAGCCTTGACCTTCTCTTTCAAGTTCAGTCCAAGGAAAAAAAAATATCTTAAAATACTCCATCTTTCAGGGATTCCACTCCAAAAGGAGAAGCAAAAATTGAGAATTATATTCAGAAGAGAAATAGAGAAATATTCAGCTCGAAGCTGAAGCCTATCTTTTTTTCTGCCTACCTTTCTACTCTCAAGAAGAGCAATTATTTCTTCTTTCCAAATGCTGCCCTCAACCCTCAATAAACTTTTCCTTTGCATTTTAAGGAGCAAGGATCTCCTCCTAACATGATCCTTGGTGGAAGGGAGCATGTTTCTTGCAAGGGGAAGTTTGTTTCGGATGGTTGCAGGACCCCTGTAGCAGGGAGCTTTCTCCAGGGACTGTCCTTGGAATGCAGCTGTTCCTGTTCTGCTGCCACCCTTGCATTTTGGACATTGTTGGAGCAGGACTGACAACTCACCTCAAAAATGGGGATGATATGGAAAAGAATAGAAAAATACATTTTCAGATGTTCTGGGTTAGATTCAAATTAAAATAATGTTACCCAGGGATAATCCATCTCTTGTGACTGTCTAATGATCTTACTCCATATTGTATTGATGTTCACCTGAATACATCATCTGAAGTTATACCTGCTTTCCTCAGGCTGAGTCTCAAAACAGATGAACATTTTTTGTCTTTGTCAATAATAAAATTACTTATGTCACCCTTGATATTGAAACAAAACTCAATTATGCTGCCTTTGATACTCAGATGAACTACCTAATTTAAAGATTACACATATTCCAGTCTTTTAAAATTACTAGAAATGATCTACTATTTTGTATGATAGATGAGTTATTAAAAGAAGTCAGATGGCGAGCTGAGAAAACTTTTTAGCTAAATTACATGGAGAGTTTCATTAACAATTTATTTTGCACGGAAGAAAATTGTAACCAAGAATTGACTGGAAATGGAGAAGCACTTAGGTTAAACTCTTGACAAATTGTCATTCTTGCCCAATAGAAATGAGAGTGCAACGGAGCAGGTGTGGAGGCAGGTGGGTGTCAAGGGACAGTCTAGATCAAAATGCTATAAAACTATAACAGATTAAAAAGATGTGGAAACATTATTCAGTGTCCTGGGGGATATGGCCTGAGCAAATTGCTTGCTGGTATATTTGGTTGGTGCTGAATGGGGTGCATAATACAGGGTTTGGAAGATTGGATTCTGCTCTGGGCTGCTACCAGCCATGAAGATGCAGCGGCCTGGCCAATAATCACACTCTTTTCACCTCGATGTGGTACCTTGTGGGGTCAGCTGTTAATGGGTGAGAAATATTATATGGCACGTAAGCTTATTTCTTCAAACACTTTTGCACAAGCGGCTTCCTTGTGCAGAAGTCTAAGTTCAGAAGGATTAAAGGAGTTTTTTCTTTTTTTTTGCTAGAGCAAAAATCCTAGTAAAGCCAGAAAAGCCTGTAGTTTTCATATAATAGACATATAGACAGCAGTTGTCAAGGTAAGGGGACAGAACATTTTTCAGAAGTTGCTTGACGTAGTGGTATTTTTCTTCATGTATTCATTTGCCTTTTCATAGAACATAGGAGTATTATTTATTTTGTTAAAAAAAAAAGAGAAAATGTCAAATCTTTGAGATGTTGGCCTTTCAGCAGGTGAGCTCACCAGTGTATAAAGGAGGTCAGTGAGCTGAACTTTGGCTGTGATATTAATATTTCATAATGCTTTGAATCAGCGTAATTTACCTCATCAGTCAGGTCGTGTCACACTCCTGAGCCTTCTGAGCCCTGAAACATCGCTAGCAGTTACAAGCCCTGCTCTCTTTGAAGGCAATGGCAGAAGGGCTGGGAAGGTAATTTCACCTCGAAGCAAGCTCAGAACCTTCTGTACTTTAGAAATGAAAGCAGAGCTCATTTTAGTCTTTTTTTTTTTTTTTTTTTTTTTTGTAGAGCAGAGAGGAATGCAAGCAGACAGGTGGGATGTGATATTAATAAATAACAATAATTGAATTAATTCTCTGAACCTGGGAAGAAAATATGCCAGGGCTATCTTTATATTTTCTTGTTATGGAGGCTTTTTATAGTGGAATCTTGGACAATGACAAACATTTCCAGGCTTTCTGATAGTAAGAAATACCAACTATCAGTAAAATATTTGGAAAGAGCATTGGACTCCACAAGCAGGAAGCTGTTTTTCTTCTGTGAAACTGAAATCCTAATAATACTGTTTACAATGACCGAACAGCTAGTGCCATTTACCAGTGACTAGTAATTATATTTCAAAGTAATGTTAATGTACTTCAAGACTAAGTGGGGAAAGGAACAAGCAAAGCTCTTAAATACATGTTCACTTAACTTCAGCATGTGGTATCTGCCCTATTGACTTGCAGTTAGTAGGGATCCTTATTTTGCTTTAATCTCAATTTCTTGATCTCTTTTCTAAGCGTCCCTCATTAAAGGTTCTTTGAAGAGCCCCACCAGCGCTCTTGGGAAACTTGTTCTGTGAGGTGTGGGGACAATATCCACTTCTCTGCTAGTGTGCCCATGGCAAACTGATGGGGCAAGGAGAGCCTAGCTTTCTTGCTTCCTGCAGCATCCATAGCCCTGGGCGCTCTGGGATGTGCGGCAGAGTCTCTCACCTCTCCTCCTCCAGGGTAAACCTTAGGATTCCCTTCTGTCTCCCCAAGTTTGGGAAATGCTGATTGGCAAACTTATCCCGAAGCACATGTAAAAGTCATGTCCAGTTCCCTCTGCACACAGTCTTATTTTTTCTTTGCCAGTGCATCTCAGTTCAGACCTGCATTAACCTTGCTGTTCCACACTCCCTTCAGAATACCTCACAGTAGTGCAAAGCTTAGTGACTATCTGGGAATGCAGAAAAGCTCATCAAATGTGTTTTCCCCTGTGTGTTTTCAGCAAAGATATGATACTACCCACTGAGACACCTTGCCTCATGTCTTGTACTGGTCTATAAATCTCAAGGTAATTCTTTGCTTCAGCTTCCTGTTTTACAGCTATAAACATGTCTGTACAGTGCAGATGCCTATCTGAACACCATCAATAATGGTAGAGGTAGAAAAGCATTAGAGGACAGAAGAACTTGCTGCTCAGACTTTCAGTATTAAATTCACACATGCCCTCTCACCTCTTCTATGTAGAAGTTACAATTTTTATTGCATGAAAGTTCATATTCATGGGCTGTTACCTTTGTTTGTCACTTAGGATTATTCGTGAACACTGTTCCTCGTTATTCCTTCCCTCCTTCAAAAGCTTGGACAAATAGAGGTTGTTTCATTATTCATTATTTTGTATTAAAGCACATAACAGTGTTCCACTTTCTTTTTTCAAGTAAAAGAATAATTTGAATGTGAATGTAAATATTCAAATTTAATCACATATTCTTAGGCACATGCTGTCTACAATTCTACAATACATATATATATATATATACACACACATCCATATATATATTTATATTGCACATTTAAGAGACAGACTTGGTAAGCTACCACTCCCTTAAAAAGCTGTGCCACAACACTTGTTCTGTTCACACTTATATATAAATGCAGTTCTACTGAGGATTTTCTGTGGCTTGTACATTCAATGACTGTGAGTGAATTCATAGTAATCTCTTTTTATCATTCTCTTAATAGGACTGAAAAGAGGAAGGCATGCTTGCTATGTGTTGTGGAAATTTTGCTGTACTTTGTACTACTATTAAATGAATAGGACAGCACAGAAGAGAGTACGTTCTCAAGAAAGCAGGAGTTAACATCAAATCCTAAAGTAGTGCAGCTTGTTTCAGGCAAACCCAGTAAACATTTATATTGTGCCAGCTCTGCAGTCAGGAATCATTTTTAATATCTGACAATGGCTAAATTAGACAGTTTTCCATTACTGCCTAGAAAAGTAAAAGCGTAATTGCCACTTGAGTCTGGATTCTGCATTGTGATATTTAACACATGCTGAATGAGCAAGCTAAAATCAATAAAAAGTAGACTGAAACTTTTGCTTTCCCTGTCTTTTCTTATTGTTTCCTAGGTAATTGATGCAAGTATTTATTGTAGAGTTTTGGATAGCACACTCTTCATTGCCAACCAGAGCTCAGAACAAGTGTATTGAATGAAGTCATGCAGGTTTGCTACAGGTAGTAAGTAAGCATGGTTGTGCCTTTGCAGAGGTGGAAGCAGGATGCCACTTTTTAGGACTTCTGTATGTCGGTACAAAATTATAATTCTGGAACACCAAGGTGACGTTTGGTGTATGTCATTGCCCTGAGGCCCAGATACTAGGAGTTGCGAGTAGTGCCTAGACTTGTGCATTGCTGGTAAGGGGGTGCCTCTTTACAAAGGTGTCAGGACACCTTTGACAGTCATGGACAGTAGAAGAGACAGTAGATGGGAGAGGATTGTTCCATGGGCTAGCTCTGACCTTCAGGCCATCACTGCGACATCACTGTGTAAGACAGTCACCGGATCAGTATGCAAAAAGAAATTCAACCATTGTCCTGAAATATCTCTTACTTGACGTTAGAATTGGGGCAGTCTGTTAATAAATGTACCTGAGTCCGGAAACAGTTGTTACAGGTGCCAGTTCATTCAGACGAATGATGAATCATGATGAATTCAGATGCCCTTTGAAAATGCATGGGCACTTCTCATAATTTCTGGAAAGCCGTGTGAAAGGTAAGCAAAGGAAACCCTGCAGAAATCCTTCCTTCTCAAATCAACATTCTGGGCATTTTTCACACAATGATGCCTTGGATGACATGGGATTTCCCTTTGCTCAGACATGGAATGGCTATGGTCACATTTGCTATAAAAATATATTAAAGTTGAAAGAATAATCTGAAGAGAGTAATTCATTTGACATATTGATTTGCCCTTTCACTTTTTTATCTGCCTTGTCCATTTAGACAGTGAGGCCTTTGGTCACATCCTGACCCCAGTAAAGTGAATAGTAAAATTCTGATAGACTTCAGTGAAGACGGGATCTTACCCCAGGGTTTTTCCCTAGCAGCTCTATGGAGTCTTGATATTTACAAAGACAAGTGGACTAATTATTTAGATAAGGATACAAGGAATGAACAAGTAGTTCTGAAAGCAATACAGAAAAGAGTCTGATCTGGCCCCTGTTTGAATTCCCCACTGTTTAATAAGAGGTGAGGGCACAGCTCCAGCTTTCCTTCTGTGGGGGTCTAATAAAGTCTCCCTCTTCTTTTTGATACCCTATTTTCATGAAGCTATGGAGAATATCATATAATGAAAATTACTGGATGGGAGGAAAGGGACGAGACACACATAGAGAATGTGATTCCATAAGCCATATATTCTAGAAAAAACAATTTAAAATTACTATTTTCCTGAGGAGTTTTAATTGGTTGCTCTTTACATCCACTTTATTTTAGAGATTTTTAGCATTATTCTCAAAAGAGAATTTTAATAGACTCTTCATTTTCACTAGCTGTAGTTCTCTAAAATGTGCCTTCGTGAAATCTAATATGTATTTCTTCACTATTAAGGATCCTCTAAAATAAATTACTGTGGAGGTTTTTCACAAACTATCAAAAACCAAATGAGAAGAAGAAAGGGCGAAAAGTTCCCTCCAAAACCTGTTTATTGTCCCCTAGATAGAGTAAATTACAGAATAACAAAAAAAAAGGTTAGCTGTGTTTTACATAGATGTGTATATGGCTAAGCATGTGTAGAAGGACTTTGCTTAGATTATAGAAGAATATATTTTGAAGAGGTACAACCAGAGAAAATTAAGGTTATATTTACAAAGAGTCCTAAAATAAAGCAAGAAAAAAAAAAAAAGGAACAAATTAATTTTTCTCTGAAAAAGAACAGCCATAACATACACAGATGATGCAATCTCACAAGGAATTGTCTGAATATCTCTAGTTTAAAGAACTTACTTCTGTAGAAAAAAGAGAGCAATGAAAATGAGATAACCAGTTTCTGTTTACTACTCAGTCTGTGCCCATTTTTTGAAGAATGACTATACTGTAAATCTTCTTGTAAACGGTAAATCTTCTAGCAAATTTTCAAAAATTGCGAAATGGAGTGCTGATTACTTGTACAAGTTTTCATTTGCTGATAAAGTCAAAAGTGTATTCAGCAGAACTGAGAGACTGGGAATTCAGAATTATCTGGCAAGCATTTTGGAATGTCCAGGAATTTTCTGTACTATTGACATCAAAAATTTTCTGAAAAATATTCTGCTCCTTGGGTATGAGTTCGTATTGCAGCCTGACAGCAGAAAGGTGGATGCAATTTCAAACTGTTATATATAGTGACATGGTATTGAAGAACTCTGAGGTATTGATCAGAACATGCAGTAGAATAAATGACAGACTCAGGAATGGATTTAAGTGACAGACTTCAACTTTATGGCTTTAACAGTACAGCTGTGCAATAAATGTCTAAATCACATACACACAGTAGGCACGTAATACACTTCAGTGCATGGTTACAAGATTCCAGCCATAAAATCAATGATTTATGATGGAACTTCCTCTTCATCTCATGAAAGGACACAACCTTTTTCCCGTGTGAGCTTGGGTAGAGGTTAGCACAAATGAAGTTCTTCTGAAGAGTCAACTTCTGCTTCCACCAGGCAGGTCTGGATTCATCCAGTCTAACTTTAGATATCTCACTTAGTTGCCCAAGTTAGATGGAAATATAAGAAATAAAAGATAGAATGGAAATGTTCTCAGGAGGTTCTTTTTCTCTGCTGACTGCATAGGAAGCTTGGAGTAAACAGTTTTCTAAGCTAGCAAAGATAGGCACCTCAAATAAATATCTAAGATTAGATGAATCTAGGATACGAACTGCCAGGCAAATCTATTATATTACCCCTGAGAGAAGTACAAGAATGTTAATTTGTCTTCTCTTTCTACACAGGAATTTTTCAAAATATACCTATTAGGGGGAGAGCAAAGAGGCAAAAGTCAGAAGGTCTAGATCCCCCCAAATCCTCAAAGCAGTCACCAAGGATTAAAGGAATGTCTAAGGGGAAATACTTGAAATTAGATTGTCTCAGACCTAATCTGCTCCAACAATTAGCCAGATTGCTTTTTTGAGGTCTGTGTGGTGGGAAGGTGAAGGAATGAAACAGAAGTATCTAGTCATGTCACATCCTCTATTGCATTCATTCTTCTCTTCCCACTGATAAGGATAAGATCTTTGAAGACAGGAGGCAAGTGAACAGAGATAGAGATACATCATAAATGTAAACATGTGGAAAGGTGTATTAATACCTTTTGACTATCTGCTTCCAGATACCATGGAATTTATGCTACATGGCTTCATATTTTTCCTCAATCTTACACTATACATCACTGTGCTATCCCACCTGCTTCCCACCTTTTTAAATCTGGGAGAAAATTCTTCCCAGACATGAGAAGACCATTCCTTGTTGGCCTTAGATGGCCTTAGATATGGGTGAGTAAAGAAGAGGAATCATAGAATCATTAAAGTTGGAAGGGACCTCTAGAGATCATCCAGTCCAACCCCCCTGCACACGCAGGGTCACCTACAGCATGTGGCTCAGGACTGTGTTCAAGCAGGTTTTGGAAGATCTCCAGTGAAGGAGACTCCACAACCTCTCTTGGCAAACTATTCCAGTGCTCTTTCACTTCCACTGTCAATTTTTTTCTTAAGTTCCTGTGGAACATTTGGTGTTTCAGTTTGTGGCCGTTTCCTCTTGTCCTATCAGCGGCCATCACTGAGAAGAGGCCGCCCCATCCTCCTCACTGCCTCCCTTGAGGTGCTTAGAGACACTGATCAGGTCCCCTCTCAGCCTTCTCTTCTCCAGGCTGAACAGGCCCAGCTCTCTCAGCCTTTCCTCACAGGGCAGATGTTCCAGGCCCCGGATCATCCTCGTAGCCCTGCGCTGGACTCTCTCCAGCAGCTCCACATTCCTCTTGCCCTGGGGAGCCCAGAACTGGACACAGTACTCCAGGTGTGGCCTCACCAGGGCTGGTAGAGGGGCAGGATCCCCTCCCTCGACCTGCTGCAGACGCTCCTCCTAATGCACCCCAGGATCCCCTTGGCCTTCTTGGCCATGAGGGCACTGCTGCCTCATGGTCAACTTGTCATCCACCATGATGCCCAGGTCCCTCTCTGCAGAGCTGCTCTCCAGCAGGTCGGTCCCCAGCCTGTATTGATGCATGGGGTTATTTTTCCCCAAGTGCAGGACCTTGCACTTGGCCTTGTTGAATTTCATAAGGTTTCTCATCTCCAACTTGTCCAGTCTGTCCAGGTCTCATGGGATGGCAATGCAGCCATCTGGGGTATCAGCTATTTCTCCCAGTTTTGTATCATCAAATTTGCTGAGGGAGCACTCTGTGCCTTCATCCAGGTCACTGATGAATAAATTGACAAGGATGGTGCCGAGGACTGACCCCTGGGGGACACCGCTAACTACAGCACACAAGGTTCCAAACTCAAGCAAGAGCTTGAGTTCAAGGTGTCAAAAATTTCATCTCTTTCTGAAGCAGCCCTACTAGAATTCATAGCACAACTCGGAAAGAGTAACATCTCAGAGGTCCAATGTCTTCTTCATGACTTTGACAAGTTCATTCCATCCTTATGCATGATTAGCAATCCTGGCATCCCAGATCACACACCTAAAAAGGCCTTGTCAGCTTTCAAAGGACAAACGTGTCCATGTCTATATTCCTGCAGCATGACCCTGACCCTGTTTCTCTGCTGATTCGTTTGTAAGCACATGAATTTCAGTGACACTGCTTCTTCCATAAATTGCCCGTTCAGTCATTCCAATGCACGCCCAGAGCTGCCCCGCTGCTGCCTGAAGCAGGAGGTCACTAATCCTGGCAGCCAGCAAAAAGGCTTCAACAAAAGCTGCTTTAATCAGCTGGCTCCTATTCCTACAAAGGTGATTTCTGAGTAAGGCATCCTTTAACCTGAAAAAAATATTGATTTGGAATACCTGTCTCCTTCTGTGTGTTGACACCAATAGCAGCTTTAACAAGAGCCTCTCTTTCTAGTATCTTGCAGAATGGTGTCAGATCGGGGAGGTGGTTCAAGATCACAGAGGAAATTGATTCAGTGCAAGGTATTTATTGCTCCTCTTTGTCGTCTCAAGCTTATAGATGGGCCAAACAGGAAAAGTCTCTTTTGCAGCCTCCTACATTTAACAAATGTTTCCACATGTTTGTGGAAATCTTAATTATCAAAGGTTTTCTGCAGTCCTGAATCTTGAGATTAGTCCTAGAATTGATGAAGCTCAAATACAAATGAATGGAGTAAATTTGTTCCGAAGAACGTAGATTGTGCTCCTATGGATGTCATGAATGGGAAACTGTAAAAAAAACTCCTGCCATCTGTCATTTTTTTGTGGAATGCTTGGCAATACATATCATCACCTAAAACTGGAAGCTGGGCTCACATAGTCTTCATGGCTCAAGACCAAAAAAGAAGCTGGGGGTGAGTTACAGGCAGACATGTATAGGTGGCCCTATAGTAACAATATTTTCTTTCCAATCTTTCAGTCAGATTCTGCTTGTGGCCACTTCTTGTAGCCACAAGAGAAATTAGGAACAAGCGCACAATTTCTAAAACTTCCTCAGTGACACACAGAATAATAAAGGTTTGTCTACACTGGATAGAATGACAAGGAAATTTATGACTAAGCTAATAAATCACAGATATTTTAAAGGTGCTAATAAAATTCCAGTGATGGAAAGAAGCTGCTAAGAATGATACAAAGGGGTGAGATCAGAGCTAATGCAATGTCATGAAAGACTAATATAGACTGAGTATCACAGAAGCAGAATCCCAAGAGGGAGAAAAAAAAAATGATATTAGACCTTGGAAGGGAAGAGATTTCTGGTAGTATGAAGAGCAGATGAAAATGCCAATACTAGATTACTTGCAACACACTACTTTATGCCTCTAAAGTTGTGTGATTCCTATTTATACACAATATTTTGTTATGTTCCAGGGATACAAGAAAGCGAGCAGATAGAGCATAAACTGCATCCTAACCAGCTTGTTTTCTGGACCCAATAATAAAGATGGGCTGTTAAGTTATATACTTTCTAATGACTTTCACTACAATAAGGAGAATATTAGTCAAGTAGAGAGAGTATGTTACTAACATTATTTTAAGACTCTGTTGAAAAGATAAATCTTAAATTACCCTAAAAAAGTCTGAGGCAATAATATTTTTGAAATAACGGTGTTTTTATATATATATCTATGTAAAGAAGGTGAAACTGAACCTTCTTTGAGGTTTCAGAGACTTATCTTTTTCTACCCAACAGATTTGGTTTCTTTGTTTTTCAGTTTGATCCCATTATTTTCAGGCATGCAGATGGGGATTTAAATATGGGAAAACTATTATGCACTCCTATTCCCAGGACAACTTGATACATGAAATAACAAACCTTAAAAAATCAGAGAAGTACCAATACAAAGTATGAATTTGGGTCCATTTGCTAAAGGTAGCTATCTAGAGTAGGCTAATGTAAAGCATAACTCTGGCTTCATTCTGTTTTCTTAGCCTGAATTACTACCAAAATTGATTGGAAAAGTTTAGATACAGTTGAGATAAGCATCCAGTCTTGTTGGGACTTATTTGGCTAGAAACTTGAACCATTTAAAGATTTTTCCTTGGTAGCGCTAAGTCTTATTGTCAATAACTATGTAATATATGGGATGCAAGTAATGCCCAATAGGTCATGCTAAATTCTGATGACAGTTTAGAATAAAGGAGAACAGTACTTTTGTTATTTAGGCAGTGAAAACACAGAAAATCTGAAATAAAATACTGAAATAAAAATTACTTACAAATGAAATTTTCTAATAAAAGAACAGAGACTCTCTTGCATAAGAGAAAAAAATGCATAAAATTCTCCAATCCATTTAAAAGTAATTTTTTTTTCTAAAGAAACTACAGATAAACTATTCAGAGGAGCTCACCACACATGATTTTTCCTTTCTCACATGATCAGTGTATCAATCCTGGCAATTTTCAGTGTCATTATTCAGACTGCAAGAAAGATTCATCTAAAGGAGTTGACAAGGTTTCACTTCTCTGCTCTCAGAAATTTATGACCAATAAGTAATAAAATTATTCAAAATCACTGAGAATTATTTATGAATTACAATGATCTGTTTCATGCCTAAAACCACTGCCTGCATACATTCAAAGCATATGATTCTTCCCAGTGGTGAGCTATGTGTAGTAGTTCAGTTTTTCATCATGATAGCTTTAGCACCTCAGGTGATGGTATGGATTTGTGCATGTATGTAAATTTGGAGCTTGAAATATGCACTTCTTAAAAAAGAAAAAAAACTGCTCTCTGAGTTTTATCATGAAGACTTCTGTCAAACAACTCAGGCCATGAGAATTCATGGCAAAGCAGTTGAGTGAGGAAGACACATACCCCTGTGCTCTTCTTGGTTTTCAAATCCCTGAGTTGTGTCTTCTAAAAGATGTTAGGAAAGTTATCGAGAATACAGTTTTATACTTGTGAATGTGGATATGTTGAAATAAATGTCTCTCTAAAAGTCACAATATTTTAAAAGGCAATTTTAGTGCTAATGGAGCCAATGCTACCAGTCTCACTAGATTTGCTTCAATTCCCATTTGAGTCAATGGAGAGAATCCCATTGGCTTTGAGTAGGAATTAGATTAGCAGGATTTATGAAGCAATTGTGATGGCCTGTGTAAGGAATAGGAAACTCTTGAAATTATCCCCTTTTTGAAGAAATCAGATCTCTCTTTATCTTAGCTTCAAAATGCATGTTGAGAGAAAAGGAGGAAAAGCCAAACTTCCACTTAACTCAAGTAGTCTGTGTATATTGTACTATATGAAAGGAAATAGAAAATGCCTTCCACCACGGGAGGATCATAAAAGCATTAGCCTCATACTTAGCTTTAGAATGTAGTTAGTTGATACATTTGAAAAGCAGGAATTAAACATGCACAGTACTTCCAAATTACAGGTATTTTGACCTTTTTTATTATAGTCTTTCTTCATATATACATCAGACCTTGAAGCCAAATTCAGTAGAAAATAGCTTGTGGCTCAGAGAGCAGTATCTCTGACTGGTTTCTTCTTAAAAGAAAGAAGCAAAAATGTGTGTACAGATAGGCTTTGAAGATGTATCCCTCAGTGGTAAAAAATCAGGTAAGATAATAACTGCAGCAAGAATAGCACCTTTTCTTCTCACCTCTGTTTCATAAAACCTATGCATGAGCTTCTTTTCTACCTTGCCTCTCAAACAGCCTCCTAATTTAGCCCAGGTTTCATTTATGAATAGGGTCTGAGACTATTCAAAGGCTCAAAGTTTAGCCTCTTTCCAAGTTCTCTGAGATCTCAGAGGCAATCAAATCCATCTTTAAATGAAAATGATGGATATAAGTCCAATAAATCCTTTTTTTTTTTTTTTTCTAATGCCTGCCTTACCCAGAACCTGGCATGTTCCTTGCCTATGAAAGGGTGCATGCTTCATTCAGCAACTTCAGAGCGTTTGATTTAGGACTCAGATAAGCCTGCAGTCTATTTTTATAGCAGAGGTTTAAATACATACATATATATATATACACATACCTCCACGATTCAGTGAGGTTAGAGGTGCGAACTCCTGTAGAAGCATCACAGCTCTCTGTGCTCACCAGTTTCTCCAGAAAGAAATTACTACTTGTGCTGATTTTTTTTCCATTTTATAAGGGACATTTGATTCTTCAGTGCATTTGTATTTCACAAGAACCTTGACATCTGACCTGTCATACAAGTGCAACGAGACAAGGAGGGAAGAGTTGTTGGTCTATGTGGGGTGAGGTGAGGACTGATGCCCTTCACAGGTCGCTGCGCTTTGTCCCATCTCACCCAGGTGCTGGGAGCAGCAGCACAGCACTGGTCCCTAATTACATCTCAGCTGGATCCATCTTTGTTGCCAGATCTACTAAGCCATTGAGTAGTCACAATTCTTGCAGTGAATGATAAAATATGGACTGGTTCCTTTTACAGTAAGACATAAAAAGGCTTCAGTATTCTACCCAACCATACACAAACGAGCTCACGCAGAGATTACAATACTTAACAAGGAGAGATAATGTGGACAGCATTGCAGGTCTCTGTGTGCTTTGAAAATTGTAACTTGTCTATAATATTATACAGTCCTTAAAAACTCATCTCAAATGAATAGCCTAAGGGCAATCAGTTATATACTCAGAAAGACTTAGTGTCTTCAAAATTACAGTATTAGGCATGTTTATCCAAACCAGTGATCTGAGGGGATAACTGGATGAAAATTCTTTAAGTGTTTTAGAATAGTTGTGGCTTGCAGAGTAAATCATACACATTTTAGAGTTAAAAATAAATCCAGATCATGTTGCTACAGAAACTACCACTGCTGTAGTTTTGGGAGAGGCATGTCCCCCAATTATCATACGTAAATCCAGACATCAATAGCAACTTTTAAAATATAGAAATTACCCAAAGTCATGCCAAGTATTTTGAAGCTGACACATTTAATAAGGAATTTAAATATTGCAACCCATATTTATATTATTTATACTTTAATTTGTTTACAAAATATATAAAGCAGTAGTTAAGCTGGATGGTGATGCAGCTGTAAAATTGCAAAGATTAGCACCTTGAAGCTATTATTTTCTTCTGGATCCACAGCAGGATCTGGTGTGGAGATATTCACCTGCATATTGTTATTTCAGATCATGCAGCTCCAAACAAGGTGCCTCCTCTTGCTGCCAGATATCAGGAGAATTCAGACAGTCCCAGAACCACAACATGCAACTGAGGCTGTGTTTGAGCAGCTATAGGGATAGATCTGACGTCCTGCAACCACATCTTTGAATGAGAGTTGGTTATATGGAGTAAGATGAATCTGTTCTCTGGACCTGCTTTTTCCAAAAGGGGTAGAAGAGGCCCTGATTTTGTTTGGAAACTCAGCAAGTGCAGAAGAATTACTTTATTTGCATTATGCCTCATATCAACTGATGGTCTAAGAATATATAAGGAAGGATGGGAAGAGGAAGTTGAATCAGATGGCTCTTCATTACAAATAGAGGGCCTTAGTCACCTGGGCTAGATGATTTCCTACACTTCTCTTACCCTTTTCTTTCTTTCTACATCATGCCTCCATGCACCAGTGAAGGGTAGTATGTACATCCTGCTACCGTGCCAGTGCAGCTTTGTTTGAACAGGAGGATATGAACCTTCAACCTGAAGGAAGATCAAATCTCTCATATCCTAAAGAAGTTCCATAACCCACTGAACTACTCAATAAAGCTAAGCCAGTGTCTTTCCCATGCATTTTTTAAAGAAAGTAGCTCTGTTTTACATGTAATATTGAGTGTAACCAAGGGCTCTTAAGCTGAGCAAACCTGAATAACCCTGTCCCATAGGACTGATAACCTTGAGGATCCTTTCTGGGCTCTGATCTGACATAAGCAGAGTTTTATTAAGGTGATAACAGGTCTGTGTTCATGTAGCAAAGGACTTTTTAAATTTCACTGGAAAAAATCAGTTGCCTGAGGAGTCATTTGGGGATTTTGATGATTTAACTTTTAACCTTAGATCTGTATTCAGGCACTGTATAAGCATAGTCTAACTTTTGGTGGATTGCTCTAGGGTAAGTAATTTTTCAGACCAGATAGATGTGATATCCAGAAGGTTAATGTCTATGGATCCCAGGAGCTGTTCTGTAAATCACATCCTGAAAAAAAAAAATCAGCACAAAAGGGAAGGGGCCCAAGTGATCTCAGTTCAAATAATTCAAATATCACAAGCCTTTCCAGTTTCTGTGGGGAAGGATGTAATCCCTTGAATCAGTGGTACAACGCTCTTCCCTAGAATGCCACGCTACTGGAAACAAAAGCAACTAATGAAAATGGGCTTTTGTAATATTCGTACATTACTTGTCTGCCTCGAGAAAACAGAGATGTGACCTGTTGTAGATGTTACCCTGTAGCACAGTGGAGAAATTAATGGATGCTTTTCTTTCAATGTGTGGAAAGTCCAACTCTGCTCATTTATTTTTCCTGCAGTACAGACTCCTATAATCCTAGTTCTTTGGAGGCTAGCCCACTCAATGCTACTTTTACTTCGAAGATGTCCTGTCTGGTGTTTATTCTGCCTGTTGATAACACAAATTTAAAGTCTAGAAAAGATTAAATAGAAAGAGTAGCAAATACAGTAATTACGTAAAGTGCAAAAGCTGAAGTTCCCTGCACCTGGTAATCCGGCCACTTCCAAGGTAGTTAGATAAGAATCTCTGCATTGCAGTGCCGGACTTTTTTTTGCCTAATATTTTGTTAGTTATGGTTTCACCCTGTGGCACTAATGGCAATTATTTTAATGTGCTCATTTCCTAAGCAAGTGCCCCCCTTAATGCAGTCAATAGGAGAAGCAAGTTAGTGAAACAGCTGTTAACTTTCTTCCATGAATGAATGCTGCATCCTACTTGGTAGATTTTTTCCCCCACAAATTCAATAAATATTTATGTCAGTCCTGCTGTCAAGTAGTACACTCAGTAACAGAGAGTTGCTATATTAAGATACTTTCCTCGGCAGTAATGGAAAGCTAATAGTGGAATTGCCATATGCAAGCATAGGAAAAGATTTGCCTTATAATTATCTTAAGGGGTTGAATTGTGACTCTGAGAATCATAAAAAATTGGGCAGCTTCTGGTCCCACCGGCTGCACCGGCTGCTTAGTAGTGAGAGGGCACAAAGAAACCCTCTTGCCTTCCTTGGTAATGGTGCTTTGCAAGGGCAGCTACTAGGGAGCTTCAATTAAGGGAGGCAGAGAGGTGGGAGATGGCACTGGGGATGGTACCATGCTAAGGGGGTTTCCTTCTGCAGCCAAACATTCAGCCAAACCTGTTTTCCTCTTTTTTTCCTCCCTCAACTTCTCTCAGACTTTGCTGTTTTATCTTCAATAAAATGGACAGATGGAGGATCAATGCTCTGTTTTGCTGCTGCAATTTAGGAAAAAGATCCTGGAATCACCATCGACAGTTCTCTGAAATCATCGTCTCAATGTGCAGCAGTAGCTAAAAAAAACAAGAAGATGTAGGACATCAGCAAAAATGGTATTGAGAACAAGACAGAGAGCATAGTTTAAAACCTTTGTCCACCCCTTTCTTTTGTGCTGTGTTCAATGCTAGTCACTGCATCTCAAGAAATATGTGTTAGAATCAGAGAAGCTACAAAGAAGGGCAAATAAAATGATCAAGGAGATGGGGCAACAGCTTTATGTGGAGAGAGAAAAAGCTGGGGGTTCTGAATTTGGAGGGGGCAGGGTGAGTGAATGATCAAAATGTATACAATCAGGTAAGTAATGCATACAGTGAGTACAAAGCCATTATCAACATCTCCAGAACTAGAGTGCATGCATTGAAACTAGCAGGAGATCAATTTAGAACAGATGAACTAAGCACTTTTTGACACAGTGAGCAGTGAACTTTGGGAACTTCACAGAACTGCGGAATGGCTGAGGCTGGAAAGCACCTCTGGAGATCATCTAGTCTAGCCACCCAGCCCTGCAGAATGCCCAGGGCCACATCCAGTCGGGTTTTGAATATCTCCAGGACTGAAGAAACCATATCTTCTCTGGGCAACCCATTCCAGGGCTGACCACCTTCACTGTAAAAAAAGTGTTTTCTTATGTTTGAATGCAATTTCCTATATTTCTGTTTGCACCCATTGCCTTTTTCTTGTCACTGGATACCCCTGAGAAGAGTCTGGCTGCATCTTTCTTACACCTTCCCATCAGGTATTTATACATATATATAAAATTCCCTTGAACTTCCTCTCCTCCAGGCTGAATGGTCCCAAATCTCAGACTCTAATCTGAGAGAAGCTCCAATACCTTAATCATCTTACTGGCGCTTCAGTGAATTCCTTCCAATATGTCCATGCCTCTCTTGCATGGTGGAACCCAGCACAGGACTCAGCGCTCCTGATGCGGCCTCACCAGTGCTGAGTAGAGGGAAAGGACCACCTCTCTTGAGCTCCCAGCAACCCTCTTCGTAATGCAGCCCAGGTGGGCCTTTGCAACAAGGGTACATGGCTGATCCATGTTCAGCTTGGTATCCATCAGGATAGGGCCTTTTCTGTCCCATTGTCCAGGTCATTAATGAATATGTTAAGTGGCAATGGCTCATATTGACCTCTAGGCTGCACTGCTTCAGACTGGCCTCCAGCTGAACTTTGTGCCTTTTGCTGCCACAGGGGACTGTGGAGGCAGACAGGGGAAACAATAAGTTCAAAAAGGCATTAGACAAATTCAAGGACAGCAGGTCCCTAAGGAGATCCTAAGAGAATGGGGCAGGGATGTGCCCTCTAATACCTCTATGGTGATGCAATGGGGAGCAATGGTGAATGCTGGGGAGAGGACTGGATGCAGGGGCTGCCCAGCCATGGCTACTCTTGACTGATGGAGGGGGAATAACAGGCTTATGAACAATTCATCTGACCCAGAAGTTTTTTTTGCTTTTTTTTTTTTCCCTTTTCCAGCAAAATCCAGGGAATTCCAGAAATCTAAGGAATCCTAGAGGGTTCCAGAAAAGTTCCTCCAGAAATGGAGGAACTCATGGGATAACTCAGGAGGTGTTCCATGCTCAAGCCATTGTAACCATCCAAGGAATTTGGCCTTGAAACCTCTGAAATAAGTGCATGGATGCTACCAATAAGAACTTTTTTTGCCTTTATCAGACTGGGGACTAGTTGTCCTGAGAAAGTTAAAACTACATAGTTAAAACCTTAGTGATACACACACAGAGGCAACTATCCACTCATGTGCACAAGGTCTCATTCACACAGGCACACATACGTATTCACACACACATTGACACCTTCAAAAAAACAATATATGATGTGCTATATGTGCATTTATAAGGCTGTGGGAGCAAAGCTCAGACCATGCTAGAGATGGTTCTATTGGTTGCTATGAAAAAAACTAGCACTTACCAGATAAATGCAGCAGCTGAAAGACCGCTTTCCATTTCCTCCCACACACATGCTTCAAAGAGGAGACAATTTATAATATACTGCAAAAGGTTGATTTTTAAATGCTACATACTGTGGATAAAAATAAACGACTATTTATTATTTCTGTATTGCTGTGGGTGCTTAGCTCTTGATTCTTTTAAGCTCTTGGTACTCAAAGTAAAAAAGAAATTCTGGTGAGCCATTTATACTGCCAAACTGATCCTCAGAAGTAATTTTATTTTTGAAAAGTGTTTGCTGCCCAATGAAGGAAGAAAATCCTGTCTTCAATATATGATCTGTACAAAATACTTTTCCATTTTGAGGAAACTGGACCTCTGAGCTTCCTAAAGAGTTTTTCTGAAAAAGAAAGTCCCATGTATTTAACAGGGAGTCTAAGCCCTGTTAGTCATTCTGACCACTGGGGATATAATAGCTTTTTAAAGTGAAAATAATTGAACAAGTTGAGCATTAGCACTATTGCAAGCTGCTGTGAACATTGTGTAGTACTTAGTATGGTACATTGAATCCAGCTGAAAACTATGTATTCTAAGCCATGTTTTGTTGTGGAGTTAGAGGAAAAGCAGAGATACAAGGTAGAAATACCTACAGGGCCTCAGGAGCCAAATTGTTCACTGTAATTTCACAATTCACTGTTTTCTTCTACAGCACAAATACAATGTAATGCAAGATACTTTCACAGCAACCTGTGTAGGGTTACTGTACAGAACATAACATATTCCTAATGGCAATGAAAGGAGGCATCTCCATCTGGCATGATGCCCACTGGGACATCTGGCCAGACTCGGCTGGACACCTTCCTGCAGCGCGAGAGCTCCCAGTGGATCCTGCCTTACTCCACACTGCGCCGTGCTGCGCTGTGCCCTGCCGGGGCTGTGCTCTTCACTCCCAGTCCTGAGCTCTCCTACGCCTTCCTGAGACTTTGACTGGCACACAGGCTTCTGTTGTGTTGCTGAAACCTCCTTGGAGCAGGGGGATCCTGGCTATTCCAGGATTCCTGCTGGGTTCAATGGGAGCAAGAAGCCTTGATTTCCTACATGCAGGCAAGGATTCACCTTGTCCTGGTTTAGGACAGGTGCTCCATAGTCTGAGTGTGCTCAAGAGAGGTTCTGCCAAACCAAAGGCAGCCTTTCACAAAAAAGGAAAAAAATAAGAAAGTGGTGGGCCAATCACTGCTTTTCCTATGTCCTTGGCAAAGTGAAACACCTTCTTAATCTGTTGCACTCTTCTCCCTAAAAAGCATTACTGAGGTTTCCTGAAGGGCTATCTTCTGGAAAACACTCTCTTTCCATTCACAGACTGAAAAGCCTGTGCAGTACTGAAGTTGACAAAAACAAACGGTTCCCTCCTGTATTTATTAAGGATCCATTATTAAAAAAATGCCAAAAGATTCTTGCTGTACATGCAATGGCTACATAGGGGTATAAAGCAGAATCTGTTTCCCTGTTCACAAAGGAAATTTTCTGCTCTCCTAGTCATTTTTATTTGATTAAGTTAAATTAAGACACCTGTGAAGATGATGCCTTAGCTCAAAGGGCTGGAGAGATAGGAAATTATGAAATGTTCAGAATTAGCATTCTTTTACTAAACTAAATATCTTTTCTTTGTGTCTGTGTTGTGTGTGGGGGGGTCATTTTGTTGTACTGAATTTCTGTTCTAAGTGAGAGGAAACATTTAGTGGAATGTCAAAATTCATTAATGAATCCCTCAAGCACAGCCTGAAATGTTAAGTATTTCTCTCTCACAGCAATAAGAGATTCCAAAGACTTTGGTTAAGTTTTACATATCTAGAATGACGTTCCTCCCACATGTCCTCCTACCAGCACCCTAAATTTACAGGCAACTTCAAACACATTTAAATCTGAATGTTGAAGGACCTTTTTACAGACTACATCCGCTTTGCGAATTGCAGGCAAATCTGTCAGAATTTCGTCTTCTGCCAACAATGAGGGTAAAATATATGTACATATCACTCAAAAGTTCAAAAGCTGTGATTCCCAGGTTTTCATTCACAATATGCAGATTCAGGAATAACAGGTTGCACGTATACTTCTAGTGCATACCCCATGGAGGTATTAGACAGAGAGGAAAACTAAACTGATCTAGCTGTTATCAAACTTTCAGAATTTGATCCATCAAAGCTAAGATTAAAAAAGAAAAAGAACCAAAGACTGCCAAAGCCACATGTTCCTTCAGACACAGAGCAGCTTTCTTCCTGCATTTTTATATTTTAATCATCTTCATACAGTATGTTCAATCCTCCGTGAAGGCAATTCAATTCCCAGAGCCAACAGCTTTCTAATATTTTTTTCCCTGACTGAAAAAAAAGAAATCACTTCCAAGCGGCAGCAGAAGGGGATTGAAAAAACAGAACTAATTTACTTAAGATGTCCCACCATTCATGAGACCTTCTGATTATTTTAAAGGCAACGCAGGGGAGCTGTACTCTTTTGGGGTAGGCTTTTGACGTAATATCCTGATACAGAAGATGCTACATGCTACCAGTGCTTATATCCATTACTTTACTTTCCAAAAGACTGAGTTAAATGTCTCTCAGTTGCAAAGGTGTGAATTCCTGATTTTAGAAGACTACCATGTTGTACAGATTTTGCTTACTCAGCATACAAATTCTGCATGTTACTATGCCCTAGTGTTTGGGTACTAGAATCTAGATAGAGACTATCTGTATACACAGTAGAGAAGTTCCAGGTGCCCCCTTTCCCAGTGGACAAAAACCCCTGTCCCAGGCAGCCCCATAGATCCTCCTATTGTCTTTTGTCCAGTGGCCCTGGGTAGTTCCCCCATTGCCTGACCTGACACTGCTAACTCACGTATGGGGAAAGAAGTGACTTGGCGCGGAGGCCACAAGGCACCTGACAAGGTTGCAGTTTACTCTGCTGTTGTACGTTTGTGAAGTATGATAGGCCAAAGGAAGTTAAAACAACAAGAATCTTGGAGCAGCACATCTAAAGATGTCATTAGGGAGCACAAAAGAGAAAACAGATGAAGTACGGTGCTACCTGAAAATCTCCCACAACAGCAGTGTTTGATTTGCTCTGCAGCTTTGCAGCAGAACTCCTATTTAGCTTTTAGTACCTTTATGGATAAGGGTGATTGCAAGTGGTTTCTGCTGGTTGTTATGGTCTCTCTGAACCTATTAGCCAGCATTACAGTGGTTTTGCATGACAAAAAGGCCTCCTTAATTGGTCCCTAGATCACACCTCTGCCTTTTTCCTGCCTCTTACAGGGACTCTTTCATTAGTTCTGAGTGCTGACACTGCAGTCAGGCAGCAGGACAAAAAGTTGCAACTTGAGTAGCTGCCTTTGTGAAAGCAATGCCAATTTCACAGATAAAAGGTGAAATGTGTAAGTCAGATTGGCCAGACTAATTCTAGCAAAATTTTTATGCGCAGATAAAACAGGCTGATCTTATAGAATCTTTTTTTTTTTCCTTTCTTTTTTTTTTCCTTTTTTTTTTTTTCTCTTCTGAATGCTCTTGGGACCTCTTGTTTGAGACTCTTTTCCTATGATCTCTTATCCTCACTCAAGGAAGGTCTATGGACCAAGAGGGTTCATTCATATATTGACTCTTCCAGAAGGATGACTCACTGACCCTTAGTCTTTCCGAATCCTAGCAAACACTACACCGAAAATAGTCCATATCTGCCCATCAGTTTGAGAAAAAAAAATTAATCCTTTTTTTTCCCCTTATAAAGAACATTTCTCCACTACAATATTGTCCCTAAGTTCATGCAACAATATGGCTACCCTAGAAAAAATACATGATTAATATTGCTTAAAGTATATCTGGGACCTAAATTGTCCATTCAGATTAATTGAATTAGTCTCTATTTTACATACTTTTCCCTTCATGCAATAGATTAGACATTTCATACTGATTTATGGCTAGTCTATAGAGGTATACTGATCTATTCAGTAAAAACAAGTCTTAGGGAATCCATAATTATAAAAGCAGATTTCTAGATTCACTCCCCGCAGAGACAATCTATTAGAAGATTCTTCTGTCATTTGCTTTATTTCTTACAATTTTTTATTCCTTTAGTAATATCTACCTATTCCAAATCATATGACAGTCCCTTTCTCCAAATACATTTGTAATCACTGGATGAAAGGAAATCCTGGACTGTTGACTCTGATACTTGGTAGCACAGGAAGCAATGTCAAGTAATCCCTTTCACATATGATGTCAATAAACATATTTATCACCACTATTGGCGGTGCATGGAACAAGAAGTCTTTTTGCCTGATACAGTCCATAGATGCTCAAGCAAAACGTCCAGTTAAAACAAGATCAAAATCAGTACTGTTCTGTGAGAATCCCTAAGAGCAAAACCTGAAGAATGGGAAGTCTGTTTATAGTTCTCAGGAAAATAAGAGTTTTGTTTACAGTGGCTGAGCATTATAGCTAGAGTCAAGACTAGGCTTAGGAAACATTTTATGAGGCCAAGTGTACTATGCCTAGTATTTCATAGTGCTACTAATATTGCCCATGCACATATATATATATATATACACACACATATATATATTTAAATCCATTCCCCCGGAGTCAATGGCGATTTAGCCTTAGGAAGCATACAGGGGTGAAAAGCTGTTAGGATTTGCCTTGATAATAAATTTTATTTGAATGATCAAGGCTTGTGACAATGCAGAGATCAGAATTCAAGCTGTAAATTGGGTAGCTCTTATGAAAACCCCTTGTAATGAGTGTTACCATATGAGGCTATTACTACAGATAGAGTTGAAATAGCTTGTACTTTTGAAGTATGATAGAGCAATACTTATAGCAATATATTATTTCGGAAGAGTTTCACTAAAAAGTACAGCTTCAAAGTAGTTTAAGTCTTCATTTGTCTTTGTGTCATCCTGTTAAATAATTTGTCAAAGCTTTCTAATTGAAAATTTCTTATTAGAACTAGTTTAGAAGGTTGATGAAAAATATTCTTCCTTTCCTAATGTCAAAGAGTTTGCTGTTAAAGGTTTCTTTTTGGATATCAAATCCAATTGCAAAATGACTGGGAATTATATTTTTATTTCTAGGAAGGTGTCAGAAGGGTTTAATGCTGGGAATCATCACTGGGGGTAGGGGAGAAGAGACAGGCTGAACCGATTTTGCATTGCATTGGTGAGTTGGTCCTGCCCCTTCTTGCCTCTTCCCCAGCCCTGGCAGTGTGCCTCTTGCTCACACTTGCCCCAGCACTCATCTAACCCTTGATCAGCTACTTCAGTTGGCTAAGCACGTCTTGTCCTTTGAAGAGTGAGTTTTCTAATGCTCTGGTGAGCTGAACCTGCTCGCAGAGGAGCCACAGTAAGGTCACAGCATGGTAAGGTCAAAGCGTGGGATAGCTGGAGCAGAAAAATGTGGGGAATGACAAATACACAAATGGAAGTGTGGGGACCCACCTTGGGAGGGCAGTGGTGCCGATCTGACCAGGCATTCCTCAGTGGGAGGATGGCATGGGGTGTCTCCCCTCTGCTCCTCCACAGTCCCCAAGCTTCCAGGGCTGTGCCTCTGCATTCCACGATCAGATGATGCCACTGGTGGGTAACACTTGGACAGGGTTATGTGTGGGAGATCAGGTCAGGCTGGGGAAGGAGCATCCCCATCACGGATAGAAATATTAAAAACCTCTCCAGATAAAGAAATATATCAGAGTCCTAGAAAAGAGTAAGACAAGGATTTGACACCTAGATTCAGGCATGTGGACTGTTTGAGAGCAGGGGCTTAGAAAAACTGGCATTTCTTTGACTCTTGTTGGACCTGGAGCTACAGGTGTCTTCAGTAGTCTGCATCTAATCCAGGAAGAATTAAGCAGAATGAAGAATGCCCTATTCTTGAGAAAAGTAAAGCAATTGAAACATACAGGTTTCAAATAAAACTACAAAGAGAGTGAAAGTCCTTTGCAAGGCGTTTGACTGACATAAATTTAGGGAATCAGTCATGAAGCAATGCTACTTAGGCTTTTTTTCTTTTTTTTTTTAAATCAGAGATTTGATTTTCATAGCAATCAAAGATATAAAATTATATCTATAACTCGGGAAATTCCCTCAGAATTCCCTGCAGAAATCACTCATGAGAAAATAAAAATACTAAAAAATGTTTAAAAATGCTAGAACACAAGGGGCAATGACATTAGACATTGACTAAGAGAACATGAACCTGGAAAGCAGAAAAATGTAAGGAAGCTAAATACATGGGAGAAATACTGTAAAATAAATGCCAACAAAACTATAAATTTATAAGAAATGCATGAGATGAGGACATGTATGGATCCAAATATACACCCACCATTGGAAAACATTATAACAATTTCAAGGCATTTAACAATTTTGACAGAATTTGCAATCAAAATCAGTAAACTTAAAACAGAACAACCAGCGGACATACTGATTGGGCCCAATAAGTATTTATAGGTATGGCATACAAACAGAAATGAAAAAAAATTTTCCATATAGACAAAGTGCAAAAGCAATATTGAGAAATGGAGTTCTCCACTGGACATCAGTAGAACTGTTGTGAATTATTAACCGGAAGCTAGTGCCTGGGTAAATGTTGTCTGAAACTGTTCTAGAAAATTGGAATAAGAAAAAATAAATGCATAAAAGAAGGAGGGCTTACAGAGAAGACCTAATTTCTATTAAAGTATTCCAAGAGCTTGCAATGAAATCTGTTAGAAAAATGTGACTGCTTAGCCACTGTGAACAATGAGCCTATACTGAGTCTAAAATATGGCAAATTCATGGTTTGCTTCAGAGAGTTCTTCAAAGTCAGCTGGGCATGAACAAATGTAAAGGAAATGTTGAATAGATCAGGATATCAGAGGCGGTTGGAAGACAATTTTACATGCTGGCAAAGAATGTATTTGCATGTTGACTTACTTGCCTCAGAGATTGCATATCCTGCTTAAAAGCACGATATGGTGTGCATTAAGTTTGTACTTGCTGAATGTAGAATCCCATAAATTTTGTCTCATAATGTTCAAAGGCTTTGCATGAGATTCTAGGTTTCAACATATATAATATCAACTTCCAGTCCTCCTCAACTGAATGTCTGGTAGGTAATGCTAAGATAGCTAAAAGGATTGCTACAATGGAGGTTAAGTAACATGAAACAAATCCAGCAGTGCTGGTTTGACAGGAGATCCTTCACAAAGTGAAATGACACTGATTGAACTTTCACTGAGCAGAAAGACTTTTTTCATTCTAGTCAAAAGTACAACAGAAAATACAGCTTAGCAGGATAAAGTAGAAGTGATCAGAATATCCCTCATTTCTGAGATATATCTCAATCATATTATGGATATAGTGGCTTGCAGATGCAGTTTGTATACATGAGGACATTGCATGGGTCTAGAAGGCTGCAGCTGGTGGGGAGATTGCTCCTTGTCCTTGTTTGAGCTCCTGTCTTTTGAGCAATTGACTTTAGGACAAGAGGGAACAACTGCAATTGATTCCTTTGGAAAGGGGAAAATGAAGGAGGAACAGGAAGAGTCAAAGCATCTGAAAGTAAATGAGAAATGAAGGATTTTGCTGAGCCACTAACAGATTGGATTGCAGCTGCAGCTGGGTAGAAATGGAGATGTTCTCTGGATGGCGAGCCAAACGTAGCGCTCCTCAACGCTCTTAATACATGAGCTCGTAATACATAAAGGTAGCTGGTGCACAAAAAGATTAAGTAGGAATATAAATTGCTGCATTGTACAGTTTTCTGTCTCAGGGAAGGGTAAGTGTGTGACTATGACATTGCCCCTTTCAGTTGTCAGATGGGATCTGGGGCAGCAGCGCCCAGGGGACATGGGTTGCCATCCACAGCGCACCACGCATGCTGAAAAGCTCCATATGTCTAAACACATTTTCAGTTAGTAACTGAGTACTGTCTGTTTGCTGGGAAACATCAAGCCCAATACCCAGACTTCAAAATTTGGTCTGTGTTCTTCAATCAGATATAACCTCGCCTGGCTTCAAAGGAAGTTTCTGTTGATTAGTGAAGCAGAGTATTTGGCCATGCATATTTAAGTAGAAATCATAAGAAATGCAATAAAGCTTCAAGCTAAATCCTTTGTCATTGCTGTTTACTGTTATTAGCAAAGTACAAGCATGAAAATATGTGTATTTATGTGTTTGGTTATATATATATATATTTATATATGGATATATATCTCTTCATTTTTTGCTTCTGTGAAAAATATTCTAATAAAGGGAAAAATACACTGAAAAATAGAAAATCTCTCCATACATCTATTTTGTTTCATGATATGATTTTGACAAATCATTTTCTGGGGCCCTATGAAACTACAAAATCTCTAAAGAAGTGCTGCTTATTGAGGATGCTGAACGGCCATTGATTTAACACATGCATAGATGCTAAGCCAGGAACTTTGGGACTTTGCAATTTTCCTTGGTTGCACAGCAAAAAGCATATTTCAGCAATTTCATTGCAGAAGCATTGTTGACATAGCCTGTCTTACTGTGAAATTTTGTGGTGCATTGTGTNCTCGAACAGTGTTGTTAGCAGCTAATTCAGGGCCAAAGCAGAGAGGAGGGGTCTTAGGTGGAAAACTACAACATCACACTAGTATATATCACAGTACAGTAATGGGTGTTTTAAATTAAATAGGAGGAAGCATTTTCACTGTATATGATTTGCACTATAAGCCACAACTGTTATAAAGAACTTAAAATGTGCTCCACCACTCAGTCTGCTTGTTAAATGTAGTCAAATGTTAGACCTATAAAACTGCATGTACAGTGTATCTGAGATTATGAATTTGCTCTTAAATTGTGCTGCCTCAAGTATTGGACCTATCCACTTTCCATGATTACCTTTTGGTTTATTACCCTTTAGCAATATCCCTGGCACATTTATGTAATATTCTTTTTAGACATATAGCATGAATCCAGTATTAAGGCCTCAAGATATTTTTAAATGGCATCCAGCAAGGCAATCTTATATCTTCCATTTCAGAAAGAATATATAATCCACAATAAATACTACTTATGATAGTATGCTTAAAAATTATGCGTGCACTTAAAACAGTATAACGTAATATTCTTTACTAGTTTAAGCTATATTTTTGTCTGTAAGAAAGAGAATAACTGTGAAGCCTTCACCATCTCTAAAATTGAACTGGATTTTGTAAGCAATTGCACATGAAATTGTGAATCAGCCATATTAAAAGCTTAGATTATGGCCACACAAAAACTCCAGTCCTAAAGTTTGAATTATCACTCAGAGAGTAGTAGGAGCAAAATTTTGTTTGTAGAATAACCTGCCAAGAAGACGAGACAAAACATTTTGTGTGACTGCTTATTGATGGGAAAAAAATCAGTGGGAACTTTATCTATGAAGCATCTCAAGACTCAAGACTGTTTGTTTTCACAAACTGAAAAGGTCTCGGACCACCTTTTGCCTTCTCTTTAGCTGCGTTTCCTCACCGGTGACAGTGTTGGCATGCATCTGATCTGCTGATGAACTTGTTCATGGAGCAAAGGTGGAGAACAAAGTTTTGCCTTCTGTCCTCCCTCTGAACAGGTGAAGTCAGGTCAACACCAGTGTTAATCCAATAGACAGGAGAGGAAAGGATCTCTGGGGAGAAGGAAGTGGACAGAGTCAGTCGGCATAAGGCTGACTCACACAGTTGTGGAGCAGTGGCCTCAGTGTGTCTCTACCTAGATCTCGCTGCACTTGAGAATTTGCTGCATTAATGGATCTTGTTTAACAAAAAGACAAAGAACAGACATTTCTTAAAATAACTTTCAATTTTGAAGTGTTACATCTGTCTCATTTCTATGTCTTTAACACTTGTTGTATGTCCAAAATGGTATATCTTGTTCACTAAGTCTCATGCTTTGCAGTTGCTCCTTTTTAACATCTACCTTTGAAGAATGGAGTTGTTTGGAGAAAAAAAAAACAAAAAA
>VZSV01000135.1:1600786-1697733 GCA_013398735.1 Nothocercus julius
TGGACTGGATGATCTCTGGAGGTCCCTTCCAACCTCAGCCATTCTGTGATTCTGTTCAGAACTAAGCAAGTACTTAGCTATTCTAGAGACAATTCCCTGATTTGAAAGATATGATTTTCCTTTCAGTTGACAGAGAATTTAGAGAAATGCTTTTTAAATTTTGTTATGAAAGTCAATATATTTTAGCTCCCCCAGAAGGGTAGAAATGTCAACAAGCACAGAAAATAGAATTCTAGACAGAAATAGTAAGAAATGTTTAAATTATGTGAAAGTTACATATGGACTGAGAGACTTTTTGCGTCATGTTCTACCAAACACAAATTAAAATGAATGAGATAAGCAGTACCTCTGCAGCATAGTTTTTGTGAAGTAAATGCCGACAGATTCTTAACTGAAGTGTCACAGCCTTAATGTGACTATGGTGGTGTTACTGAATATGTGCTAACATGTGGTAGAGGTTTGGTACATCTTTAAACAAGTCAGAAAAAGGAAAGCCTCTCATTTTTCTCTGTTCTAATTATCTTCGTTCCAGTGGATTAGAAAATGGAAAGTCAAGCTGAAGATGGTTCAGAGCTCAATCGCCTGCCAAGTTAAGTCTGACAAATGGCAAGTGTGTGTAATTAATACTGTCATCTTTCCCTAGACCAAAGGGCGATTGCAGTAACTATAGATTGTAATTGTCATCGTTGTCACATAAAATGTGCTATTATTAAGTTCAGGCTGAATTTTATTGCTGAGAATGCTCATAAATTGAATGGTCAGTCATTTAAATTGCCAAGTAGAGAGCTCTGCGGTTTGCTCTAAAGCTACTTTCTGAGGCAATGTATTTGACTTCAGACCTCTGGAAACTAGTTACATTCCTTGAGGAGATGTTAGACAGGTTGTTACCTATAAGAGAGGATGCTCTGACAGATGCACTGCATTCCATTCATGTTTTAATCATCCGTACAGTCTAATTTGTAATTTTTTGTTGAAACGCAAGTACTGCATATGCTATGATGGCAACTTAAAAATTAGGAGTTATTATCTTGTTAGCACACCAGAGAGAATGAGTGAGGATGGTTATGAAATATGGATGAATAAAGTGTATTTTATTTTTTTAAGATGAGAAGATGAAAAAGGATGAAAAGAAAGCAAGGCATTCACAAGAGAGCGTCTTGAGATCAAGGAGTTTCCCAACAGGATCTAAGTCTTTCATTCTAGGGGTAAATCGCAGGTCAGTAGTGATTTCAACTCTTTGCCATTTCATAACTGGATAATCAAAATTTTCAGAGCAGCTGATTCAGAACTCTTATGAGAATAATGTTGAATTAAAATATGGAGATTTGGGCTTGAAAAGAACGTAAGACATAAGATAAGAGGGGAACCCGCGTGTTCATCAACTCCCTTCTTTTGCTATTAGAAACAATATGTTCATATAATTTGTTTCATAAAGTGATTGTCTCTATCTTAAAACAGTTTTTTTGCCCTCAATACACATTATTTCAGAATCTAACTGATCTAATGAAAACATTTCCTTATGTCTTATTTATTGTTGTGCTAGCCCAGTCCTTTATTGTAGCTATATATTGTGCCCTTTTAGTATTTATTTTGCCTGTACATTTATAAGGTAAAATTATATTTGCTCTCAGCTTTTGTTTCCATACTAAAGAAGACAAAATATTTTGTCCCAGGTGTATCTATACAGAGATCTTCCTGATATCTTTCATGTTATACTATGATGTCAGGTGATTGTGCATAAGTCAGCTCTGAACTGGGAGCCATGTAACCACTATATAACAATGCTGTGTTTAAGCTAATAAGCCCTGCAACATGTGTTCTTTTTCAAGCAGCTTTCCTTTTAGATTTGTATGGAGGTTTTCTCTACAAGTTATGAGGCGTCAAAAGACTTAAGCACTTAATAATTAATTTTCATATCATAGGAGAACCCCAAATTTACAGCTGTAATGAGCCACAGGAAGATAACACAGGAAAACATAGGTGTCACATACATTGTATGTCCCTGCAATAGTAAGAAACTTGGTACATTATATTTCCCAGATGATCCTAAGAAAAGAACCATCAACTATACCACTGGAAAAGATAAAGTAAGCAGTGGTGCAACATGATGGCAATTTCTTAATTCAATATTTCCTTTCCAGAGAAAAGATGTTCCTAAAGTATAATAAATGCAGTGCTTGAGAGTCAAAGAACAATTGCAGTGGATGTTTGAATGCATCCCATTACTGATGAAAAATTGTTAATGTCACCTTTTTTGTGTGTGTCAGAAGAAGAATTCACTAGCACAAGTGTAGCAAGGTAAATTAACATGTAACCTTGGCCAGCTGTAGAATGAAGATTGCAATCAAAGTGTCTTGGTAATAGGGAAAAATTATTCTTTAGCTTTGCGGGTCTCTTTGTTTTTACTAAGAAACAGGCTTTCAAGTCAAATGCAAATAGCACGACGAAATTTTGGCAAGATTGCTGGCTGATGTATCACCTGCTGACTGATGTATTGCAATTAGCTTCCTTATTAGCCATATCTTCACAAAATGATTACTCCTCTGGTCAGTTCATGCTCTCATGTTTGAAAAAAATCTGCACAGTCAAAGTGCTCTGACAGTAGAGTGCCTTCCACATATCAGGATGAGAAGATAAACTAAAAGTATTAAATTGGTTCCCCAGGGCTTCTTTCTCATTCAGATAAACTCTAAAATCCTTTTGTGTGTTTTATGCCTAAGCAAATCCTTTGGCAGAAGTACTGCATCCAAGTGAAAGAGATAAGGGAAGCAGTGAAAAACTAGCTTCTTCATCACATTAATCGTAGCTGTCAAACACAAAGGTGCTGCAATAAGACCATTTAAATAACAGAATTGAATGGGGTCCCACACAAGCAGGCATCTCATTAAGAATCCCTTTGTGGTTTTAGGACATAGGAACATTCTCAGCTACAGTATTTAAAGGTTTGTTTGAATATAAATTGTTACAGGCTCATAAAAAATGTCATGATTCTAGCCAACATCTATGATTTTAAAGTTAAGAAAATAACCAAAAAATCTGAAACGTTTCTTTTTCCACCAGCCTCACAATACTATTATTCTCAGGCTTCAACAAAACAATATTATCTGAGTAAAATGATGTTTGGCAGTTGGTTCCCATAGCTTCACTGAATCAAATATAGCTGTAGGGGAAAGTGACTAAAACTTCACTGGCGCAAATGGAGTTACATCTGTTGGTGGTCGGGCTTAATTTGTCACGCTTGTTTTTAATCTCAGGAAGTATGCGAGAACCACATGGCACTAATCTTTCATACGACAGGGAGAGGATGATGAGATTATAGTTAATACCATGGCTGAGGCTGGGCTCAGCTCTAGCTTCTGAAATAGTCCTGAGCAAGGTTTTGAAAATAGGCATGTTGTTCCACATGTTCATACATATTCTTAGCCCAGAGTATATTTCTTAGGTCATATCTAGGTACATCTATCCAGTTTGTGTTGCAAAGCTGATATGATCATGGGAAGGGGTAGAATATCAGTATAATTTTGCTTCTTTCCTAAAAAATTGACACAGATTCCAGCCAGGCGCTCAGTATCAGAATACCAACAGGAAAGCACCTGCAGTGTGCCGCCACCACTATCCATCAGAATAGTTAACATAGCTGACTGCTTCCAATGCCAGAGGCAGCGCAGCAGTGTTGGTAAATCAGATGTGGTTGTCACAAGAAGGCTGTTCTAAACCAACCAGTTTAAATACTCATTAAGATAAACACACACACACACACATATAGATATATATATATGCATGCATGGACACTATATTTGGACTGTCCTATTCTGCTGTTTAAATGTTAAAGTACTGTTTCCATGTTAATAAAGTCATTAGGGTCACAACAACTTATCATATTCTTGGCATCCCAACAGATCACTCTTGTGCCCAAGCATATTCAGCAATCCCGGCTCATTCACTGTTATCTTCCTACTCAAGTAACAAACCCCAATGCCTTTTATATCCAAAGTAACGCATTACAGATACTATTAATTATGTAATATTGGTAGTAGTACTAGTTAAACCTTAGGCCCTAGTTGCTTTCTGCTTCTGCTGTTGTAGTTGCTGATAGAGCTGTGATTTTTTTATCCCTATTCTGGAAAGTGAATTCTGCTTCACTGTTATCTGAGGCTTTATAATAGATTTTTGAAGAGAAAGGGAGCCATTTAGGTACCTGGAAAATGTTGAATGGACGCATGTCTGAAGGACTGAAGTGTAGGTGTGGAAACACTTTGGAAAAGTCTAGGTGCTTCTGTCATCATCTCTCTGTGTAGCAATTGACACTACAGTCATCAAAGTGGAAAGATATCCTGGAGAATGGATGGAAAAATAAGATGTGGAGAAAAGCAGGATGACTGCACCCATCCTTTGAAGTGGAAAGATGGAGGGAAGGCTGTCAGATATGGATAATGAAGAGACTGTAGCCTAATAAATATATTTCTGCATTACTTTGCAGGAATAGTTGAAGAATGCTGTGTATTTATTTAAAGGTTAAATGGTATTTATTGAATGCATTCATCCAAGCCATACAAAAATGATTTTAAAATCATAATATGTTGCTCCTTGAATAAAATAAAACAGTTTAATGAGTATGTGTCACGAGTCATGTTGTGCCATGAAATTAGGGCACAGCTAAATAAAGGAGAACTGACAAATCCCTTTAAGGGTTTGCTTTGAAAGGTATTCTGTCTCCACCCCTTAGTGGCTGAATACCATGGGACAGGTCTATATTTAGATTGATTGAAATGGTGGGTCTAGTAGTGATTTGCTCTCTATCTTCTGAGTATTTTAATATCAAATACAATCTCTGGTGTGGATATTAATTGTAACTGGTTTTCTTCCCAGGTAAGTGGTCTAACAACCAGGATACTCTCTGCTGCATATGCCAAGTATGGCAATTAAATGAAGAGCGAGAACAAGACGATGACAATCTGGAGGACGGTATATGACTGATTCAGTATGGAAAAGATCACAGTATGGAAAAGATTCAGTATGGAAAAGTGGTAAGAGATTTTTTCTCCTGTGACAAAGGAGAGATCTGAACCCAGAGCACCAAGGTTAAGTGATGATCAAGGATGGCACATTCAAATCAAATTTCAATTAAAACTAAAAGTTCTACTTCAAGCTCTTTTTTTTTTTTTTTTTCCCCAAATGCAACAGAAGATTGGAGACAATATTAAGCAGCAAAGTTCTATTTAGACACTGCCCCCAGTTTACTTTCGTAGGCCTTTACTCACATAACCTTCCAACTCTAATCTGCTTTTCTGCAAACATCTTGCACATAACTGGAACCATTCCAATCTGCTGGAAAATCCTGGCAAGGCCTTCCCACGAAGCGACTCTAGTGCTGGTCTGGAAAGCCTCAAAGCCAGCAGCATAGCTGCAATGGAGCTGCAGCAATTCCTCCTCCATGTGAGTGATCCCAAACATTGGGCTAAGCTGTTTTGTTTTGCTGGGCTTGTCATGCCAGTTGACAGAACAATTCCTTTGTGCACGGCTAGATGGGATGCAAGTACACAGAGCCAGCATAGCCTTTGATATCCTAAGGGACCTTTCCTGCTCCAAATCACTTCCGTTCAACAGTGGGTGACTTGAAGCCTGGTTCTTATTCATCCATACAGTAACTGTAGTTATCCTCCAATGGGAATGTCAGATGAGGCTATTAGACACATGCCTGAAAGTATTTAGTTCCTGATGACTTCCCTGTCATCTTATATTCTTTGAGAATAATGAATTCTGGTAGAGCAAAATTCTTTAAATACGTAAAGTAGACTGTCCACTAATACATATCAAGCTCGGGGTGATGTTTCAGACAGTAGCTGGGTATCTTACTCCTTTATTTAAGTAAGACTGCAATGTTGGGGTTCTGAATAATCCAGCATGAGATGAAAAGAATTTTTTTAAATATTCTAGAAAAAAAAAATGGCCTCAGGACACAAAAATGTCTTTTTTGTTGTTGTTGTTTAGAATCCTTATGTACTATGGCTTTCTGAATTCATTACTACTGTTTTTTTTTTTTCTTTCTCCGGAGTCATTAAATGATCTGGAAAAGCAGAGTTACGTTTCTGTACTTGACTATAGGATACTTGAGTTTGAACAAAGAGTGGACAAGTGTCACAGATTTATTTAAGAGAAGAGACAAGTGGCCGCCTTAATATACGTTGTCAGTGGATGATGTCTGCATGATAACTAAGCTGTTCATCCAAACTAGAGGCTTTAAGAAATGCCTCAGAAGTTATACTGAATAGTTTACTGACGTTCCTCTGATAAAAAAAGAACAAGAGAAAATTGCAGATGTAAAAAAAGTATTTTTTTGAGAAACTCTATTTCTTTTTTGCTGATTCCATAAATTTCAACATTTAAGCAGTTGATAGTGACTTTTCAGCTTTTTAAATCCCACTCAATTCCCAGGAATGAATAAGTAGTTCCCTCTGTAACACATCCTATCACAGCCTTTATTTGCTTCCTTTTCTGCCCTTTTTTTCTCTATTCTTTTGTGGTCTCACTCCATTACTTTCTTGCATTCTCACCATGATTGTTCTTTTTGCTCTCTTCTGAATTTTGCATTCTTAAATCAGTGTGTTTGACTCCCACAGTGGGCCAGACACTAGAAGTCTCTTCAGAGTAATTTTACTTCTGTGGTATTTTAGCCTAATGCTAAAACTATCCACAGGTGGAAGACATTTCATTCACTGGTGGAATCTATAGGGCTGTGGAATATGTATGAAGTTAAAAGCTATTTTCTATGTTTTACTTTGAGATATTCAATTAAGGAAGTACATACCATCAGCATTTTTGGCAACTTGTAAATTTGAGTTGCTTGATTCTGCAGTCTTTTCAACTTCAATATTTTCTTAAATTGAAGATGGCTTTTTGTGTGGATGTTATAATGTTATGCACAATATATGTAGGCAGAACTAAAAAACATACAGTGTATAATTATTGTCAGAGAAACTCAGTGCAGAAGCTTCAGCTTCTTCAAATAGAAAAAGTAAAAAAAAAAAAAAAAGCTTTACAAAGAAAAAGAACATGTAAAGATTTAATACATCACAAAGCCAACACAATTTGGTTTGATACATGACCCTTTTATTTTGCTGCCTTAAAATGTATCCCTCCTGCCAAAACCATTTGTTACCTTCTTCCTTGGGGAAATATGCAAAGACATGCAGTTATGCTCAGGCCTCCCCACTGGAAGGTTTTTATTTCAATCCTATCAGCCTCCATTCTCACCAATCATTTTTCTTTTGTTCTCCGTATCCATTCTCTCCAGTAATTCACTTGAGCTACAATATCTGAGAAAGACTGAGCACCACTGTAATTTAAAGGAAAAGATCTTTTCAGACTGATTTGGTTTCAAGCAGCTTTTTGTCAGATTGGTTTGCAGCCTCCAAACAATTCAATACATTGACTGAAGATTGTTTATTGCTAATTAATCCATATAAAAAATGCTCTTATTTTTGGCAGAAGACAACAAAAACTAGGAGTTAATGTTGAATATTTCTTGATGAGTGACAATATAAAGGCTATCTACACAGACACATAGCAGCTGTCTGTAATAGCTGTGACAAGAAGATGGCAGGCTGTTAATGGTAGTGACAGAAGCCTACGGTGCAGTGTTGACCATCCCAAAATCATCAGAGTCAGTACCACCAACTTCAGCAAGGCCAGGATTTCTGTCCAGATGAGGATTCAGCTGAGTGTGTAGAAATAGTGAGGCACACTCAGCGTTATGGCCGTAGATGAAAGGAGATATCATGTCCTCCCAGACCTCCCAGACTCTTGCTGGGAGAACTGGCATAGATAGACACTGCACTAGATAAGCAGCCTCAACTGCAGTAATTTCGAATATCTTCCATTGCAATGAACTTTCCATCAGCCCTATATACAAATTTTGTCATATCTACGAAAATCATGTGAATGCTACAATGAAAAATTACAAAAGATAGAAGTTCTGGCTTTTGTTTTCCTGGTTAATTTTAGTCTAGGGACAATGAAGTTATTTCAGCAGTGAGAACAATCTGCTTTACCTAAAGTGACTTTTTTCCTGTGTCTGTCCAGGTCTACCTAAAAAAAAAAAAAGGATTATTACTTTCCAGTAGTGAGAGTCTTTCTATATCTCCCTAGTGTTACTACAATATACTTTGATATTCTTATATTGCTGTAATATATGCTATCACCAGATCAAGATTCGTCTGCTTTGATGTCAATTCAATAGAATAGGATATGGATAAAAAATACATATTTTATATCAAAAGTCATTGGAACAAACCTTAGAACTGTGCTCCAGGTAAAATTGATAGGAAATATCCTTTAAACTTCTTTTCACCTGTTCAGTGATGATCCTTTGGTTCTTATCTATATATTTATCCTGGTAATATTGTATGAATACAATTTTTTGTATTCATATTTACCTGGCATTAGCTGTAGGCAGTTTTTGGAACTTCCTCATGAATGAGTCAAAACATCAAAAAGGATGACTTATATGTGTGTTGTACGTGCATTGGTATGTCATGATCTATAGAGATAGCTGCCAAATAAATTTGGAGACTATTTGAAGACCTTATTGTATATCTGTGAAGCTCTAATGTAAACGGAGACAGCAAAAAGCCTATTGGCCTTTTGCATTTGTCTTGAAACTGTAGCTCACTTGGAAATGTTTGCAGTATTGTAAGAACAGTCCAAGCTCAGGCAATCCAGAAATTCACACTGCCTTGTGGAAATATCTGACTAATGTACATTATTGTCATGGATTTTAATATGGACTTGATCTTCTTTCAAAATAAAATATAGTATATGAAGAACTTGAATATTTGAATTCAAACCTTTGAGAAAGATGATGTAAAAATGCTCACAAACCCCATGGTTTGTAAAGACTCATAAGGCATATCTTATCTATACTACAGATCTCAGAAGCCAAAGGCAGAGATTTTGTTGGCTGGCGTAGCTGAAAGACAGAAAGAATCAGTGAGATGCTATTGGGTAAATAATTATATGTAAACTGATTATAATTAATAATACATATCCATAATTAAAACAAATCATAATAATTAATACTTAATGATAATCAAGCCTTAATACTTAATTAATGATAATCAGCATCTGTGATGCAGTATATATCTTGTCATCCAGCAATGTAAGAATCGCTACCACTTGTCATGACCTTGGGTTGTGTGACTTGTAAATGCCTCCTTGTGACGGAGGCTCTCCACTCTACATACGAGCAAGAAAATGCAGTGATCATGAACGTTATTTTAATGTCAAAAGTTTATTAAAGAGTAATGATTAAGGTATGGATGAAAAAAAAAAGAGGATGCACAGGGCAGTTAGGACAGAACCTTCTAAGAGAATTGTGTGGGAGAACTAATTCCTTGCTTCCTTCCTTTTCTAACTCTCCCCAGCAAAAAGAATGGAAGGAAGGAAAGTTCCCTCAGAAATATTTCAATGTCACCCTGTGCACCCAACCATCTGGACAGGTGGACATGAAAAGTCTCTGAGGTGACAGGGAATCTTCTGAATTCTCTCCTGTCCAGCCTTACGCTTTCTGAAACAGGATTTTCCACTGTACTTTTGTTGCCATTCAACTGTATACAGAGGATCTCTAAAATGCAAGTGTTTGCACCATCTTGTGTAATACAAGTACATGCAGAAGTAGCCTGGCAGAAAGATGCCTCTTCCAAATTTTGCCACCTGGACAACTCTTTCAGGCCTAGCTTGGTTCAAACTGCTGAACAGAGAACCAAGTTTGCATCCATCCCACCTCATCACAGCATGCACGAGGCTGTTCTGCACCTTGATATCCTGGCAAGAGAACTGTTCTCCTCACACTAGGCAGAAGCATGGGCCATGCATGGACTGACACGTATGCCGTGAAACTGATTGTAAGCCAAAGGTTCTGGTGTGGAACATTGGCTCCATTTTATGTCAATATAGACATGTATTCCTATCTATTGCCTGAGCAAAATGGCTTGATATTCCTAGCTGAGAAGTGCCTTATGCATGGCATATAAAATCAAGACTGCCTGAAGAACAATAATTCATATTTGCCTAGTTCTAGATTTGGTTAAGTGTGGAAATAAAATAAAATCTCCCTCTCTGACATGGAGGTAGAAGCAGTCAAAAAAAAAAAAAAAAAAAAAGACGTTGTATCTAAACATGCAGTTTCTTTGAAATATAAAGATTTTTCATTTTAGCTATTTTCAGCGAAAAAAGCCTTCAAGTATTTTGTTTTGATAATGCTTAAATTTCTTTTATATTTCTCTTTTATATCAGAAATTCTAAGTTTATGTATATATCACTTCAGAATGTTCTGACAGTTTTGAAAGAAAATGCTCTGATTCTTTTTTGAAATGATTCTTTGAAGGGACATAAGGAATTTGCATCTCCCACAAATCTCTAAATTTAAACTTTTGCATTCAAATCTGGGGCAAAACAAACATTGAAATGTCAAAATTTTGTGCATGATCAAAATTTGTTTTTTTCCCCAGTACATTCTGCTTAGATTATTTAGCACAATATTTGCCTTCCTTTTCCAATCTGCTTTTGCTTCAAATTAGAAAAAGAAAAAAAGTAATCTGAACAATTTGAATACAGGTCTGCCGCTGACCCTGGCCTGACAGTCTTTAGAGCTCCCATCAGCTGAACTGGCAGAGCTTGAGTTACAAGTTTAAATGTGGCATCATCATGAGGAAACAGTAAGAAAATCAGGCAGGAAAAAAGAATAAAAATCGACATTTTCTTCTTGTAAAAAAGTCTTTGTAATTTCATAACTGTCTTCTTTTCCCTTTCTTAATTTTCTTTGTGCTTGTAAAACATAAAAGGCAAAATACCACCTAAAACCGATGTTTGCCGGTGTTGGTGTCTTAAAGAACAATTCTGATTTTCTGCTCTCAGGCATCACTTACACATTGGAAGTCAGTTAAAATCCAGCCAGTTTGGACTGTAAAATTCTCTAATCCCCAAACCGGGCACCCTCAGGAGTATGGGAACATCTTGACCTGGGGTACCTCTGGTGTGTTTATCCTTCCGTTCGAGTCCTCTTCTGAGCCCCATCTGGATGCCTTGTCACCATGTGAAAACACACCTAAGCTGTGTTGAAGTTCAGATCAACATCTTTGGTTGTGCCAGGTCCCTCTACCTTTTTGTGCTATCTCATGGCACATAAGGACAGCAGAGATGAAGTCATCAGTTGCCTTCATCATGATAGGATTGCAGCCACTGTACTAATTTCTCAGTGAGTGCTTTTTAAACCAGGCTATATGTTAGGTTGCAGTAGGGCTGCTTTTGCTCATTTCTCCTCGAGCTTTCTTCTGTTGAAGAAAGTAAAGCAGGATTTATCAGGTCACAGAAGGATTTACCTAGGAAGGGCCTCTGGCTCTGAAGGTTGATGAGAAGGTAGGGAGGCAACATCTACCTCTGTTCGTTTGCACTCAGGTATCTCTATAAAATGTACATATTCAGGGCACTCAGAAGAGGGACCAGAACAAGGATTCTTCACTCCCGCCAATCTTTATTTGCACAAGCTTGGAAACAGGGCTGCAAAGTACTGATTTTTAAAAGCTAATTTCAGTCTCTGTGATCTTACTTGCTTCTCCTCTCCAAAAGCTACTTGCTGGCATAAAAAGGGAAGTTTTACTTGTCACTGCTACTCTAGCCACATGCCATAAAAACTCAATAGCAGAGCTGCAGATGTCTGGCAGTGCTATGTCAAAAACATTCTCATAAACCTTTCTGTGTGTACTCCTGCAGCCAGGAATGTCATGTGAAGGATTATCTCATTCATAATGCTCTCATAGGATTCTGATTTCATAGAAATACAAAGAACATTAGATGATAAGATGGGAATTATAACATTTTTAGTATGTGCCCTCCTTTAGGATGTGGAAAAGAGAAGCTTCTCTCTGCATCTCACTATGTGTCTCTACTTGTGCCTCCTTGAACAACAGACAGACTCAGTATTGAATAAACCGCAGAAACTAGGTCTTTGCTCTATCACTGCTTTAGCACTGAACTTCAAAAGAAGTTTCCTCCAAGAGGAACAATTATCTTTGGCTGGACTGAAAACTGGCTGTTCTTATTTGGGTCGAATTATTCCAACACAGCTTTAAGAATAATCCTACATCCTCCACACAAGGGATCTCTAAAATCTTATCTTGTAAATTCGGCATCTTAGATCTGATTTTGATCTGTTATCTAAATCAAAACTTACCACACTGCAAGGAATGTCTTGCCAATTACTGTAAGCTAGTTACTGCTGATTAATTGGAGTCAACTTGGCTATTCTGCTAATATAAGGCAGAAAGTTAGGATAATTTTAGTAGGTGAGATAAGTTGGTTTTGTAAGATTAGAGCTGGGAATAGTTAAATAAAGCAAAGCTGGAATTTTTGAGTTCTAATAAGTTCTCTTTTGTTCACCAGTCCCAGTTCAGTGAGCACATAGCATTTTAGCATGCACAGAAAGGCTCTGCCTTCCTACACAGCTGAACCTGATCTCAAACTCCAGAACATACCTTAATGTACTTTGTGTCCAGAGGTAAGTAATGTTGCTTTAATGATTTCTTGTTATTGTTTAAATTGCATATGGTTTAATGCTTGAATCTAGTGCTCTGAATCTCTGGGAGTAGCAGCTCAATTCCTCAAGACAGAGTCCTGATATGCTGCATCAGACTATGTGACTGAAAAAGGCAGCGTTTAAGTCCTGAATAGGAAAGACTCTTACTTTGCTAAACTGATGCACAAGTCAGTCCTGGATACCAAACCTACTTATAAAAACAAAACAAAACAAAACAAAACAAAACAAAACAAAAAAAAAACAGAACTGGTCAACATCTTCCCTCCTTTCCCAACCTTAAGAATGATTCAGACCAACTCTGCCTTTACAGGCTTTTTCTAGACCAAGTGACTCTCTTCAGACAGCTTTTTTTTTTTTTTGCTATACAATTGTCAGCTGGACTCTTTCATCTTCCCATTTGAAGCAGAACCTACAGTTATCAAAGTTGTCTTCTTTTCAGCACTTCTCTCGCAGACTGCTCTGTAAGGTCTCTGATGAGAAGCAGCTGACTGTTGTTAGGTCTCTGCATTGGACTGTAAATTCAATGAGAGTGAAGAAGAAAACAAAAGAGGTGTTCCTTTCATACAAGCACTCTCAGGGTGTCTGCTAGAGGTGTTGGGTATTCTCTACTGTCAGCATGTTGCCAATAACTTCTGAGAAAGCAATATATATATATAAAAAAAAATGAAACATATATGCAGAGGCAGTTGAGGGAAGGGGACCCACAGCTGCACCTGAGAGTAAAAAAAATGCACAAAAGAAATTGCTTGAAGTTGTTAGAAAGCAGAGAGATTATCACAGCTATGGAGACTTCTTCTTTCTTCTAAGACCAGGGTTGATAGCTTTGGTTTAACACAGTATTGTGCGTATCAACAGTGGAAAATTGTTATTAGCCCTAAAAAAATGCCTGCTGTGTAGATGGACTTAATGTGCAATAAACTCAGTGGTATGGATGCAAACGTAGGATGCTTGAAAGCTGAAATTTAGCTGGTGAGCTCTTTGGTGTGACTATCTGTATAGACAAGGCCAGAACATCTGTCTAGGTGTCCAGTGATCTGACCTGACTTTGAAGACAATCCTCTCTGGGGATGTGTAGCTCTCCCTTAGAGGTAGGCTGGGCTCCAGATACTAGCAATAGGCTTTTGCAGGTAGAAACTGAGGAATAAGAGTAAAAACAAACTCTCCCTAGGAATATTTCACAGCTTTCACAGCATTTTTAAAAAGATAGTAATAATATACCTAGCTAATGAGATGAGTTTTCTCTAACAAACATCATTCCTTTGAAGTAGACAAGTAACTTGACCTTAATGTGAATTTTTGCATAACAAGCAGGAAAATCTTCCTAGGCTTTTCTCCATCACCCACTGCAGAAAAATGAATAACCCAGGCTGACAGAAAGTGAAGGAGATTGGTTGCACATTAAAACCCAGCTTTACCAAAGAGAAGGGAGAAAGGGATGGCGGGAGAGAGGTGTTCCTCATCCACTCTAGATGGGTTTGTAAAGATTTATTGGGCTCAGAGCAATCTGTAGCCTAGCAAATTGGTATTTGAGGGTGTCACAAGCAATAATGTACTACATTTCGTGCTACAGCATGCAGGTGTCCAAAAGCTATTACAGTCCAACCACTGCCCTAAAATTGTATGAAAGTAATAGTAGGGCCTGTGTGTGTGTGCCTGTAAGGGGTAACCAGAAAGCTTTTATTTTTCTGTCTTTTTGGTAGAGCTATCAAAGAGGTCCCCACTCTGATAAAACTCCCTGAAGTTGCCAGATTAAATTTTTTGCTCCTGGATTCAACAATTACTCTTGTCAGTAATAACTCAGTGGGTATATTGAAAGTATGCCCTGAAACTTTTGATAGTTATGATACCACAGGCTCCTGCAATAGAATGATGATACGGTAAAATCTGGTATTGCTCTAGGGTGTTACAAACTAGTAGCTCTTTAAAGAATATAAATGTTCTCTTTCTGCATCCTAGTTTTGTCAAAACTGGCTTATTGTTTCTCAGATCTTTTTCAGAACTTCCTTGCCTGTTTTACTCTGGCTACTACTGTACAGCTCTGCCGTTGGCTGCACTGCTGAACAAATTGACCATCTGAGGTTGCTATTCATGCAAGGTACATTTTATTCCTTTTGAATATTATGGGTAACGATGACACGTTCTTATTAGAACAGCTTACATAATAAAATCCAGTGATATAATCATGTTAAATTATCCATGCTTCTTTACGTGGCTTATTTTCTTGCAAATATTTTCCATTTAGCCTGAGGTGAAACTTTAAAAAATATAAATAGTATGTAAATCTGTTTACTCTCTGAGAAGAAAACTTTCAATTACTATCAAGACTTAAGTTTCCTGTGCTCAAAAAATGTGTGTGTTTGTATACACATATACATGCATATATTCTGAAATATTGCAGAAAAAATTCTTCTCCATTTCTTCTTTGCTTGTTTTACCAAAATATTTAGATACCTCCTCATTATGTAATTAAAAGATGATATGCTCCATTGGACAAAGAATTATGTATGAAAAAAATTTAAGATCATATGTAATATCCTGATGTGTGAGAACAGGAAAGATAACAAGGAAGCCAAAAGTTCTGCATGTTCTCTGTAGAGAAAAGAAATTGCTTTGGACTTAATGCCTATTGAATATGAAGATTTCAAAGCATTTGAATGTACAATGGTACTTTTTTTCAACAAAAATCTCTTAACAGCTTTTGCGTCTGGAAAGGCTCCATACACAGTTTTTACTGTTTTATATGGACAAACAGATAAATGACATTTGTAATACTAGTATAAAGTTTCCATGGCCCAGAGACTTCTCTCTGATCTGGAAATCGGAAGAAAGGTCAATCTTTGTAGCCACAGCTTTATATGAAAAATATTTAAGAACATATTAACTGCTTTATGGTGTGATCAACAAAACTACAAGTCCCTAGTCAAGTAAGGAAAAAAAATCAGTGTGGATTTTATATCTCACCAAGGTGACAATATTCCTTCCAGGGTTCAAAAGCTCAAATATGAAAGTGTGTAAATCCAGAAATGAAGAGTTGGATGCTTTGCATGATAACACAAGTCTACACTTGCTGGTAGCTCAGCCAGGAAAGACCTCATCCACCAGAAATGATAGTGACTAAGTTAGAACCCAAGAGGGAAGAACTTGGCTGATCTGGCTTTTTCTTTTCTCCAATATTCTCAAGAATTGAGCATATGATCTGTAATGCTTTTATTCCCATCTCCATAAGAAGTCTCAATGCACTACATGCTTTGCTTTCCCTGAAGTTGTATTATAAAACAAAATGCTAGCAAGCAACTAACATGAAATATTAGCAATGCTCATGCTAAATAAAAATGTTAAAGCTCCAACTGAAATTGAGTTGAGCTTTATTTGTGGCACATCTATAGCAGTAGCATCATGAATATGAGAATACATTTTTAGCATTTTGGTCAAGATGTGACTCTAAGTGATGCTTATCATGCTGGCTTGTATTCATTCTCACCCAGGGTTGGAGTCTGCACTGAGATGGGCTTAGTCTCACCCTGGGACAACCTGGGTTGCTAAAAGAAAGTCCTCACTTGTCCAGCTACAAAAGGGACTCCATTGTTGGGCTTAAGTAGGAAAAGAGAAAGGTAGGAAGAGAAAGGAAAAAATCCCAACTACTGTTCTTCAAAAGAGACTGATAAATGGCAAAATGGTGAATAAATGTCTTGACTGTGGAGGAAATTCATTCTCCCAGGTTCTTAAGGTTTGTCAAAGACCTTTAAATGTCATCTTCAAATAGATGAATTTCTCTCCTAAAGGGATCCAAATATGCTATGAACAAGTAAATGAGGGAAAAATTTGATTAATGAGCTGGCACTTCTGTGCTTTTTGCTTAATTTTCAGGAACTTTTTGTTACTTGTCAGAAATACTGTTTCACCTGCTCTGCTCCCTGTGTTTTATCTAGATACAGTCTGGTCCATTCTGCAGCATAGACCACCTGGTGCATGTCTGAGTGGGCCAGATTGTCCACCCAGGATGTAAATCAGCGTATTTAAGTACTAAAAATAGACTTGGAATAGCAAGATTTGCCTGGGGAGAATCTTCAGGATTGTCTGAAATTCCAATCTGAAGATGTCCTGGTCTGTCACATCTGCCTATTGTCTCAAACCAGGCCATTGTCTCTTCTGCACAGCAGGGAATAGTCGAGAAGTTCCTGGACTGCTCAGGCAGCTAATGTCTAAAGTGCAGTGAGTGTGTACAGAGGCACAACTCTGATGCCCAGCTACACCACAAGTTTAATTTAAAAAACAAACAAACAAACAAAAAACCCCAAAAGCTCACTTTTATCCTTATAACCCATCTAAAACTGAAGTTCCATAGCTTTTGCCATATTAGTATATTTCTAGATCTTTTTGCTATGTTTTTCCGTTGATTTGTTTTGTTCACCTTCAAACACAGTCCACATTAACTGTCAGCACAGATGACACCTGCTATTATCAGTGATTCCCTTTTTGCTATATGAAAACAGACAGAAACTGTTGTTTGTTCTGCACAAGAGACATCAGCCTATCAGCTCTCATCTTGGAAAGAACATTTTCAAAATTATTATTATTTTTTAATTAATAGTCATCCGTTTCTACAGAACTTTGGTTGGAGGTGAAAGAAGATGCAGTGGATTAGCTCGTACATTATTTTGAAATCGATCTTCATGTTTCATACTGGAGTACAAAAAGTAAGCTCTGTCTTGCCAATGTGCTCAGCCTTGAATGAGCATCTCAATATAAGAAAGAAAGTAAGGGCCTTCAAAGTTAGGGGAGTAGTATTTGTAGACTACTTCTTATGGAGAAGGATTTTTTTTGACTTAGAGAAATAGGTTAATGAAAATGTTTATGTTCAAACACTCTATGGTAATTGATTTACTCTTGCTCCAGCGACAGATCTAGGATGCGGCTGGCTGTGGGGACTGTAAGCTTCCTGCAATTTTCTAGTGCCTAGATAGCCTGTCACCAAAATGTACTTAGCATTAGCTAGCATTTCAGAGGCTGGTGCATACCAGCTGCCCCTGAAAGAGCTGATTGTCAAAGGCTTCTCCCTCAGTGATGTATAAACCAGTCCAGACAGATGTTGGAGGACAAAAGCGGTGTTTCTTTAAATGATGTTTCAACAGAAGGGCCTTCAGAGCTCTCAGGCTTAGTGTATGTTCTTTGCTGGACTTGATGCTCTCTCTGTGTAGACTCCACATGTCTCAGCTGCTCTTTCGGAGAGGCAGAGGATGAAAATAGGTCTTGCCTTATGCTGACCTTGAAATCTCTCTTAGAAAGGCCTTGATGTTGCTGGCCAGAAGAGCTGCTAGAATTCACGGATGCCCTGTGCCAAAGGCTTTGAGAATGTGGTGTGAGGTCTGGGGAGTGGCCTATATTTTAGGGCACTTTGAAAGTATTCAGTATTCTCTTGGGTGGCATGAGAAAGCAGTTACACAGACTCTGATAAACACTTTTCCCAAGCCAACCCCCTTTGCTGATCATTATTTCAGGCCTATTTCCCCAGGAAATTCTATTTTTTTATTCATGGTGTCTGTTTGATTTGTTGTCATTCTATGTTGTTGTGTCAAGGCCACATAAAGGAGACTTGACAAGGCAAAGTGTCTTTTTCTCATTCTATGTGTATGTTCATGTGTGCACATGTGTGGGTATTACTGGAAGAAATGGCAATTTACCTCTCTGTCCCTGTCATATGTAGGATCTATCCTCTGATATTAAATTTATTGTTTACAAAACCCAAGCTGACTTCCTGAACAGAACAAACTTTTGCTTCCGATAACATGATCAGTTCCAGTATTAACATAAGTCACCAGGCAAAAATCTATTATTATTGATATGTTATTTGTGCCCAAAATTAAAATAATATCGTGCTCCTTCAATCAGATTTGTCTTTCAGCTAGGAACTGAGAACAGATTTGGGAAAGATTTTGATTAGAAAACATCTTAAAAATTTTCAAATGGGAAATCTATCCATGTGATATCCATCACCACCTGCTCAGTATTTATGGCAATTAAAAATTTTACCATAACTAGGTCTCATTACTAGTAACTGAATTGTCAGGTAAGGTCATGTCTATTTTTACTAATATTTATGGCTTTGGACAAATCCAAAGCTGTTTATTAAAAAAGGGCTGTATGAAGGATGTTCATTTTATGAGTTGTAGTATTGAATATCTACATCTTATATCGGCATGGCTTCTTCTTTGGAAGAATGAGAACTTCAAAGAGAAGATAAATGAACAATGTGTTGCAAATACTGAAATAGCTTGTTCCTATTTTTCTCTCCGCTTTCACGGTTCCTTCTCAGGGACCTCATTTTCCCTTCCTCATTTATTAGTATGGGTGCTATGTGAAAAGTGTTCTTGCGAGGTGAAGGTATATAATATTTGTCACGTACTGACTGGAAAGTCCGAAATAGCAGGACATCAAACATGCTAGATTTCAATAGGCATTTGGAGTCTGAGGGAATACTTCTTTTGCAACATTCATCTAGATTTGAGAGGCCCATATTGCAGATTAAAAACAACAATATCAACAACAACAACAAAAACAACCAAAAAAGCTTATATAGCATTAAACGCTCAGTAAATTTAAACCCTCAGTAAACCTCAGTAAATTTCACTGCCGTAAGTTGCCTGTCTTGTGTATTTTCCCCAAGAAGACTTTGTAGTAAATAATCAGCTGGTTAAATTTGTGCCGTCTCCATTTCTCGGTAGTATAACTTCAAAAAGCTGCAGAGTGTAGATCCTGGGCCATACTCTCTGTGCAAACTTAGGCATTTTTCTAATTTTAATAGGATTTTGAAAGGGCTCCTTAGGGTAGATTTGGACCTATTACTGTGTTTTCTTTTCTTTCAAAGGAATAACTCTTTTGAGTGTAGGGGTTAATGAAAATCTTGTGGGAAGACTCTAAATCATAATCTGTTTTTTTTCCTGTTGATTTTTATGATATACTTACTAAAGTGTTATATGAGAACATGACTAGTAAAGAGAGATTTGCCTGAAGTTAAAATTTTCTAAAAACATCCCTTCTAAAAGAAGAATTTTTAAAGATAGGACATCAACAATGACAATCCGCATTAACAGAAACAGAGGAAATGACTGTTTAACTTGCAATACCCACCCCTGAGCAATACGACTATGGGACAGGAGAAATGAGGACCACCTGGAGACCACCTTGGGGTCTGGTCAAACTTTGAATTCTGCTCTGAGACTACTTATCATACTGCCAGTGAGTAGAAAGAAGTAATCTGTTTTTTTTTTTTAGTGTGTTAAAAAAAAAATGTACCTTTCTGATGCTTCTAGCCTGAATCCTGCTTTTTAGTGATCTAAGATCATCTTCAATATCCTTCCTGTAACAGAATGTGCTAGAGAGACGTCATAGGAATAAGGACAAATCATATTTTTAATAAACTGTCTTTCTGAAAATCTCTTTGTTTGTTAATTTTATAACAAAAGTTAATTACTAATAAATATTTTGTGTACTTTTCACTTTCACAATACAGACCATTGTCTTTTGGTAGATGTTTACTGGCACTTGCTGCTATATCAAATGCAGTTGTTGCTTAAACTAGTGCTCCAATTTCCTTGAAAAATTTCCTTCATTGCTATGATTGGCTTAATAAAACCCAAGCCAAACTTTGCTCTTTTTTCCTACAAAGACATGGTACTTTCTTTGTATGATGTAGAGCAAAGTTTTGGTGAATTAGTTTTGCTCCAGCCTTCTCTGGACTGTAAAGCAGTTTTCTTTTCCTCCTAGCAGTATTATCTTCACTCAAAAAGCTCTTTCTGCTTGGTTGTGGGGAGTTGGAGCACTCATTGTTCCTTCTGTGCGCAGTCCAGGGAAGGAATAGTAACTGGTAAGTTCACCACAGTTAATATTTTGACACAGACAAGCCAAGGAATGTGGTCAATATAGAGAGAAGTATGTCTGTGTCTAGGCCCTTGCCTATGAGTAATAAGGGCCTGGTCATGAGAGATGAGGAAAGAACGTGCATGTGTTTGTCATAGCTTGTGCTATAGGGAATTCCAATATGATAGTACAATGCTTCTAGTTAAAGGTTCAGTTTTGGCAAGGCAGCTTAGAAACTGGTAGCCTTAAAAAATACAGTCAATAGACATGTTTGGATATTGCTTAGTCTGCCATAGGGCTCAGTAGACTAATGCTTTGTTCTGCACTAGAATTAGATCTGGTAGTTCCACACTGCTAGATCTGACAGTTAATGGTTCATGCTGGCTTCTAAGTTAGTTTGAAAGATTAAAGAAGAACTAGAATGGACGTATTTTTGTATCTGCTATGTATAAGACATGAACATAAAGTACCTGTGCAAACGTGCGAAAGGGAGTAAGAAATCAGATTAATGGCAAGCCAATTACAGTTGCTATGTTGAGGGCAAGGCTAAAAGATTAGAGTGAAGTCTTACCTCAAAAAGGTCAGCTGCTGACTACACTGAACTTGTACTTGCTTGCGCCCACTGATAATTTTTTTGACTGACACTTGCAATGGAATAAAACTAGAAAGTCATTTTCCTACAGTTCAGTTAGGGCTTTTAATTGTACAACTCTTACATTATTCATCATTCTTCGCTTCTGATCTATATATATAGCCCATAGAGGAGAGTGCCATGGCACATAACTGCCCTGTACAGGATACTGCCAGCCAACTGTATTGGTGGCATTGGTCAAACTCCAGGAAAGAATCGGGATTCTTACAGAAGGCAGTGGAAAGTCTCCTTCTGTAGGAGACTGTTTCCATGCCTGCAGCAATTCAGTGGGAGCCTGTGCATGGCCAGCCAGCACCTACCAGTTTCTGCTGAGTTCCTGCAGCTGCTCTGGGGAGCGGCTTTTCTTACTGGAAGGCCGTGGTCCAGGACCCAGTTTGTTGCAGCGTCTCCTGGCCTCCTACCATACTACCTATGGCAGTATAAAGTGCTGTAAAATGCCTGTAAAGAGCAGTGTTGAGATAGACGAATAATTGCATGCTACCCCACTTTGAGAGTTCCTTGGGAAAATAAGGAAAAAAACTAAAATCACATCTACTCTTTGAGACATAACATTTACTTACTTGGCCTCTATCTTGAGCCTTGGCTTAAACAAATGGATATTTAGAAGTGCTGTGAACATGTGTATTCAATAAACCTGGTAGGGTGAAGTTCTTAATAATGTGGTAGTGATAGGGCAAGGTCTGATACCTAGAACTGTGAGTATACACTTTAACATCTGTCTGAAGAGCTTAGCCCATAGACAGCACTTCAAACTAAGCCTTAGTGATACAGTCTGCACTTCAAAGCTCTAGGAGTATGTCCTGTAAATAACCGAGTACAGTTATAAAATGTAAGCTTTTTTTTTTCTTTAGTGAGTTTTACAAAAGATATTTGAATCTGTCTTTGTAACTGGTTAAAACCTGTTCTGAAACAATCTTTTGCATGTTATCTAAGACTTTAGTGATACCTGCAAAGATCAGCATAACAAGGTTACAGAGTACCTTTTAGAGAATGCCGCATAGAAAGCCTCTTCAGAAAAAGTAGTTAGGAATCTATTTATAATTTGAGTTCAGAGATTTTTCATGTGAAAATTATATTTATTTTTCCTTTACATGCACTTACAAATAAGTCTCCATGTCATCTTGTAACGGGTATGTGACATACTCTGGCAGAGTAAAGTTGTCCATTTTATTAGTAGCCTGAAGACAATAGATAATCTGCCTTTAATTTCTGTAGTACAGTCTATACCAAACACGAGAATAAAACAAGCCATTTACCTTTCAATATTTAGGAAATTTCACTGTAAATTTGATATGAAGTTGAAGGTCCAAGTTGATAGAAACGTATTAATAAAAATAGTTGTTACCAACTTCTGCTGTCAATCACAGCAAAAGAGCACACTTCTGACTGGAGAGAGATGAAAGAAACCGCATCTACATTAACACACAAGCCACTATGGGGAGATCCAGCAGGCAAGGGAGGGTCCTGCCTGTTACGTGCTGTCTTGTGAACGTCTTCCCAATTTATTGTCACTGTCATCTTTTCTTTTACACTTTTGCCCCTCATTTAATGTGCATGAATTCATACGGTTGCTACTTTTCTTTTCCATGTATGTGCTACTTCATGATGTCTCCTATCACTAAATTCATTCACACAATCAGATTATGATTGTGTTCTTATGATTTCCAACTTATATCTGATCATTTGTCATGCTTTTAGTCCTGTGATTTGCATGTCATGATTCTGCTAGACATCTCAGTATATTTTATCCTTGGGATAAACCAAGGATTGCCCCAAAAATGCCTTTAAATTGGATGACATTAGCTAACTATAAAATTCGTACAGTCCTGTGCTTCATATCTGTTCTGTCTTCCCCTTTCTTCCTCTTTCTGTAAACTTGTGATCTGTTAGGCAACCTGTTTCATTAGCTTCCTCCTTTTGAACTGTTGTTAAAATACTCTCTAAGCTATCTTCTGTCTTTTTAAGTATTGCTTCTTCATACTGATAAGGCCTAGATATTGCATCCCTACCTGTTAATATTTGGAAAAAATAAATTACTCTTCCATAACTTGTCTGTAGTATTCTCAGAAGTAAAGAAAAGGGAAGAAAAACAACACACAAAAGAACTACTTAACTTTTTATTTCTTGAAAGTGCAAGCTCTGCCCCTTGAGCTTACAGCAAAAATATCTACAGAAATATCAGTTCTCCTTGGAGAAAGAGACAGCAAGTAAAAGTATTTCTGACTGTTTCTTGGGTGATTCAGTGCTCCATGACTTCAAGGCTACATTCGACCTTATTGTTTGAAGTACTTGGGCCAATGCCAACAAAGTTACTACTACTGTCTTTCAGGGAAACAAGCCATCTTCCACAACCTAGAGCTGATGATATGTGGAGGGAGGGGGAAGGATACAAATCTTTTTCTTTAATTCTGCATTTTATCTTTTGCCTTTTTTTTTTTCTTTTCTTTCCAGAATTGACAATGGTAGGATCAGAAAAATCAGGTGCTATTTCCCCCATGGGGGCAGAGAAAAGATGAGGGTGCAGAGACAAAATTCAAAGTATTTGTGTGTTGATTTCAGATTTGTCTTCACTTGCTGAGAGTTCAGGGTTGGCACAGCAAAAGTTGCACAGAAAGGGATTTGCTTATATTCTCTCCCATTTGGGGGCATGAAGAATACTTCACAGTATTCTTGTCCACTTATTTTTTTCCCCAAAATGCAAGCAAAAAAACAAGCAGTATTTTTTTTTATAAGGAAAATGACAGAGAGCATATGAAATTGCTGTTGGGGCTTACAGGATGTGAGCAATACCTTAAAAGAAGTTTAAAGCAAAATGCTTTGTGAAGTAGCACTCCTGGTGGCTACCTACTGGCATGAGAAATGATTTATGGGCACAGAGGCATCAACTTCATTAGAGCTAAGAGCACTGGTTGATATTATAGTTATGAAAACAGATTTCCAAGCTAAGACATTTGACAGCTTGCTACTTCCACATTCACCATATTTCCAAATTCATCACACATTTATAAGAATAATAATAATGATAGGACCTAAGTATGAACTCATTTGAAAAAGAGAGAAACATTTTCTCTCACCTGGTGCGTGTATGTCTGTCTTGCATAGCTTGAAATCCTAGGCTTTCTTCAACAATTCCCTCTGGAAAGGGACCTCTTTGAAAGCTATTATTAAGGACTGACTTGGAGCAGTGAAGCCTACTTTAAGTCAAGAAAAAGAGCACAGAAAAATTCCCTGCTCTTCCCGGGGTTAAGCAAAGGTATATAAAAGGGCATAAATGTTAGTTCTTTCCTCACAGTTTACAGTTAGGAGTCAACTAGTCCACAAACTGGACCTGTAAGATTTACTGTGGGCTATTACATGGAGGCTGCCATTTCTTTGTGATTATTATATTTTCTATTTCATGCCTTCCTAGTTATGTTTGGATTCATTAAAAAGGAAGCCTTCACAGCTAAGCCTGAAATGACTGTGCTGAAAGTGGTGTCGCTAATTGCTATTACTGTTGCTAGCGGCTAAAGAAAGACTGGTAGACTCAAAGGAGAAAAAGGAAATTGGATATTTTAACCAGACTAATGCAGATTAAAACACATCTAATAAGTCTCATGTGAAAAGCTTACATTTAAATTAGAAATGCCATTTTCTTGTGGAAATTAACATTCAATTTAAGGGCCTGTTTGTTTGTCATTTTCTGTAATGGTACTAGGACTATATTTTAGGTTAGCCATGATAATAGTAGAAGAAAAAATCTTTAATGAAAAGCTTTTCCTTTGTAAAGAACCTTCACATTTATATCTATTAAAATAATACGGCTTACAACATTAAAATATTTCTACAATACTGAAAATGTTTCTGTTGGCTTTTGTGAGTATCTCTAACTGCATGCCATGGGTCACTCTTGCTGATTTCTTTTCCCTTTGCGTGTAGAAATAATAGTACTAATTTGGCTGGTGGTCATACTTATTGTATACATTTATTTTTGTGATTGTATTAGTTTATGGGGAACTCTGTATTAGCAAGAACTTCATTACTCTATATGATTCATTATTCTATGATTTGTTGCTTATGTGGAAGAGTGGAAATTATTGGTGATGTTTTTATAGGATTTCAGAAGCAAATCCACTGAGAGACAAAGGCCATGGTACTTTGATGGAGAGTGTGAGAGAATTGCTCGAGAAAGGGGAAATTAGAGAAAAACTAGGGCCTAACAGAAGTTACGGCATTACAAAGGCTTGCTTGAAGTGAGAGAAAGTTACCACTTCCTGGATGGTTGGTATGCATGGAATCTACTTCTCCACGATTCCCTTGGTAACACAATCTGCCCTCCTAGCACACACTAATAAGAGTAAACAAAGAGTGGAGCAGAAGGGAGACACCACGGCCAAACTTTGTTGGCTTCCGTGTGGAGGTGGTAGTCTGATGGTGCCGTGCAGCTGATGAGTGAATGGAGAGTGGAGTGGAGTGAAGACACTGCAGCCAAACTCTGTTCTATTCCCTGCAGAGGCGGCAACCTGGTCGTACCACACAGCTGATAAGGCACATAGGACAATAAGACATCTGGTGCTGGGCCAACAATGGTGGCAGATCAGTCCCTTCCAATGGACTTTTCTCAAACTTCTCCTCATTCTGATCTCATTATAATACCAACACACAACCCCATCCCAGACTTTACCCGCTTCTAAGGAACGACCACTCCTCACTGAGCATGCTCTCTAGATTTTCCGTTAACTCAGGAGACTTTTAAGCCGATCAATAACAAAAGTAAGTACAAATAGAGTCACTCAAGCTCCACCTAAATGAAAAAGAAAATATATAAAAGGTGAACTAAGGAGGGATTTAGTAGGAAGGAGGGACGAAGGAAGAAGGAACTGCGAAAGAAGGAGGAAGGATAGCGCCTGAGGAGACTCCTCGAGTTTGAGAGCCGTCTCCCATCTTCCGGGGTGAGTGATGATTGTGCACTTGTACGCTAGGCATTAGCTAAGAACCCCACACAGTAGCAGAGAATTTCCTGTACTGATATCCGAAAGCTGTTCTATAAATGTTGCATTTGAATAAATTGTGCTATTCATGAACTTGACTACTTGTTTTGAAGGTGATAAGACCTACAGTCGACAGGCTGTTCATGAACCCAATACTGCTGGAGTCAGGCTGATCATACTATTTGTGAACTTGATTCCCTGTTTGGAAGGCAATCGGACTTACAATTGACAGAATGTTTGTGAATCTGTTACTGCCAGAGTCAGGCTTATAGTTACCATAGTATTTGGTATCCCTATTGAGAGATGAATCCAGCTGCCCCCAGTCCCTCTAACCTTTGAGGATCGGCTGGAACGCAAGGGGATTCATCTCTTACCAAATTTGCCTCCCCATCAAACTGCAACAGAGGGACAGTAAGAACTGTTTAGAAAACATTCCTGAGGACAAGTTTTATATCATCAAAAAAGTTATTTCAGACATTACCAAATATCAATGCTTAAAATATCCAGCGGGATATCTTTTCCCTTGGAAGAACCACAGAAGACTAATCCCTGAGGAGTGACTTTCTGGGAACTTCTGGTGACTCCCTAAGAGCTTGTTTCCCTGAGGAAAACACATTTACAACAGCACTGTTTGAAAACTTTAGAAGCATTTCCAAGAGTTCCTCTTAATGCACTAATTGTGGCTTAAGATATTTCAGAATAGTGTAATAAGTTGGTGGTAGATGGAATACAGGAAAAGTGATTCTGTTTGAGGAATACTTGCATTAACAGAGAATTCTAATTAGCTGTTAATTCTACCTTGCTTTCAGAGAACATGAGATTATTTCAAAACATGAGGTATACTCAGGAACATGTACATGTGAGAAATAAATATCTGCCTTTACCAATATTTACAAGATCTAAGTTTTGGACTGGTCAATTGAAAATCAAAGGCACATGTTCTTTCTTGTTCTTTTATGATGCTCTGTGGATCTTATAGCTGGACATTTTTCCACTGTAGAGTACACTAAGCTGATAAATGTGCCTTACTTCTGAAAATGTTCTGGCTGTACTTGGCTTGCAGGTGGCCAGCTGGCCAAACAGAAAGCAGTTTCACAGCTGAAGATCTCAGTTGCAAAGTTACAAGTTCCTCTGCCCTATTCCTTGTAGGTGAAAGGAACTGGGATCAGAATTCACATGGAGCATTTTACATTGTTAATGTTGCTACAAGAAACTGAACGGGCTCAGAGCCTTCAAAGGCATTGTGCTTACAGTTTCCGGTTGCAGCAGACAATCATCATCAATGCAAAACAATGAAAAATACTTTTTCCTTGTGAATGCACACTCCTAGAGAATCCTGATGCATTTCGAAGACAAATCAGCACAACTGGCCAATAAATAAAAACAAAAAACAAGACGCAATGGGATCAAAATATCAGGAGAATAAATGATGGTAAAGCACATCCCACTGATACTCCATATTCTGTGTGATCGTAGTTAACTACCCAATAAAACATCTGATAAAATCAGAAGAAATTAACAAAGTAGGAAGGACTGAGGGAACTTTTCCTTGTTTGAGGAAAAAAAGTGTTTGAGGCGGCCCAAGAAAGTACCTTAGAAGGCTGAGGGACAGCATTAGCAATTATATTGAATGTGGAATCTAATTTTAAACAGGGCTTCTACTCAAGCAAAATAATCAAGATTCCTGTGGTAGATTTCCTTTCAGAAAAGGGTAAAAATGGAAGATATAGGGAAAATACAAGCAACAGGAAAACTGCAGTAGTGGAATTACAGTAAAACTGAGTCAATGGCTGGCTTAGGGGAAATTGTAGTCTTTCACTCCTGGTGAACTTGGGCTCATACATTTACTACTAGAAGATGCTAAATGCTTAGGTGACTTGAGTGAAATTAGTCAATAGCCAATCCACATATGTGTGTGTGCGTATTGCATGAGATAAATTCTTCTGAAGGACAAAATATGTTAACTCTGGCTTGATGATTTGCTACTTTAGTTTTTGGATAACCGTAAGGTCTGGTCATGTCTCACTGCTCAGGAGCACAGCTCGGGGTTTATGGTCTGCCTGCAATGCATTCTCATCTCTCTCTTTGAAGGAAGGATAGAAGGAGAGTGAATAGTATCCAGACAGGTGTATTCATCCTTTAAGATCCAGAGGACAAGATGGGTTGATCTCATTGAACATGCTGCATGACTGAAAGTGAACATCAGAGCACCCCATTTACAAAGCAATCACTTTGGAATATGTCTATTTCATTTAAAACAATAATAAAAGAGGGCATCTCACAGTTTTTCTGACTCCTGAGACTATATGTATTTCTCTTCTCTGATTTATACTAGTACATTCATTACTCTTGTAATGAAGACTGCTCCAGGCAGTCCAGTTTTTTAAGTATAGATAATGCACCATGCATAGTACACACAAGTTAATAAGATGTAATTATCATAATTCTGCCTTTTAAAAAAGTCTCTCTATTTTCACTAGATTCATCCTGAAACTGTCATGTGTCTTCCAAAGATAGCTCTATTTTCTGGTTGTCTTTTTTTTTTCCACAGATTTGATATTAGAAATGAATCACGAGTTTACTGTCATTAGAAGTGGAAATAAATGACAATAAAAGCTACATTCTACTGCTCCCTGAATGTTCAAGGGTAACTCAGAAAGACTCTAGAAGAGCATTATTCTCTTTGTCTACAAAATTACTGACATACTACAAACTAGATTCCATCTGAAGGCCGTTTTGTTATTTGTATCCTTCCAGAAGTTGTCCCTCTTTTTATTTATGTATGCACTCAGATCATCTTTGCCTATGAAGTTAGAGTTTGTTCTCTTCATCATCAGATAACCACCAAAAAAAAAAAAAAAAAAAAAGAGATTAGTTCTCTTGTACTCAAATTTATTCTCTGGATACAAGTGCTGAAAGCATCAGGACTTTTTTAATCTTATACCATAGCTTTGATTCATTTTTCTCCTTACATGCAATAACAGTCCTCATTCCTGAGAAACTGTTCTCTTCCAGAGAACATGCAGTGTAATGCAACTATTATTCTGTATCAGAACTGAGGAAGGGTAAAATCAAGTAGAAATAAAGTCAACTGACACTTTTTGATCATCTTGAAACTACTTACATCATTTTGTTTACAGACAATAGCAGATGGCATTTTTTAGTGCTTGATTTATGAAGGAAGTAACAAATTATTTTCAGATCTTAAGAGACTTACAGAAGTCTATGTCTCACCCCTGCTTAGGAAAAATCTTGAGGTTTTCCTTTTCAAGGAAAAAAAATTCAAAAAGATTTTGAAAAATATTTCTGTTTCACTAGAGAATTTGGGATTCTTGTGTGGGCTGTTCTTCTTTTACTGATATTACAGTAATTTTAAAGATGTTCCTATCTGTAACACTGCAGTTCAAGTGCTCTGTTATGTGATGTCTTCAGTATGAGGTCTGGGCATCATTCCTCCTTCCATATGAAGAATTGTGCAAGTATTTTATACAAACTCACTTGATGGTATTAGATGTCTCAGCTTTGCAACAAACAGGTAGAAAGGAGGGAAAAAAAAAAAAATCCCTAAGAGTTGCATTGTTGTTACATGTTATAAAGAAGTTAGCCTATTATGCAGAATTGGTACTGTGATATGATTTATTATTTAGAAAAGAAAATGAAGACATGAAATATTTACTATTTTGGAATGGATAAATTGTTATCCAGAATTGCTTTGATTAGTGAGGAAACACAAGATTAATTTGCAATAACAATTGTAAGCACTAGAGTGAACTTCACAGGAGAAGTTTAAAAAGCTGATAAGAACCAATCCCATTGGTTAATATATTATGTTCTAGAAAATGAAATTAAGGCATACTTTCTGCTGAGTTCTATACTTGATTTTCCATTTGGATATTATTTCCATTTCTAATCAGGTCTCTCTCTCCATCTACTTGCTATCTCTCTCCTATCCTTCATCCAAGCTTGACTCAGCTTCTTCCTATGCTATGCCCATCGTCACAACTCTCAAGGCTGATCCCATTAAGCTCAAACTCTGTCTCTGGTTCGTCTCTAATCTACCTGTACAGCTGCTCCCTGTATAAAAAGCTCTTTTCTCCCTGTTTCCCTTTGCACTCAGGGGCCAGAATGAGTGCAGAAGAGGGAGTGAGAGAACAGAAGGGAGAAAGATCCGCAGGCAGAAGGCAGAACAGAAGGGGGAGGACTGAAGTTCGGCACCATTATCAGGAAGAGGCAAATCTGTGTGACGGGATTCCTTGCTAAAAATTGACAAGCCTGTGAACAGATGAGCTCCGCAAAATAGAATGGCGTGTTATCTGTCAGAGTCAGAAACAAAACAATGAGGCTGAAATGTTGAAATGGATCCTGGATGACATGGCAGAATGGAGAAGAAAAAAGAAAAAAAGGAAAAATGTGATACTCAGAATACACCCAATTTCTAGTGAAGGTCTATGAGGAACAGTAGATGATTGAGGATTGTTTCTGTAAAGATCTGCAAGTGCTCAGTTACTGGGATTTACTGAATGCTTGCTGAAGGATGACTATTCTGGAAAAGAAATTAGACCGATGATTAAAAAAATAAGCCATTAAAATGTGCCTTCGGATCCACAGAAGCTCTCATAGTTTTTCCTCCAGTTGTTAACAAGTGATCACATTAATAGATTTTAGGTGGGAAAACATACTGAAACAGTGGAAAACATTTTTTTTGTTTGTTTGTTTTCCAAATGAGTATGGTAATTTGAAAGTAATAGCTTTTGAGCAAGATAGAGGGATACCTCCAGTTGTATATAGTGACTTTCCCCTCCTGGTAGACCACTGACTGAGATGAAAATGTGGACAAGCAACCCAGACTTGGCAGCAGATGCTTAATAGAACCCTAAGGGAGATGGTATGGAAAACATGTGTCCTTCTTTCCCTTCTCCTGGGGGATATATTTCCCTGTGGATACAGACTCAGCCTAGTGAGTGCAGGTGATTTGCAATTTACATGGATTCCATAACTGTCATTAAATAATCCACCTCTTTCACAGGCAGAAGTTACACTTAAACATAATGCGAATGATAGTACTCACTTGAAAGCAAAAATACTGGCAGTAACTTTGAGCCCAAAATGGTTTAGAGTGACATTTTCCTTCTGAAATAAAAGAGGATGTGTCCCCCTTTGGAAACAAAGGGGGTTACATTGGGAAGATGCTAAGACAAAGACATGCCACACCTTTTGAAGCAAGTGGAAGAGAATTTGGCCTCTGGAATTGAACCAAGAGCTGTTTTTGCTGGAAAGGAGGTGCTCTCTCTGTGCTATTGTCTAAATATCTCACAACAGAAGGGCTGTTTTCAGGCAAATATTTGCTGACTATTTTGAAGAGCTACTACAGCACTTCAGTACATCATCTTCCCATGGGCAGTAAGTCTGACTCATAAGGTGTTTGTCTGACAAACATGTCTGTTTAACTGAGCCACCAGTGAACCAGGGCTGAAGATTCCTGATTCACAGCCTGGAATCCTAGCAGATACTATTTTGGCCAAGCCTGTGTTTGGCCTTAGCCCCACCTATGCTAAGATGAGAAGCAGCAAGAGCGAACACCGCATTTGCAGATCTCCTGACAGGTAACACGTCTATCTCAGAAACTTCAGGAAGAACAAGATCTATCACCTACAGATAAATCTAATGGAGAAAGCACAGACCACATCAATATTGGTGTTTTAGTTCAAAGCAGCGTTCCAGTTTTGAAGCAATTCCCCTGATGGTCCCCTGCTATGTGTTGACTTGGTTCAAAGAAAGGTTTTATTGTGCATACGGTAGAATACTTTTTGAGGAAAACTAAACTAGGATGCCAATCCAGATGCAGCCTCATCATCTCTTGCAGATACATGGGTCTGATGGATGGTCCTCTACATGTAAGAAAGGTCGTTCCAGGAGATCAAACTACAGTCTTAGAAAAATCCTTGAATCCTAATCCTAATCCTAAATATAAATGTAGGAGCTTTGTTCAATGTACTTGCTAAAGCACATATTATTGTGACCTTTCCTCTTGTTTTTGCATCAGTTAATGGAGTCAATCACATATAGTACTGAGTATAAGGCTGGTGATGCATATGGATATTTTCAAATTGCAGGGAGATGAAGGTTGTATCTGTGCTTCTCAGAACACTGTAATGGCCACCCTCTAAGCTCTGCCTCAGTTTCTTAAGGAATAAAATTCAAGTGTTTGTGTGTGTGCATGCTAGCCAAGTGTGACTGTACCAAAGATACCATGTAGTTCTTACTGGGATTTCAGCCTTTCAATACCATTTTCTCCTTGCTCTTCAAAGATCTGTGCCTCTGTACAGCAAGGAAGGAGGCCATACGGGATGTGACGGTTTTATCGATCAACGTCTCTCTCTAAGGTTGTTTTATCCTATCCCAGGACAGTTCGTGCTTCATAAGGTTCACCTCTGTGCAGCATTTGTCCTTGGTGTGGGTGACCTGAATACTAAGCAATGGAGGAGCACACTGTTTGCTGTTGTGTCTAGTTAAGGAACTTGAGCCTAAATCTCAATCATCATTTTGTGTTCAACCAACAGGTTAAACCACAGAGTTTCCTTCTTGTTCTTGTTTACCAAAAGTAATCCTGAACTTGAACAGTGTTTTCCAAGAAAATTACACCTTCCCATGAGAATTTAGATTCTGACAAGCTTGTTCTTTCCAGAGGGAGAATTCCTGCACACCTCTTATTATACCACTCACTTCACTCTGCTGTGACAGTAGCAATAAGCTAAAACTCACTAGATCAGCATTTGCTAGGTACAATGCAGCATCTTTAAAAGAACACGTTATTATATCCCTTCTCCAGTGTTTTATGGATTCTACTGTGGCTATTAATCATACCTCTATAGTTTTTTTCCTGTCTTTTTAATACTAAATGGTGTCACCATTATAGACATTCCTTGTATTTGGATTAATTTTATCATTAGGAACCTTCATATATATTTCATGATTTTCAACAATCTTTCATAAAGTATTCATTTTATGCTTGATTGCTTTCTTAATCAATAAAACAGCTAGATTGGATGTCTGCTGATAGTGTTCTACTTTTTTCTGAACTATCCAAGCCAAAACACTTCCAGAAACTTTATTTCTTTCTGGCCTTATAATTGCAGTTAAACCTCTACCTTTTGGGCAATACATGGGATCATGGTATATTATTTCTCCTGGAAGGAGAACGCTGACCCAACTTTGGTGTTTTTCCAGCATAGTTGGTTTATTTTTAAAACAATATGTACAAAATTCTGAATGCAATGAAAGCTGTTTGCTCTTTTCTTATGCACATTTTCCAAAGTTGTCTTTTGTATATTCTGCCTCTGTTCCTTGCAGAATTTCAGTTATCAGGGAGCTAAACATGTGACAGTGCCCTCATTTTACAGACTGCTGCAGTGAGAGTGTTCTGACCCTGTGATACTTAGTTCCTATATTCCCACTGTGGTTGCATCTGCCCTTGTCTTGTCAGGGTCACCTCGATGATGGTGTTTCACTCTATACTGCTTTTTTTTTTTTTTTTTTTTTCTGGCAAACACAGAAGCATAGAGCTATAACCAAGCGCCAAAGCGACAACCCCTTATTCCTTCTGTTGGTAGCCACTTTCAGGCCAGGGCTGCTTATACCACATCAGTGTACTGCTGAATTACTCGGTGTACAGATATGAAACAGTTCAGGTCATGGTGTGTTGTCATATTTCACATGGGCATTATTAAATTAAAAAGGTAGGTTCCTGATTCACTTCCACCAGTGTGGTTTAGCCTTGAATGGCCTTTGTTGAGTGTTTGTTGCCTTGAGTGGCTGTTTCTCACAGCTTTTACTTACTGCTGTATAAAGGGGCGCTTAATTGCCCCTCTCAGTATGTCTAGGGATGATAGAGGTGGTCTACTTGTTGAGTTAAAATCTGTGTTCACCTGCACAAAGGCTCATTTGATGAGAGCCATGAATGTCTTTCAACAAAATTCCTTCAGCTCAGTTTTGCCATTGTCTACACGGAGTTATAAATGCAGACAGCCTACACAATGAATCTGCAAGACTAAAAAGCTAGAATAATAACAAAATTCCTCATAATAACTAAAGTTGGTACAAGTCAGTCTCTTGGCACAGAGCTTCTTAAAAAATAAGATTATACTGGTGGAAATAAGGCCATATGTCCTTATAGTGACTGAATTTAGCATGCCTGCGCCAAGCATGCCTGCATCTCAGCAGAGCTGTAGTTTATTTATTTTACACAAAGTCTCCCATGTCAAAGCATCTCTTATGCCAGATACTCTTTTTATATATTTATTTTTTCACCAAAATTCTGCTCCCTGTCTTTTTTTTTTAAGGTATCCTATTTGTTTAGAGTGCCAAATTTAAAACTTGCTGTACTTTTGTTGGTTTGACCAAGACATGCCTGGACCTCCTGACATCCTTCTGCCTTATACCATCTACTACAGAAAATCCAGAAGCAAAATTTGAGATCTCAGATTTCCCCAAAGAGATTCTGAGTAGAAAAAGAAGACGTGTTGAGGAAAATCCAAGCTCAAGAGCATGAATCCATCCTCATCTACGCTTTGTGAACTTTCTGTCTGGAGGGATGCTGTCTGCCATAGGAACTGTGGTCTGTGGGAGTAATCTTAATTGTTCCTGTCCTTAAAATGATGTCTTACAAGTATTTCTGTGTCTAATCTGGAAGTCATCATATCTGCTTAATACTTGGCATCCTGAGATGAAAAGGGTGTTTCTTTCATGCTCCCCGTTGTCCAAAGGAGGCTAAGAACTGACTGAAAACTGATCTGTGGAACTTGGCAGATGGGAAGGTTTTGTAATCTTGCATTTTGATGTTGCAGTATGTCTTACTGCACTCACCTGTGCCCATCTGCCAGCAAAATCTCAGGGATGGTGTTAAGTCAGAAGCTTACGTGACTTACTCCGTGTCAAAGAGAATATTAATCTCTGGTGCCTATCTTGTTGCTCGATAGAGCCTAATAGGCACTAGCAAATCACAAGCGCCAAGAGGAAAACTCATACCAGTATGAGGTAAGATTATATTTAATCAAGTTCCAAATATATGCAATGAGGTGTTTTTGAGCATTGACTGGACCCAAATTATACTGAAGCCTTAAAGAGCTACACCCATATGTGATTTTCACGTATTGTGCAGAGTTCATCTTTATTTTTGTTGCTGGAAAGGCCTTCCAGAGCTAGGTAGTGTTGTCTAAAGATGACAGATGCATCATTTTGTTGAAGCAATTCTTATCTGCTTGCTAGTGCGTCCGATCTTGCTGTTTACAAATATAAAGCCACACAAATGTTATGTGCATGCCTTGCCTACTGCTTAATCATTCAGAAATATTCTCTTCCAGCTGGAAGGAAGAGGGATGCGCCCACTGTGCATGTGTTCATGTGATTAGAAATAAGTATTTTTATTTGATGCAGACATCTGCAGAACCTGCATGAATGCAAGAGCAGGCTCTGATCCTTTAAATCTATTCTGAGGCCCATGCTAGGCTTTAAAATATGGTCTGGAGTTGAAAATAAAGTTTTCAATCTGTAATCTGTCATTACTCAGGCTGCTACTGCAGCATGTAAAGAGGAGCTGCTGTTTGTGACACTGTAATGGAAGTAATTTTGTGTCAGAAAGACTGCAAGTGTTACTGCTCACCCAGTCGTCAGTATAATCTGGACACTCTTTCCAATCCATGCAGTTTCCTCCTTTCCCAAACATGGTCATCCCTGCATTTTGCTATATTTGGTGTGACAGCTACAGACTCTTGTCAACTAATTCTCAATCTTTTCAGCAGAATAAGCTGATGTGAGGAGCTGGGATGGCTAGGTAGCTATTTGGTGATGTGATATATTTAAAACTTTTGTGGCACCTGACCTTGGCAAGAGGCTGATGCAGAACTAAATTAGTTTAGGACATCATGCCAACCAAATGTTAAATAGACTGGACAAGTTGAGGATAAGTGAATGCGGTGGCTCTGCCATACACTCAGAGGTACTGGGAGTTCACTCACAGCCTTTGTAGAAGAAAAGTACAATTAAATCTGATCTCCATATAGATGCACCATGCTAAGGATGAGACTGTAGTAGGCTACGGGTTACAGTGCTATAGACCTGCAACAGTCAGGGGAGGACCCAGATGGCATTTATCTCAGCAGGAGAAAGTTTTCAGGAGCTGTAAATACTTACCCAAGCAGACTAAGTCTGGACATGCTCAGAAGGCTTGATAAAGCACCTGGTGAATCCGCCATAAAACTGGCTACCTAAAAGGTCTTTCTTTGGGTTTGTTACCTGAGAGTATGTAATACCCAATTTCTCCTGATGCTGAATGGCATCACGCAGGTCTGTTGAGCCAGGAGACAGGCACAAATTCCTCCTGCTTTTCTGGTCCCTCTTGGTCTGCATTAGCAGGTGCCTCAGTGGCTTTGCCAAGGGGTCCTACTGGAAAGGGTCTTTCCTCTCTCTCGGGTAACGCTTCAATATCCTGCAATGTACCATGAGAGCCTCTCAAAATGAGATACAACTGAGCTGGCTTTCCTTTATCTTCTTCTGTGACAGTTGTCTTACGGGTGACAAATAACTTAGCCCTTGCTATAAAGCCCCATAGCACCTGCAGTGGGTGAATATAGGAAAACTAAGTTTCTTCCTCACGTCGTAGTTGAATTATATAAACAAATTTGTGCTAGGCCACTGTGCTTGTGCAGCACAAAAGCACAAGGACTGTCCAGTGCCCCATGATATGCATAGAAAGACTTGGACTTTGACTAATAGCAATAAAGAGTTCAGTGATTATCACATTACATGCTTTTCTGTAACCAATTAGTATTATTCTATTTTGGGGAAGATAGGAGGCAAGGAAAGGAGTAGGTAGAGGACAAACTGATTTACTGCAGGAAAAAGAAAACAGAGGATGAAGAAATTATGAAAATGCACTTACACAAGCCAGATTGTTTGAATAGCTAGCACATACTTTTGTGAATTAAGTTAAATTAATTAGAATGGGTTTTATACATGTTTTCAGAGTCCTTCAGACTACTTCAGAGAGTGTTTACCAATCAGTATTAAAGATTGTTAAAAAACACTTGCTAAGTGTGTTATATTATATCCTGACATTTGTTGGCTGTTTTAAAAAATTGTCCTGTCACAGAAGGACGCTAATGACCTAACAACCTAAAGCTTGCCAGTTTGTGAAACCTTGGTGTTTAATCGAGATAAATTTCCTTGTTTATATAGCTCTGTAATCAATGTGTGCAGGAGAGTTATGGTCTTATGCACCTATTATCTTTGCTTTACATAAAAATTAAGTTTAATCAGTAGACAAATGCATTTTTATACAGCAAGGTATCACAGGCAAAAATTTAGAATTTTAATAAGAAATTTCTGCCATATTTTTATGGCATAGGGGATGATTATAGGATATAGTATAATTTTTCACAAAGCTTCCTGAGTCATTCTAGCAAATCATTGACTTCATACAAATTAAAATATTATCTGGTCTGGGAAAATTTGAACTTTCTCAACTATTACTAGTTCGTGTAATTTAGGGAAAACTGTTTATGATTGGATTTTTTTAAAATAGTCTTAATAGGTCTGGTAGTGTTCTATAAATTTCCTTTTTCAAACGAATTGTTGGTGTGGAGTTTTGAAAGGATATATTTCTATAAATTTGATCATAAGAAAAGTCACAAACTACAAGTAAAACACGTGGCAGAGAACAGACTGTACCTTGCAGCATAAATTATTGTCATTGACAAGTGTATGAGTACTTCTGTTTTAATTGAAATATTTAAGTTTTGATCAACAAAGCTTCACTACTAGACATAACAACTCTTGACATATTTATACACTCCATGACACAGAAGATTATTTTTATTTGTAAGACAATATTTTGATAAAGAGAGATAAAATGGTAAAGCTGGATGAATTTCTTTTCGCACATTGTAAATTTATTAAAAATGCAGCTTGGTGAAAGAACAAACCTACTTTTGCATTAGGGCCAAGGTGGTGAATAGAAGTAATAAAAATAAGAAATTGGAGAAGAGTGAAATATGTTTCTCTTGTCTGTTTTCTTAATTAAATATCTTTTCATTTCAAAACAGTTTCATTTGGAAAATTACTTAATCTTCTGTGAAACTGATTTTTTTTTAAAGAAAATGAATCAAAACACTATAAAACTTTTTCTTTGTGGATGCTAAAAAGCAGAATATCATTTTTCTTTGTGGAGAACAAATTGGGAGGATTGGCAGGCTGCAGACAGGAAACATTCATGACTCTCTCAGCTTTACTTACATGATGCTCTTATTTATGCATGCAGCCTCAGTAAAACATCCTATGGTTGAAATTCTCTTTGTGTTAAATCAGTGGGAGTTCTGTCATGAATCTGAAAGGATCCATGATTTCACTCTAGGTCTTTATATCCTTAAGAAGCATTTCTGTACTTATTAAATTTAGAGAGAAAAGCTGGGTATTAGAAAGGCAGAGACCCAAGAGTAAGAATCTTTTTGAGATGGATGGTTGAGGAGGATGTTCTTCAAAAACAATTATACCTAGGTATAGGTACCTTTCCATTTCTCCTATGTTCCTCCCTCAGACTGCACCCTCTTGATTCATTCTCTTTCCTTAGTATTTTCCTAGGAGAGAGAGCACTCACTAACTGCTGCATTGAAAAGCACCAAAAATATTCATGAGCCATTGTATTTCTGCTGCTGCATCAAACACAGCATGAGGAAGTGGCCCAGAAAATGTTCTCTCCTTTTAATTACTCCATGCACTTCAATTCTCAAGCAGGTATTGCAAGGCAGTAATGTCCAATGGACTAGACAAACCATTCTAATAGATTCTAGAAATAACGTGTTTTCTTGGAAGAGACAAATTAAACAGTTCTTTAGAATGTCCTAAAACTTACTAGGGATTAATCTTATTATTTTATTTTTAGATAAGAATAAGAATTGAAACTGAAATACACATTCAGTGATGAGCCCAGAAACTTCTGCAGCTGCTAGTTATTATTACAAATATGCTAAGCACTGCTCTTTAAATGTTCAAGAACATAGTGGCATTTTATGTTTTGTGTTTTCCTGGTCAGATTTTGCACATTTAAGACTTTGCACTGTATGTGCAAATCGGATAGCAGGTGCTTCACAGACACATCCACTTTTCTTTATGAAAAAATATACATCTGAATAGACTTGTAAAAATGGCTCCCCAAAAATTCAGCTATCAATATAAAATCCCTTAAAATGTCTATGGTGTTTAGAATTGAACTTATATCTTTTCTATCTCTCTAGAAATTTCTTTTCTACAGCTTTTTTCAACTGTGAGCAGAATACAGATTTAACACTGATTGTTTCTAAGTGGTTTAAAATACTTTAAACAAATTATTTGCTTTCAAAGCCTTGATCTTTGTTCTCAAGACCTTAAAAATGCCAAGAAAGGCAGAACTTCTTGTCATTTGTGTTCACCCACATGCATTACTAACATCCAATTTCTGGAAAATAATTCTGACTCAACCTCTTTTAATTGACAAAATAGTCAATTTCTTCTGTAATTTTCTTCACTCATGACTTGTGAATTAAGGAACTTGACAACTCACTATAACGACTGGACAACACTGGGCACTTTAAGAAATGACCTGTCCTTGAAATGCCTCATTTTTGCAGTTTCCTGCTTTCAAGGATGATGATGTGCATGATAGAAGAGGTAATAAATTACCATGCATATTATGCAGCTTTAAAGTGAACCATAGTCTGACCAGCTCCATGAAGCCTAAGTAGGCAGAGACTTTTCTTTTTTTTTTTTTTAAAAAAAGAAAAACGTGCAAAAAGAACATCTAGCTGAGAAAGAAAGCTTTAGAAAAATTCTATATTCTCTGTATTCTCTGTCTCTCTATATGTGTTTGCATGGCCTATTTGGTTGCACCTAGCTTCCTCTGGAACTAATTACAGTATAGCACTGGACTTCTTAGTAGTCTTTTTTTTTTCCCACTGGATAAGGCAAAACACAATCAAAATTAATTGCATTGTAGATACTGTTAGATGGAAAATATGAAACTTTTGGAGTGTAGAGTGATACAAGTGATTTTCAGTTCTTTTTGAAAGTAAGACTTAAAAATGAAAGATAGCTATATTCACAAGCTACAAACACTTTATGTGCTTTTTTTTTTCTTGTGATTATGTACTAATCAGAAAAGTTCTAAGCTTGCCAGGTGTAATGTGTTTGACATTGCAGCATGAAAGTGCAGGATCAGGCCTGCCTTGATTAATGTGACCTATGAATTACAAAAATCCACTTACTATGTTCTGAGCAAAAGCTATTCAAATTTATGAATTTCCTCCTCCAGCTCCTTGGTGCTGCTCTCTGCTGAGTTCTTACAGGGCCTCGGCAGAATGCTGCAAACAACTTTTGGCATAGTTACTGTTCAGGTGCTTTCACTGTTTTACTTCCCTTCTCCTGTCCACCTTCCCTTGTCCTGTCTGAAAGGTCAAGGTACTGTTGTCAGCTTCAACGCAGGTAAATAATATTTAAAGTATTCTTTTATATGGCCTAAATGTCCCGTAAAAGGATTCATGAACTATGATAGCACAAGGTAAAAGGGCTCCAAAGACAAGAGTAGAAATCTATATTAGCAATTTAATGTGGTTAACTAATAACAAACTGACTTTGCAACAGCATATTTCCATTTCCTAAAAACTTTGGTATGAAGTTTTTCTGAGCAACCCACATAAACATTAAAAGCCTCTGGGATGCTCAACCATGTCCTAGAACATAAAGGAGGCAATGAGGAGGAAACAGCACTTGAATATGAAGGAGGAATACTGTTTTCCATTTATTGAGCCTGAGGCTTGATACATGAGGTGAGCAGGGGGTACATGGTGAGAGGAACTTTGGTTCTGTCTATACAGACAATAAACTCACTGTTTGCAGACAATCATAACTTCCAGACCATTAGTCAAGCTCTGTCACATTTTGCTATCTCTATTTGTCCTCCCCGGTTCTTCTGTCTCCCTGGGCAATCTAGCAATATCCAATTGCTGACAGCAATCAGTAGCCGCAGACTTTCAAATGGGCACGGCCATACATTTATGGACGAATAAGGGAACTCTCATATGAGCATATCAACTTCCCTGAGAAAAGCTGACCTGAAGATCTTCCAGTGGTCAAGTGTCCTCATTCAGAAATTCTGCAGAGACTGACAGCTTTCCTGCCCATGCTCATTACTAATACTCCATAAAAGCAAGCTTGGGCCAAATCAAGTTCCTCCTGAGGTAAATCTCTAGCTTCCTCGTCCTCTTGCTTTTGCTCTGTATCTTGTCCTGCTCTGATTGCTTAATTTAGTTTATCTTTCAATAGCTATCTACAGCTGTAAGCTGTATTTCTTTCCTCTTAAAACAATTTCAATATCATCCTGTCATATCTTCCTTGAAGGGCACATATTATCAGCTGTCCTCCTTTTTCCCACCATAAATGAAAAGCCATAGTAATTGCAAAAAATTCTCTAAAGCCACCAAAATATTTTTAATTAAGATTTCTTATTAGCCTGACAGCTATATTTATTTGAAAATCAGATTCTTGATTTCAGGCAATCCAATTTGCTTAAAATTTATATGATATTAACTTCAAGGCTTTAGATTCCTTCAACAGATGAGCAATGAGGAAAGAAAAAGACCATTTGTGTTTCTGCAAATAAGGGTGTGTCAATGCTTGCATTAGTACCTGTGTGAGCAGGTCTGTGAAAGATTTTATGAAACGCATTTTATGATTTCTAGTGTCTCCTACTAGTAGAAATTAGCTCTTTTTCCCAAAACAACCAAAGATTGTTAATTGCTAACAAAGTCAAAGCAATCAAGAAATTTAAAGATTCAGCTAAGACTAAAAGTCTGATTTCTCTTTCTCTCATTTCTTGTGAGCTCTTTATTTCCTAGTTCTCCAGTCATTAACCTTCCAGACCAGTTAGGACCTGAATTTCTGGATTTCTAAGGTATGACAAGAGAAATAATCTCAAAAGTACATACTAACATTGTAAATTAGTAAATTTAAGTATAAAGGACAGAGTAAAGCTCAGTCACCTTTTTCAGCAAGTCATCCTTCACATTTGCTTATGTGCATGACACTTGCATGTATACAAAAGAAATGAGAAAGAAGCAAAACTATTTCCACTCCATCTCCCTCATGCACTTCCTGGAAAATCTTCATCCTTCCATGGGATCCACTGAAATAAATCAGTCCTATTCTGTGAACAAAGATCTAGTTATATCTTGTTTTAAGTTTCAGGCTACTTCTGAGGTATATTCTTTTACCTAGTTTACTTTTAGAGGTCATAGGAGAATATGGTCTTAAAACTGTAAAACAAGACCTAATTTGAGTTAGAGGCAATTCTCTAGTCCCTAATGGAAGCAAATGAAAATGGAGAGACTTCTGATCATGTGTAATGCACTGGAATCAGGCATTTTGGTATGACTGTCCAATGAAAATCACAGTCTTTTTTTTTTATTATTACTTACAAAGTTTTTTTCTACTTTCCTTTACAGTGTTTCACAGTGGTAGTTTAGTTCCATCTAATAAGGAACCACACTGAGATGGGATGATCTAATTTGCTATTTTCATTGAATCAGATTCTGGAAATTGAACAAAATTATCTTTCCTCACTTCACACTTTTTTTTTTTTTTTTTTTTTTTTTTTTTTTTTTTTTTTTTTTTTTTTTACTTCTTTTTCTCTTTGTCTCTCTCTCTCTCTTTTTTTTTTTTTTTTAAATAGCCAGCCTCACACCGGATAGAACAAGGTTTTTTGAACAGATTATTCCAGAAGGGCTGAAATTGCTCTATCTTTCCATTTTTATTCAATTTCAAATTTAAGGTTTAAAAAGCTGCATGGTACAAGATAGAATTATGTCTGAAGATGCTGTCTTTCCTCTTAAATAATATCCAATTGCTGAACAATATATTCTATTCACAACTGATCTATTGCAATTGAAATAAATAGCTCTTATGTTCCATTCATCTATTATCATTCAGTACTGAATTAATAAAGTTTGAAGCTTTTCAAAGGACTGTATTTTGAATATTTTTTTCTGAACAGATAGATCCATAAATCTTAGATAATCTGGAGTTTCATTATATGTCCTTGAAGCAGAATCTGATGCTTAGAATGTTTCTTCCACCTGCTTTTTCTTTCACTGTAGATGAAATACCTAAGAAATTTAATTATTTTAACTATGGTGATATTGGATAATAGAGATAGAGCCTTGGATTTTACTTAAATGCCTAAGAACTTCAGTGTGAGTTGAAATGTCAAGTTACATACAAACATACTCTAAAATAATTGTATCTTTTGCTGGTGGATTTACCTCTCATACCTTTATGATGCTTGTAAATCCTGATAATGATGACCTGAGAGACATTATTAGTAGATCCCAAATCATGAATTTTACAAAGCTACCCATCAAGTGGCTGCTTTGCTGTATAGCTTCAGGATTTCAGAAAGAAGGAATGAGCTGAATGATGTGACTTGAGACCACTAATTAAAAGATCATCAAACTCTCTAAAACATGCAAAAAAATCATTTTAAGCTAGGAGGTTGAAGGAGGTTTTAATTTCTCATAAATTTTCTTTAGACAATATAAGAAGCAACAATTTCTGGTTTGAGGAAGGAAAGAAGGAAAGGAATAAAAAGAAAGCTTTTTTTTTTTTTCCCCCAAAAATAGCTTGTAACAATGCTTGAAGCCTCTGATGAATTTAATACTGTTGGGAATAAACTTAACGGGTTCTGTGTATTCCTGAATCTAGTTTATGTAGTGATTGACAGTCATATTGATGAAAAGATATCAACACTCATGCATGATTGATAGCCATATGTCAGGAGGAAATAAAACACAACTTTTCTAGAGTCATACAACAAAGGGAAAAATATTGTCTCATTGCCATTAATTTCAGTCACTGATGCTGTTTGTTTTTCCATTTAGAAAGACCAGAACCTGCTTGCTAAGTCTGAAAGTGCAATGCAAATGACACCGAGGCAAAGCCCCTGGTTCCCTGTATGTGCTTTCTTATTTGCAGCTGTATGATTGCTAGTCATAACAAAGTAGAATGAAGAATGGAGCAAGCAAGAAAGAAAAAGCTCAGACTGCTAAGTATGAAAATGATGTTGTGGGTAACAGAGCTTAATGTTTGCACTCAGTAGCGCATAGATGTGTATATCAGTGTGAATCACCAGTGACTGGAAACCAGTATCACCTGTGGCTCTGATATTATAGTCTCAGTTACTTTTCTACTCTACAGTTTGAGGGGGGTAATATCAAATAAGCAAGCCTCTTTTAGAGACCATCAAGATGGTCTTTGGATGCATATAGTCACTGCTTAAACTGCCAAAGAGACCACAATGACTCTAAAATTCAAAATACTGTTATGCTTTGCCATTCTCCTTTTCCACCGTACCTGTTCTGTGGATAACAGACTGTCAGAACATTTAGCAACTTTAATGATCAGTAAAGGCAAAGGAAGACTGGGGCAGCGGGGGGAAAGGGAGAAAACCTAATCCTTAAGGTTTGACACATTTCTTATTTTACTCTATGAATTTAATGTCAATGTGAATAAGATTTGTAATGAAAGTTAGCAGGATGTTTTTCTTTTTGATGGGTTTGTTTTCTCTAGCTGAATAATCTGGAATGCCATTTTGAATTTCATGTAAAAGTCACAGAACTGAACATTAATTAGGTAGCTAAATTAAATAGGGATTGAGTAATGGTGCATTAATCTTTTCTCAATAATTCCTGAATTGTGTGATCGAGAAATTCTACTCAGAAAAGATTTATCTGCTTTGGGGAAGACGGTTTGCTCTTTGGGAAGCCACAGAACTCATGAAAATTGAAGTAATCTGTACCAGGAATCTATGTGCTGCTCTAGAACTCAGATACAGAATAGTGGTTAAATAAAGTTCATGATTGTTGTGCATTAATGGATTGTGACAGAATTCAGCTCTCTTGGCCCTGTCTTGAACAAAGGAGTGGACAATGAAGCACATTTTCCTGTTCCAGATAAGTTTTGTCAGACATTAGCAATCATCTGTCTTCTTTAAGGAAAGTTTCAAAGACAAGTACAGCAAGGAATTAAACCCTTTTGTATTTTTGAATGTTAACTAATAAATGCTCTGGAAAACTCCAGATGTGGTTCCTGTTTGTCCTTCTCTATCTCACTGCAAGAATGAGCACCACATGGATGAAAAGCACCTATTGGTGTCCTTTGCACCAATATAAATAACTACTCATGTGCTGAATACAAAAGACAGATCTTAATTGGAAGAGTCTTAACTTTAAACTTATTTCTTCCTTCATTTGGGGGGGATTGAGAAGAATATAATCAGGAACACATATGAACATTCTTATCTGTGACATTTATTCACTTGCAGAATCATTGACTTGTTTTTTGGTCTCAGATGGGAACGGTCAACTGGTATTTCAAATAAATCTTTCATCTTTTTGACACCAAGCCATTCTATCTTTATAATCTCACATCCCTTATTTATAGGTAAAGCAAGCAGTAAATAAAAAGAGCATACTGTGATTTTTTTTTTTAGTGTAAACAAAAGAAAAAAAAAAGAGGAGAAAACCATGGGGGTGGATAAGTCCATCAGTTTTGGAGGAAAACTTACTTTGGATTTTATTTGTAAGGGCAAAAAATATCCAGAAAAAAAACAAGGGGAAAAACATCCAGACAAAAGCAAGGTTTATGGGAATGGTGTGTGCATAGATAACAGAATTTATGTAAAGAAAGTTCAGAAATGCATAATAAATAGTTTCTTCTGAGTTTTCAGCCTTCTTCTCTCTTATAGAAGAAACTGGGTACTTCTTATTTACTGACTTTTAAGAAGAATATAAATCTCTTAAAAATGGAGTTCTGAAGGAAGGGGTGGAAAAGCAGTCCCCAAAATGTATTCATGAACACAAAAAAGGTAAAAATGAGTTTGTAATTTACTGCAGCTCAGAGGCAGCAATAACTAATACACTGGAAATTTACCCATTTTATGCATCTATTTTCTTGCTTTACTACTCTGCTGTTCATAAAGAGAGCATTTATTTCAGCAACTGTCATGTCACTTGGCATTTATGTGATCTCTGAGCTATGTGTGAAAATGCACTTTTTTCCAGTTCCAATTTTTATTGAAAAGTTATTTATTTTACAAATTGATATCAAGGTGATTTGTTTTCCTGTCTAACTAGTTTTACTATTCTATTTTTATTACATTCATTCTTATCATTTGGGAATCAGACTCATAGATTGTTTGGTTTTGTTTTTCACATCCTGGTTACAACTACTGTACATGCATTTCATTCTCTGTGCACTGCTATCTTAATGTCACCTAGCTATTAACTGGGAGATTAAAAAGCATAGTTTTGTATTGTTATCTATTTTTTACCCTTATACTGCACTTCAGGGGAGATTTTGGATTGCCCCTCACAGTATGCACTCAACTATGTCTTTTAACAGTTTACTTTATTGCTTTCCTTTTGTATTTTTATCATCTACTGCCTGTGAACTGCACAACTCCAATGAGGGATCAAAGCTGCTCGGTGAGTCTCATTGATCATGTGGATAGCAAAGAGACAGTATCAGTCTTGTACAACTTTCAACGTTAGGTATGGGATGAGAGACATTAGATATTTGGAAGAATTACATAGGGGGAATGCAAGAGATTTATTTCCTGACTAAGTTTAGACAGAAACATGGTAGGAGCTAAAGGCAAACCAGGCATGGTTTTGCAAGTGCTAGTGGGAAGCCTAGGTGGTGACACTTCCAATTAGTGTTTTCTGGCTGCAGATCCCTACTGCTCAGTATGGTGCTCCTCACGCCATGTATGCCTGTCACTGAGAAAACAAGCTCAGTTTTTACAGTAGGCTTCTTGCTTATCTGTTCCCTCTGAAAAGCTTACAAGTGGAGCTGGCTGAAATGATTTCAGGGAAGCATGTTTTTCAACATGCTTTTATGAAACCAAGATATTACCTAGGACAATGTCAATTTGGGACTGTATTCCTTTGGAATCAAAGCGAATATATATGAACAAAGAGCACAGATTTGGACCAAATCACTTTTTTATTAGTTATCTTGCTAGATGGTTTGTGAGTCAGTGGAAGCTCAGTGTCTAGGATGGTGGCCCTGATTCAGTCCCATCCTCTTGGGACCCCATTTTTTCCCAGCAACCCACCATTGGATCACCTCACCTGGGAGAGCAAGCTGACTGCCTTGGTGGGGAGAGCCTACCTATGCCATAGATTTTTGTGTCTATAGCCCCAAAACTTTGAGGTTGATTCGTCAGGGTGAAGTGCCCCTATTCCTTCAACTGCAGTAATATTCCTTCAGAGAACTCTCCTGCTGTTCCTCACTTGTAGCACTCAAATTAGGAGAAGAAAGTAAGTGAATTTCCCAAGCTGAGGTCGTCTTCTAACAAGCCTGGCTTTCTAGTGATAAAAATATATATGTATTTAACTATTACATGAACCTACAGGCTGAAGCATTTATCTGCTCTCCTGCTGTGGCTGGTAGCAGAAATGGCCTTGCTTCTTTAAAGAAGACTGTCAGGAAAAGGAGAGGCTGTTTGCTTCTAATCAGAAACTTTAACTGTGACAAGGCCATATTACTCCTTTTGGTCTAAAACTGATCAGAGAGTAAGTGTCTGCTGAACAACTATTGACTGGAAAATCTCATCTGTTGCCTTGGCAGTTTGGGTATATTTAGAAGCTGAGAACCCAGATGTGAGCTCGCTTTGTGCTTGTTTATGACCAGCGCAATACGCAGGGCTGCTCCATCCTGTAAAATATTCAAGGCCTTTCCATTGCTTGAGATAATTTAGCTGCAGTGTCTTTCCTTGCCTCCGCTCCTTGTTCTGACAGTCTGCGGAATTTATACGGAGGGGGCAATAGTGGAATGAGATCTAATTTGATGAAAAAGAACAGGAATTGCCATCTTCCCAGCGTTAGCTGTGAGAGAGCAAGCTAACTCCCTTGGTGGGGAGAGCCTACCTAAGCCATAGATATTTCCATGACTAAGTTCCTATTCCCATAGAAGAGTCTCCTGCATTCCCTTGCAGTACCGTGTCAGATGTTTGCAAACCGAACAGCGCCTGCATTATTTCTGTGCTATAAGGACAGCCGGGTCGCTGGGCCATAAAATAAGAACTGGGGAGCTATAGCAAATGCTCAGAGAGACCTGCTCATTTGAAAACCTTTCATAAAAGCGGTGTTTCTCCTTCCCCGCAGCAGACTGTCTCAGCCTGAAGGAAGTCCCAAGCACGGGATGCATTCCCTACATAATCAGTTCTGTTTTTTAGAGGTAATGCCATTTTCAGTGCTTCTGCTTGCAGCACACTTTGCAAACAGCATTACCAGTTAATAGTTCTCCTTTGCTTCAGAGTAAAGGAGAAAAAATGGACTGCTGTAGACAAAAAAAAAAAGAACATACTGTTTGCTAAATCTGAATGTTGCTTTATTAAGTCTGGTATTCTGCATCCAGCAGCAGCGAATGCCTAATGCTTCAGAGGAAAGTCAAACCCCACAATTTGTGCACTGCCATAACATAGGGGAAGTGTTCCTTGCAGAGCCTGCAGCCATCAGCTTAGTCCCTGAAGCATGAGATTTGATTATATGTTTGTTTCTTGGGGAGAAGAGCTGTGAGTATTTAAGCTTCTCAGGCTGGAGATCATGCATTAGATTAACCTGGAGGAATCTGAGGCCTGTGTGGAACAGATTGTGGAATTCCCTTGGCAGAAATGAGCAAAGCAGCCATTACTAACATGCTGTCATATGGCTAACTGGAGCCGAATGACAAATTTATAGGAAATTTTGCTTCTATTTCTGCTCCTGAGCTATCTGTGAGTAGCTTGTAATTTCTTCTGGGTATAAGTAGCAATCTTACTTCCCACATAGTTTCTAAGTTTGTGTTGTGTTTGCAAACAGCATAATCTGGTATGAGCAGTAGCTGGGACTGAAGAGCTGGATCGTGTAGTGCTGCTCATTCCAAACTGCGGACTTCATGCAAGGGCTGGAAAAAACTGTTTTGTCTCTTTCACTCTTTTCTATCTATCCGTGTCTCATCTCCCTGATTTCTATTCCAGGTAGTCTATTCTCATCTTTGGTTAGTTTTTTTTTTTTTTTTCCAAAAATTACTTTTGTCTATTTATATGTGTTGGATTTGGATCAATCTAATATTTGCCTAGGAAACCAAGGCAGACAGTACCTATGACTCAACCACTCCATGAACTGAACTGTTATTCTGCAGCATGCAAGAAACCTCACACAGGTTCACGTATCTGCAAGGAGACTCAGGTTTGTGTCAAAGCTGAATTCATTTGTTGCCAGGCCCAGGAGGAGGGAGAGCACTGGGGCCTTTTAAAACATCACCCTTGCAAACACTGGAAAAGCTTATATTTAGATAAGAATTCACATACAAAATAATGTAAGAAAATTGAGTTAATAAAAAAAAACTCTTAGATTATAGATTTACATTATATTAGATTTCTAAGAACCGCAGATAGATATTAGATCACAGATGCCACCTCCTAGTTGACAGTTCTGGCCTTGGCCTCTCCAGTTGCTCAGCAGAATGCTCTGTAGACACACGACTGGGATTATATTTTCAAGGTCTCTTTTTTTTTCCCCACCTAAAGGTTTTAAGCTTTAATTCCTCTTCTGCTTGTATGTTCCCAGAGCTGTTCACTCTTTCTTCACACTGTGATATGCCCCAAATTCAACAAATCAAGCCAGCAATTTAACAAAAGTGACACTGATAGATTTTTTTTACATGAAGTATTCTCAGGATTCAGGTGTCTTTCATATGACATTGTTTAGTACTGAATTCCCTGGAATTATAAAGAACAGATGTATTGTTTCAAACTGATAAAAATAAGATTCGCTCTAGTGCCTTAATTCTTATTTAAATTAAGGTCTTACCATTTCTGCCCTGAATGTAAGGTCTCATAGGTATACTATGACAGCATTGGCATTGCCACTTTTATTCTTCCCAGACTTTCTGTGTTTTAAGCATCTACTATGAAACACATATTTCAAATATAAGCATTAAAATAGAAGAAAATATGCTATTAACAGTCTCTCCGTTCTGCTGAAAAAAAAATTCCTAATATGTAATGCATGATCTTATTTTCATGAGGTTTTGTCTCATGGGATAACATGTCAACATAAAGTAGCACTGAGTTTTGCAGACAATATACCTCTTAACTACTTATTCTTAGTAATACTATGAATTAAGATACCCCATGTTAGTTTCTTTAGTGATTGAGATAACATATGGAATAAGAGATCTCTCCTCATGAGATGCTCATGAGAGTTGAGAGATCTGACACAAGATTAAGCTTAGCCACTCCGAATGCATCCTTATTAGTAAACAGTGAAGGATAGGTGCTTTTTTGTTGCAAATTCCTCTAACATTTTCACCTAATGCGCTATAGAGCACAATTCTGTACAGCTCTGGTATGCAGAAACTGGATTCTTACTGTGAACTGGATTAAGAAATCAAAAATTCTCAGGCAAAAAGTTTTTGTTGTTGTTGTTGGTTTTCCTATTTAGCTTTAGCTGTATCAGTTCCCCAATCTGGTTCATAGTGCCAGCACAGCTGAAAGAAAGATATTGATAACACAAATACTTTAAGGCAGTATTGCTGCGAAAAAAAAATTAATCTTGCAAAACCACAGTATGCCTGGTATTCATTCCCCTCTCCTCAATTTATTGGCTATTCTAGCATAGCTGTTCAATATTAAACTGAGAAGATTCTTCTTATTATGAAATCCCACTTCTGTGCGGTCCTTTCTGTCTGCAAAACTTATTTTTCTTTATACTTTTCTATATTTTAGCACATAAACTTTGACCATCAAAATCTAACTTCATTTCATTCAATTTGGGAATTAAAGAAGCAGAATCCCATAAACATTTTCAGATTTAAACCTTGCATGCTGTTGCCTCCAACTCGAATAGCTCTAGTCACTAGCTGTGGTCTTGCCAGCTCATTCTTCTTAGGAAGAGAAACCGATAATTTAAGCTGGGCATTTTTCATGATGCTGGTTGCTTACAAAGAGTGTACACAGGATGTATGGCTTCCCACGAGGCAGGAGAAAAAAGAGTAGGTGCGTTTCCTGCTCAAAATTTCTAAGCCTAGCTATCTTCCCCCCTAGAAAAGAAGCCTAATTGCTTCTTCCAGTGAGCCTGAAGGAAGGTGCTGAACATGCTCCAAAGCTTTGACAAGATCTGCCCTGGCCAGGAAATGAAAGTCCCTTTGGAAGCCTTTAGCACCTTCCTATGCAGAAGCGCACTAGGAAAAGGGTCTGGCCAGACAGCTGCATATGGGCTGCCCCCTTGCTCTGAGACTGGGTAAATATTCTCAGCTGATCCCATTCAAGGAAATGGTGCTGTTTTTCCAGGTTTGTGGGAGATAATGAAGCATAACCACATTTATTATTCCTGTTACTATTAAAATGCTGATATAATATGCATATTCTTTGGAAAGAAAATAAATCAATTTACTGCATGCTGTTTAACTATTTATTTAAAATTGGGCTATTTAGGAAATGTGCCTTTAGCAGAAAAAGAATGGTTGCACTTTATCTATATGGAAGGGTATTGATGTCCATGACTAAATCCATACAAGAGAAAGATTGACTATTTAATTTCTTAGTTTTAAATCAGTGAAAGTTAAAATGAATTTCTATAAAGCACATATTTGGATTAATGAGCCTTAAGAGGAGATTAAATCACAGGATTTTGAGCACTCCATAGAAAGCTGATAACAATATAAACTAATCTTTGCCCAAGAATGCATTTTAAAATAACTATTATACTTACAGGTGACCTTCACTTCTCCAATTATTACTTCTAAGCGTTGAAATTTTTTAAATAATCATTTATGAACCAGCTGCTTATTCACCTTGAGTAATACCCTATAATGGGTCAGATTTAGAAGTTCAACTCTTTTCAGGAAAGCATAGGGCATAAATTCACTTCTGACATTTAAGAAGAATATAACTGCATATCTATGGCTAAGCATGTGCTTAAGCATTTTCCTGAATAAGCACAGATTAGACACACTTGATTTACTGATTTAGAGTTCCTGTTAAAAATGAGCTTCATTCTATTTAAGTCATATTATTAGCTGAAGTGAATCTTATACTACCTTATATATATATATTGACTTTCAATAGTGAAAAAAAATTATAGACAGAACTTACAAAAATGATCCTACCTCAAACTATTCTTGATCCTTTCTAGGTCTGTATTGAATATTATATCGTAAACAGTATCATACTGCCAGAATCACCTACAGCAAAATCAATGATCGGAGATTCAAGTTGACCACTTCTCCTTTCTAAAATCTGATTTTGGTCTCCAGACAATCTTGACCTTTCTTGTTTTTTCCCCACAGAGTCCTTCCATCACTCAGTAACACTGATTCATAACACCCCACTAGATATGCCAAGAGCAATTCAATTGGCTTCTCCAAGTTTCTAGTAAAGAAACAAAATTATGGTGCCTGTAATACCAAGTGTATGCAGAGTAGGATTAATTTTGACTCAGGAACATTTTAAATTTATTCTGAACTTATTCTAAACATCTAAAGAGAGTTTAAGATGATGATTAAGCAGTAAGACTGTGTTTTTCCTAGGAGGAGTATATTAAAAATATATTTTTCTTAATTCATACATTAAAATATTTTATAAAACAGATCTCTTGCTAAAAGAAAAAAACATAAGGCATGACTGTCATTAAAGGAGTCATATAAGAGCAAAATCTTAATTTCCCTTATGTAAATATTACCCTCTGTCTTTCCTTTTAGTCATGTGTAGTTAAGTCTGCCCCTGAAAACCTCCCCAGGAAAGCAAAGCATTAAGATGACAGTTCATGTGCCTCATGCTATTTATTATTCTCAGTAATAATCTAGGCTATTTCCTTCTATCTCTACCTCATATATACAGGGTTTAATTCAAAGCCCTGTTAAAGTCAGAGACAAGGGGTGACTGCATGGGAGGTCAGTAGTTTAGTCGAACTTAAATCCTAGAAAGACTAGAGTAAGAACCAATTTTCATGTGCTACATTCTTCTTCGTTTTTCCCTGTTGTATAAAGAGACGCAATAGAACAGCCAAAAGATTAAAAAAAAAAAAAAAAAAAGTGACATACACATAACGTACAGGAAATCTGAGCATATGACTTGCGTCTTGGACCTGATTTAGGTAGAGACAAGATAGATTAGATAGAGCAAGACTTAGCATAGCTGGTCTTAGGAGTTTGTCCTAGTCATTGTGAACTAGCATTTCCTTTTTTTTTTTTATCCTGTCTCAGTTTAGTCAGAAATGTAGAAATCAAAAATAAATTTCAACAACAGGTTCATTAAACGTGTTAGCAAACTAATTCATGGTATATCCCTGAGCTCTATCCTTTACAATTCATTATTACATCTAACTTGTTAGCTTAAACCTTTTGGTCAAATGATGAAATAAATCATGTTGATGGTAGGGAAATACAATCCATTAAAGAAGATAAAGCAAGGCAACATAATGAGTACGGCCAAATCACTACAGACTGAATTGCCAAGATTGAGTTTCCCAGACTAAGTAGTATATGTAATATAATTAGTAGCATAATATAATTAGTAGTATAATATCATATTAGTGGTATACTACCGATAACCCAAACACAATAGCGATAGTAGTTATGGCATGCTAAAGGAAATCTGAATGCTTATGAGAGCAGAAAGCCAAATAATAGTAGGAAAATTTGTTTATGCCGTGTGTAGGTGGAATAAATACCACAATAAGAGAACAACTCTAGGTACTATCAACAACTGTTTCTTGGAGGAACAATTTGAAATGGTACAAAAGAAAATCTGCTCTTGAATGATGAACAACAAGTAGAATTGTAAGCTCTAATGTTAGTCTAAAAATATACTCAAAATCAAAATCCTTATAGGAAGGATGGAAAAAAAGAGAATTGGTTAAAAAGGCCTTAATAAGAATGTGGAAAAGAATGGCATGAAGATTTTTTTAAGACATCATAGTAAAAACGTTGAGTGACAGTGTGTTGCCCATCAAAAAGACAAAGATTCTGAAAGGGTGACGTAAAACGAAAATGATAAACAAAATTCTAGCACCATTAACCACAGAGACATTAGAAGGGGAAGTAAGATGGGAAAGGAATGGGAGTGAGGAACCCAGAAACCTTCATTAAAGTGCTTCTAGCACACCGCATGAAATAAATACCCTCATCTTGTTCTCTGTGGTTTGAGCATGGATGCTGTTTACTCAGCAAAGATATAAAAAAGGATAGCGAGTGTGACTAGAGATAGGGAGTGAGGGAAAACTAAATAGACAAAAAATTGGGGACTTTGAAAAGACTCATTTAAAAAGTTACTAACAGTACAGATGTTCAGGCGTTCAGTAGATGGAGCTGTACAAATTATCGGGAGTAGAATTATAGGAGACAAGAAAGGAAGTGTTTTACTACACAAAATATTATTAAGCAGAGGAGCTCAAGCTTTGGATACTCTAAGTTTACATAGGTTCAAAAAGTAGTGAAACAAATTCATAAAGAGCAGGGAACATTAAAAGTCAAGATTACATCCAAATTCAATCTTTGGGTCAAGGAGATTTGATATAATATCTTGCTTGCTGGTGAGATGCTCCACCAGGTGAAATACCTATGCATGTTTCTACAGCTCTTAAAGTGTCTTGCTAAACCTACATGTCTGGTCAGTAATTGAACCTTATGTCTGATTGCATATGGCCGTTTTTGTATTTTTAGCCTACCATTTCCCATTGAATAATTTTTGCCTTGTCAGATTGTATAATGGTAATAAATTTTGCCTAGATAAAAGATTAAACATATTTTAAGAAATCACTTTCATGGCATTATGACTAATTGTGATATTCCTATCTCTAACAGTTATCAAAAATGAATATCTATTAGAAATGCCTTCTAAGTTATGATTCACTTTGTATAAATTCTATGTGGAGTTCAATCTGTTCTCAGGTCAAGGTCTTCCTTAATTATTTATAGTTAATGTGGGAACACTTTCTCAATGTCATTTTTTTTTCTCCTGGCCACTGCCAATTCAATTTGGTCTCTCAAAAAAAGAATTAGAAGGATTTAGATTGTATAAAATGGCAATGAAGTGTGAGTTCTGTGCAAGTCTATCTCATGACATTTCTTTCATTCTTTTGCCTTCTATTGTTTTAATTAATCACTTTCAGAAAGTTAAGGTGCCTGCTTTATCTTTTTCTTTTATCTTTCGATATTATGATTGACTGCTTTCTCTTTCATGAACTTTTTTTCAGCTGAGCATTCCACTAGGTGATAGAGAACTTTAACTTTGCATTTTCAAATTGTGTAATTTTTTATGATTTTGAAAGAGATTCACTGTGAGTGATAAGGATTTTGCAATATTCTCTGTGTGGATTTACCTTAGATATAAAATAATCTATTCAGATCCCAGTGATTTGGTTACATCAGCCTATATTTTATAGTTTAGTGTGGCTCAGGCTCCCTGGTACTTTGTATGAAATGGAACCTAAATCTTATGGGAAAATTTCTGGTGCAGGAAATTTGTTCTGATAATAACATGATATTTGAATGGAAAATTAGGAAAAAAATACAAAATAGAAAATATCTAAATATAGACTTAAATAATTCAAAAGTAATTTTAAATATAATTATAATAAAGTTTGAAATTTTTGTGTTAATTAACATATCTTAAGAAGCAAACACCTTACTGAATAGGGAAGCACCCTAGATGCAGCAGCTCCATTATTTCCTGTGGGTAGATTGTTCAGCTCTACTTTTATATTTCTGTTAGTGTATTCTGACTAAAAATATTATTCATTCCACTCACATTCAGGGTGCTTATTTTAACTGTCAATCCTGAGCATGAGAAGTATGTAAGTTATAAATAAAGGCAAATTAATACAGAGAAGGTGTACAGAAAAGTCTACCTAGGGAGAAAAGCAGAAGATGATACAATTACTACTGCAGATGAAGGGAGGTGACTGTATCAGTAATATTTCTGTCTCCTTAATGAGTCTAGAAAAGCAAATTAACCAGCTACTCAGGCCTGGAAAATACAAAAACTAACAATCCCATAGGGGAAAACAGTAGCAAAAACTTGCAGGATGCATGATGTTAAGAAATTTGAGTTCCTTCACGCAGTAGCATGGATGAAAAATAATGAGTATATGACAAAACAGATCCTAAAATTGGAGGACTGTGACTGTCAGAGAGAATGGGTTGGTCTGGGACATTCTGGGAGCCTTCAGGCCTTGCTGCCAGACCCGAAACTCAAGGCTTCTGTAAAGACTCCTCAAGTTTTGCATGGAAGATCTTGAGCTGCTGTAATATGTAACCTACCTTATTAAAATAAGTTAGCATGCTGATAAGGGTTTATCTTAGTGCAGCAAGCTTTACGTTGTGGTAGCACAGCTGCTGCGAGATCACCCTCTATAGCAATGCTGGAAAGCCCGAAAGGAGGGATGGGATGCGCCATTCTAAATCTTCACCTGGTGGCTTATCACAACAGTGTTCTCCTTTAAATTATTTGAACCTCATAACACAGCAACTGTGGTTTGCATTTCTGGCTCTAGTACATGTTGTTAGACTTGTAAACTTTGAAATATATTAAACTGACTTGAGAGAGAGCTAAAAAGAAGCTGTCACTTCCCAGGTGAGTTCTTTAATTAGTAGGTTGCAGCAGCTCTCATGTCGGACTATCTAATTATTATTTTATTAACCTTGGAGTCGGACACTGAAGGAAATGTATATATGGGCTGGGTAAACAGAGAAGGCAGAAAAGCACCTTTATTTTAAAATAAAGAACACTTAAAAAGATGGGTCAAAATTTTCTCAAAGAAAGCTCTGTGTGAGTTGAATTGGCAGGATTTATGAATCTGGATTTTGCAAAGGCATTTCCCTTGGTAATACCCAAAGGTAGTACAATGATAGACCAAAAATTAGTTACAAGAATAGTTTCATGACTAAGCCACAACTTTCTTCCCAATGATGAAGCATCCTTTAGTTTATGTATGTGCTTTTATGCATCCTGCTTGACGCTCACATGAACTTAGTGGCCTATTCCGGAGCTCTGGATTTTATAGAGTGTCAGTAACAGCCCAGATTGGAAACATGTAACTGTTCCTATAGACCTAAGCTTTGATCAGAGCTATGTAAAGAAGGAAATGCAAGAGAGTGAATATGCAGAATACAGTGTGAATAGGCTCTTATCTAAAAAGAAAAGTTGCCCATTTCTACTCAGACATGCACCTCCTTAGAGGGTCACTCCAGAAGATGAAGAACATCAGGACTGTGTGCTTTGTAGCTCCATGCCCGAGATCCACCTGTGCCTTAAAAAGGTGCTGCATATGGGGAACATCCATTGTGAGCCAGTTCATTGTTATCCTTTTGTTTAACTCTTGCAAATATAAAATATCCTTCTGTATGTGAGCATGATGTGTTTCTGCAAATATACTGATTTCATCTGCAAAAGATGACTTCATCTTTTTCAGCTGAATTATCTTGCCTTTAATTATGTGTTCAAGAATTATAGAAACTACATACAGCAGTAAAGATTCTCCTTTTATGAGTAAAGGTCATGATGGAAACAGACTCTTGTCTGGGAATGCCATGTAGCTGAGCAGATATATGGGGAATCACCCGATTTAACAAAAGAAGAAGTTATAATCCATCCGCTTCTCAGCAACAGCTGAATTAGAAATCTGGTCTGAATGAAATGTTCACTGCAACCTACAAAATAACAAAGACTGAAAGAAATTCAGCATCATAACTTGCACACTGAGGGAATTAATACATTTTGAAAGAGGAAATAATAGAAGTGTTGTCATAGGGGATACTTAACTAGCTAATAAGAAAGGAAATTACCTATGACCTAGCTGTAGATAAGAAAAGGACAATTTTGGTACAATTTCTGTGATGCAGGTTTAAATGTCAGAATAACACAACTATGTTTCAGCATTATATTTTTAAAACTTTCCGTAAGTCTTTGGCTGTGGTCAATCAGAGGCAAGTGTGCAGATGCACCATGTAGTATCTAAGTTATCTGATTGTCCTATTGATGATACTGGTACACTATTGATCTGAAACAAATCTTGATCTGACTACAGACTGCAGTTTAGAAACCGAAATATTTAAAGAAAAAAAGAAATTTGTAAATTTGTCATCAAACATGATGATATAATGCCAGATTTCCTAGACTAAGGTGTTAGGATGAATATTTGCATATTAAGATCTCAATTTCCAACATTATCCTGTTGTGCTTTTCAACAACAGTCAATGCATGTGTCATAGCCATTGTTATTATGTGGAATTAATAGAAATTAAATTAAGTCAAAATTTAAGCATAAAAAACACAGCAGTACATCATTTGCTATAAAATACCTCCAATCAAGACACAAATAAAGAAAAGAAAAAGAAAATAAAAAAGAAAAAGGAAAAGGAGAAAGAAAAAGAAAAGAAAGAATCATCTTCTGGGTAAAAGTATGTGATAGATGAAGCAACCGTGCTTTTTAAAGGTCCAAATGTAGGAGGAATTGAGATAGCAGTGATAAATAAGACTTCATTTATCCTAGCTGGCAGCTGAGAAGCCATTCCACATAGTTTGCACTGTTTGCATGGATTTATGGTGACTTCTATACTATGTGACATATTTACTCAGTGGCAGCTACTAAAGGTTAACAGCCTGGTCACAATCTCCATATTAAATATGGTACAAACACTAACTTGTTATTCATGGGTAATGAGAGTCTCAGGGCCACATTTTTATGGCCTTCTAAATATTGTCTTTAAATTTATGCCTCCTAGGTTGCATGTACCCAGCTTCAGCTGGTTGAATGCTTATCTAAAGAGCAGGGACCCCAAATTCAGAAGGAATTCCACATCCTTTTTAAAATTTGTTCCTCCAAAAAAAAAAAAAAGATCAAAAGTCCATAAATAAATCGACCTATTCAAAAGGTCATGATGATATGATACCATGAAGGTATCAGAGTTTAGGGAACCTCTCTCAACCTTCCAGTCCTCTTTATTATTACAAGGCAATTGTCTGAAGACAAGATCCAAGATCTTAGCTAGTTAATCTGATTCTTGTATAATTATTAACACTGGTCATTCTCGAAACTCACACAGTGGTATGCCAGACAAAGCGTATGTTGATTGTAAGAAATGACCATGAAATTAATTTCTAATCACAAGTAACTTGTCAAACTATAAAATAGTGGATTCACAGTCCTTCTTGCCACAGCTAGGGCCAAAGAAGTCTTCCTGGGCCAGCCACATCCTTGGACATACACAGCGTGGTTGCACAGAGCAGCCATGGGCCAGCAAAATAAAAGTCCCTGTGCTGGATTCTACACCTTACATCAGCACTGGCCAGCAAATTATTCTAGATTTGTGTTGCAAGGCCTCATCCCTTTCCCTTTCTTTCAGAGCTCCTAAATCCTTCTATGCACTTGTCATGTTTCACCCTGTGAACAGCTGCTCATGCCAGCTGGCTGCTGCTTCTTCAAAGAGATGTTCACAACTGCCTGGCCCTTGGTTGGTGGCTCTCACACAGGTCCTCAGTTCTACTGCCAGCTTTCACAAAATGAGAAAAGTTCAGTGCATTTGCAGTCAGGACTTCAATATAGCTCTAACTGAAATTGCTTTGGTGGTGCAGAAGATATTAAGAGCATTTGGCAAAGAGACACGCATTGTTTCTTGCTCATGGAGACCCTGCTTTCTAACTCCAGTCATTTTGGCAGAGCAATTTTTTCATCTCCACTCTACAATAAGTAGATTCAGGCAAGAAAGAATCCAAACAAGGAGGGTAAAGAAGATCCAGTGGGTAAACAGGATCCAGAGGAAGACACAGAATGCACTTGCCTTGATAAAACCAAGATTTCTTCATAACCATGACTCCCTAATAATATATAAGCAGCTTCGGGCTTTTGAGGAGAAATGCAATCTTTCATTAGAGCAGTACATTCAACTGGCAAAAATCAAGCTATTTTGGACACACTTTTACAGGTGTGCAGGTATTACAGGTATTACAGGCTGGAGTCCATACAGGCATCAGCTAAATACATGTTGAAAAGGATTACTTGTTACTCAAATTTGACAATTTTAACCAATTTAATCCTTGGGAATTTTGCTTCTGAGTTTAGCAAAGAGAGAAAAGAGGAACAGCCTGATTTTCCTGTTGAGTAAAATGTACCAAATAACATCAGAATTTACTAGAGCAAAAGAAAACTTTTCTGTTCCAGTGCTTGTTTTTCCAACTATATCAGTTTATCTAACAAAATTAATTACTTTCCCTAAATACAGTCCAGTGTAGGAATTACATTCAATGAAAGATATAATCAAAACAAGCTCACAGATTAACACAGACTTTGCTCTAATTTGTTGGGCCCCTTGTCACACTTGAAATTAATATTAATGATACTTAGCTCTTACACCTCAGTTCTTACCTCCAAAATGATTTAATGAGATACTGTTTATGACAGTAATTTGAGAGTCATTTGAACTCAAGAGAAAAACATGATAGTTGTAGATGGAACATGAAATTAAAATAGTCATTTTAGCTTTGCAGAGGAACTGTTATGACCATGGGCTGCAGATATGTTCTGGATAGTCCAGCCACAGCATAGAGGTGTATCTAAGCATAGCTATCTTCTTGAAAAAACATAAGTCAATTATGCCAGCAAAGGCAGTGCTTTCACAATCCGGTTTCAAGGTTAAGGCAGTCTGAGCAACAAAAGCAGGCCATGTTAACCACGATACACCTTTTGGGTCCAGGCAGAAAGAGTAGATCCCTCAGTAAGTCTTAGTTGGCCCCAATTACAGTTTCCTGGGAGTATGTACTATTTTGTACAGAATAGCTGAGGCTGGGAAAGACTTCTAAAAACCATTTAATACAACCCACTGTTAGTGGGCAGATACATGTCAAGAAAAAGAGCGATATGACCTAGTCTCTGAAGGATGCAGAAGATTGTATGTTTATACTTGCCATATGATGGAAAATGAACAACCAAACATGAGTAAAAAAGCTGAGTTAAGACTGACACAGGCAAGGGAATTATATAGATAATAAGGCCAGTGTTTCATATGTACTGTTTCTTACCTCCATCAATCTTAAGGGCCTACAGCTGAAATTAGAGAATCAGGAAAATGCAAGTGCATTACCTGATCCAGAACTAAAATAACTATCAAAGAAAAAAAAATTTAGTTCAGTCTAGTGAATTGACCAAACTCCACTCATACATAGCTGCAGAGAATAATAAGAAAGCCAGTGAAAATGACTTTAAAGCTATTTAGAGGACTTTTTAGGACCTGCTGCAAGATAGTCTCTGTGCGCTAGAAGGAAGAACATTTCTGAGAATAGCCAAAATAGATGCTAGTCAAACAAAAAAAAATTCTCCAAGGACATCTGGTAATTAGAAAAGTCTCCAAAACTGTTTCATTAAGCAATTTGCTGGCCAAGTACAAATTCTGAGGAGAGAGAGAAAAAAAAGAAATTACAGTCTGTGTTTTAAATGTTATTACATGTTTTAACTGTCATTACAACCAGATAAAGGAGCTAATGGTCATAGAATTAGTGCCTGCATCTCTGTGGGAAAAGCAGGCTCAGATGGGGCTCATTATACAGTAAGCGGAATGGCCATTTGTTAACTCTTGATAGTGATGCCAGCTATCTGGAGACTGCTATGCCGTCAGATGCAGCATGGATTTCGTACTCCCTCTAACAGCTCTTGACAGTTACTGGACTTGGGATCCCCATCAAAATATCCATATAGAATGTCCCACTGCACAGTGCAAATATATGCATATCTGAATGAGTGGAAACTCACCTGTATCTTTTTCTGAAGGAGACTTACTGAAAAAAGGCATATATATCTACCTATAGCTACATGAATATATATAGAGAGAAATATATCTGTATAAAATATATGCATAAGCACTCATAAATTCATAAATAACAGATATATGTTTCTCTCTGCATGTGTGTGTCTGTGTTTCTGTGTGTTTCTGTCTGTGTGTCTCCAAGCATGCTTACTTTTCCTGGCTTGTTGTGAACAAAATTGAAATAGGATTTTATTTTTTCCAATTTGAACTGAGAAAAGAATTTAAAGAAATTGACTCTTTTGCCTCATGATACTGGCAAAGCAGCTTCCTCTTGCAGATATTTTTTTCCGCTGTTATAATTAAAATGTTACCATCTTGAAGAATGTGCTCAGAGTGCCTGACAAATCATGAGTCTTTTCCTTCTTCTGCAGCATTCAGCATTTTGGAGCAACACAGAAAATAGGAGTCCCTTGTACCTTGAATCCTGTTCACAAGGAAACAATAAAAAGAAGAAACTTAAATACTGTCATTACAGATTAGGTCTCTAAATAAAAAGTAAGGACGGAACTGGAGTTAAATGTCCCATTTGCAAGATAAAAACACGAGCCAGCTGCAGAAGCAGTGGTATAGAGCAGCCCAGCTTGTTTTGGGGAGGTCGGTACCTGCTGGGTTGCCTCCCTTCAACATGACCTTTTACTGTAAATTACCTCTGGATTTGTTTTGCTTTGAAAGATGCCCTGGTGAACTCCACTGAACTGAGGATGGGGTGGGCAGCTGGGAGCTGTATCCTAACTAGCCTTCCCAATCCACTCTGTTTCCCTCAAAATGTTGAATGACAGTCATCAGTTTTCATTCCAGTACGGTGCAAAGTCAGGCTCTCTTCTCTTTAATCTGTGGGTAATATAAGCTTTCAAGATAATATGTTGCAATATTGTAGACAATACAATTGTAGACAATATGAGCTTGCTTGGGGGTAACACGGCCTTCTTAAAATGACTAGTGTGCTGAGGGCTGCTGAGTCGCAGGAACCTTTGCCTGGTCTGCTATAGATGGGCATGAAGCTTCAGTGTCCCACACGAGGGTCCTTGCTTCCAGATAATCATCTATTCTAGGAGAGAAAAATCTGTTTTATATTTTGCCCAGGGAAAAGCATACATAGACCTTCACAAAAAATGTCTATGAAAGGTGATAAGTCAATGAGATCAACATGTTTTCTGATCAACACATTTTCTAATCAACCAACAATCCAAGGCACTCTAGGAGCTTTTCTGAATGATTTCTGTCTTGTTAGGAAGCAGGAAAAGACAGTGACCTCAATCCTTCACACAAGTGTCCTGCAAAGCCAATGCCAGAGCTAGATACCAGAAAGCAGCAGAGAACTGCAAAAGCCTTTGCAAAAATGGATTCTCTCTGATGAAACTGTTACCCTGGAGAATGGCTGGTCAAATGGCTTCCGCCAAAATTATTTTGAACAGAAAATTAACTTGAAGGACAGGTCTCAAAGTCAAAGACCATGCCTATAACAACAATGTTTTCAATTAAAATTAAAAAGAAAAAAAAAAAAAAAGGAAATGTTTTAATGCATTATGGGAGATTTTTCTGATAGTCACTGATTCCTTCTCATGTCTGAATAAAAATCCTTAGATACACCCGGTACAAAGCAGAGAACAACACAACTCTGGAGTCAGGCCCTCTGTGTATGATACGGCCTTTATCCATCCATCTGTTTATCACCAGATTAGATTAAGCAGTGCCAGAAGGCTAAACTGATGTAATGAGAGATGCACAAGGCTTTGATGGATTCAAAACCTTGAAATGGCAGGAGTTTTAGCAGGTTCTTCACATCCTGTGGTGCAGGGAAGGGTGAAAAATTCTTAAGAATTCTCTTGACACCTTAGCCCGAACAGGGAGAAGATCCCTTCTTGATCCTAAATCTAAGGCATTAGTTAACCTGCCTTAGTTTAAAATTTATTTCTGTTACTTCACATCTTGCATAGTCAACTGTTTGTTTAATTGTATGACCTGAGGTTTTCCTGGCTGGGTAAAGAATGAAACAGAGATTGCAGAGATATACCCAATCTGGATTTTTTAATATTTTCGCATTACATGCTTTTCTAATCTCAGGGTGATCTTACATTTTGGTGATTAAGTTCATGGTTGTGGCAAAATTAGTTTTAGTTTTCTCTTAGTTCTTTTGAATAAGTAGAGATAGAATTGCTACAATTTTGACCAAGGCCAATTTATCTTCTTAGACTTTTTTTTCTCTTTCTACTTTTCTGGTCCCTGATTTTAAGACAAAAAAAGAATGACAGCTCTTTGTCCTTGCCCTGCTTTCCCTTCCACCCACTCTCTCCCCAATAATATCTCTTGCATTTGAAGTTCTCCTGGTAGCGTCTTTCCTTTCTCCAAGTAAATTTTAAGTCCTACAATATTTCTGTCTTTTCTGTTTCTTTGAGGAAATGGAGCATTCTTCCAGCAGGGATTTAGTGGGATGTTTTGTTATGTAGTTAAAAACATAATTACAAAATATTGTATCTCCAGGATGCTGGTTGCAATCTTTTTACTGGCATTAGCCATTGGTGAACTGCTGCTAAAATTTCCTCAAAGCTGAAAGCCTAACTAGATTTTTCTTAACAGGTGATAGAATCTTTTCTGTTAAAAAAAATAGCAGTTCTGGTAGGCACTGCATTTGCTCATGGGGTGTGCAATTGCTCACCAGTCAGGCAAGCGAGCAGGTGAAGATGAACAGCAACAGAGGCAATCTGGTGAGCCTGCATGAAGCAGTTTAACCATTTATTCCCCTCAAATGCCTGCCCCATCCTGAGGTAGCACTACTGGAGCAGCCTCGGCAGGAGCAAAGTGGCTCCAGTAGGTCAGAAAGGCATCCCTTGTGTCCCCTTTAGCTTGTGATTCCTCAAGCTGGCACAAAACCCTTTTAGAGAAAAGGTGAGTGCAGCAGCACAGGCAGACTTAGGTCCCCTCTGATGCCTTCTGCTGGGGTCAGTGACCAGCCACTGACAGCAAGGTTGGGCAGATGTTGAGGGGCAGTTGTGTTTGAGAGCAGCAGCCCACTTGCAAAGGTCATCTGTGTGCTACCAGCTTAGGTTGCCTTGAGGTCTTAGCCTTTTCCTGAGCTTCTGTAGATCTTCCCAAGTCTCATATGGACTGTTTTAACACTGTGTCAAGAACAGTAACTTGTAAATGTCTTTAAAATCATTTAGTCCATACCAGAAGCAACAGTACTTAGGCTGAACAGTAACTTACTCACCAGTTATTTAAGAAAATGATTTTTAGGATAATATGTCACTTAGAAAATATTTATTGATCTCCCAGGAATTCATTTGAATTCTTCTGAGACCTTGAAAGAAATCATTCTTTTTTAAATGTTCTTTCCTTTTTTACCAGCAGAACTTCCTGTATTATATTTAGGGCATATGTGTTTTAATTCCTCAAGATATCCTTATGATGTCTCATTCTAACAGAGCTTGTTAGGTAGCAAAATATCTACCTCGCTTTGTCTAAGTGGCAGAGACAATAGGTGAAATCCAGATACACTAAATTTAAAATATTTTTTCAGCTTGGTTTTAGAATAATATTTTATTAGTCTACCATCAGTCTCTTATCTTTTTCTATGCTTTTTCCTCCTTGTAGTTTGCAGCTAAACATATCTACATGTATATAATCTTATTCCCTTCTTCCCATGAGAAAACAACAAAATTATTTTTTTAAAAAAGGCTGAGGATTTTCAATGGCTGCTGGCAGATAATATCTGAGGATCACTGCTATTGCACTGAAGCCTAAGGGGAGCTCTGCAGGCAGGAATTTTCTTAGACTCAACTTCTGTGATTCCCAGGGAGGAAATTTTAAGGAGGACATGATGCAAAGTAAATTGCCTTCAGGCCATGCTGTCGTTTATGGAAGGAGCGTATAAAGAAGATGTACTCAGCTGCAGACATTGGATCCACTGTCTTTGGCCGAGGAAGGGAAAGTGGCTCTCAGAAAGCACTGCTCTTTTCTAGAAAATTCATTTTGGGAGATTTTCCTGAGAAGGGACTGATTTCGGAGTGGTGGTGGTGGTAAAATCTCAATCCAGTGAATAAAATTTTTATCGAAGGACTGGTAGTTTGGTTAACATATTGCAGGATTTGATTGTGGGACAACACACATTGCATCATGAGGGACCTGAAAATTATTCCCAGAGTTTAATGTCTTGCAGAAATACTTGATTAATCATAAAAGAGACATAGGCTCTTGCTTTGATTTAGCTGTTGGGTTTATGGCAACATTAGAAGAATACAGGAGGAAGCTGCAAAACATACCTCCATAACTTGACTAGATATTTGGATTTTTGTGGTCCATCTCTGCAAGAAACTGTTGATAGAGAAAAAGAATCAAATTCTCAATGTGGCTGTCTATAATGTAGAAGCTGGATGTGTAATTTATAAAGCTTTGGCTTCTGCTTTTATGAGATTAATGCTTAGTATTAGAGTTAATTGCTTTAATTGCTGTTCCAATAATACTGCTGCTCTACTATTACACTAAAAGCAATTTTCCAGTCCTACAACTGGCCACTTTTCTACCAATCTACCAAGATAAGCAAAGAATTTAAGGCTTTCCAAAAATACTTATTAACTATATTAAACTGTAATTTTTGACACACGTGCACATGCTCATCTGCACATTAAAAAAAATAAAAAAAACTCTAAAACTTTAATAGGAAAAAAACCCCTAAGACTAGCTTTATTTCTGCCACTGCTTTCTCCCTTGCATATATCAAGTAAATGTTAACTACTCCTGTCACTGCTAATGAATGAAGTGTAGGTTTTCAAGAGCTCTCTGGGGAGTAGAGAGCACTAATTCTTTTCTTCCTTTGCCTAAGTCAGCTATAGATGCTGGCTTTAATAATAAATAAATAATAAATAGTAGCATCAGGATCCTAAACTCTTTTGCACAAGGAATCTGACCTGACATTTTGCTGCTTATGCAATCTTTTTTAGCTCAGTGACCTTTGCTAGAAAAGTGAAGTGATGTACATGGGAGTGATCCACTGCCATGGAGGGCAACAGAGCTTTCTTTTTACAAGTGCATTTTGACTCGGCTCATGTCTAGGGCACTACATGGGTTTGCAGGGCTTGATTTTGGCCTGACTTTCTGAAGTGCATGACAGCCTAGAAAGAATAGCCTGACTCCAAAAGAATTTGATTATGAAAACATCTACCACAGCTTGTGTCAGAGAGGGAAACATCTCTGAGCAAGCGCACTGAGGTAGGAACCAGAGTATTCCCTGAGTCACCAGGGGGATATGCATGGGGATTCAGCAGAATAAAGACAGAAAGAATTTGTCCTGAGTAAGCTAAATTAAGCTGAAATTTTTCTGTCTAGAAAGAGAAGTCTCTACTTCTCAAGATATAGACGTACAAACCACTCCTTGATGAGGGTTGATTTCTTCTCAAGTAACTAAACGTAAAAAGGAGTGTTACCATACTGTTGTACAGTATTTCACTGTTCACTGGTTACTATTGTCCACTCTGTATACTGTTACACAAAAGTAAAGGTATAAATGGAAGTCAGTGATCTGTATTTAAAATGAGTAAGTTTTAAAGCTTGACGCAACTAATCTGGACTCTGTGCATGAACAAATAATTGTTCTCATGAGACAGATGAACTGAACAGGCTGAACTTTTTTGTAAAAGATAAAGAGCAGTCTGGCATGGTGCACTCCTAGAAGTGCTGCTTTGTTATCTGCACCTTGGATGGATAGTTCTGTCTACTGCTATTACTTGCTGCTTTGTGGAGATTGCCTGCAGGGATCCTCACCCTCTCTTACTATGCAGCAGCTCAGTGCTTCTGCATGCACATCTTTAAGTGCACATAAGTCCTGCAAATGAATCAGAAGTGTAGTGTCTGTAATGGAGTGCAAAAGATTTTAAATTCCTTCCTCTGTCATCTTTAATCACCAGAAGAGGTAGACAGACCACTATTGCTCCAAAACAGATCCCTTGATTCTAATAGGTTTTGATAACCGGATGCCAATGGTCCAGTCCTGTGTGGTGCTGGTGACTTGGATGCTCTTCTAAATACTCTCAGATTCCATGGAAGCTAAAGAGAATCAAGGATGAAAAATCTACGTATGATATGTGGTGGGTACAGGCCTCTGAGGTCCGGTTTTCTTTTGCTTTGTGTTCATAACTCACATTTCCACTTTCTCATTGAGGGAAGGGCATTATTATAAAGTAAACTGAAAACACTTGTTCAGTGCTGGAAGTTTTTGGTTTGTATGAGAGGCAATAATACATCCTCATGCAAATCCTCAATGCAAACCTCATAGTAATATTGTATGTGTTGTTTAAACACTCTGGAAAAAACAAAATTTATCTAAGTTGCGTTTGCAGTTGCCTTTTCCAATTCTGAGAAAGCTAATGAAGTGTTGGGACTGCAGCTGATCTGGGTAGAGACTATCCTCCTTGGTCCATATGCCATTATCCTTGCCTCCTGCCGGAGAAAATATTTCCCTTTACAAACTTGTTTAAATGGCCACCTGATTGTTTTCTAGTATTCTTCTGTAAAAAACAGCTTTTCTTAGTGTAACTTAAGAAGAACAAAAATGAAAACAGTCCAATATGCCTTCCCCAAATCAGTTGGAAGAATATATTTGGAGAGCAATCAGATGAAGAATTATTCTGTGAGGCTTGAAAAGCTCTCTTGGTACTGGAGGGACAGTGGTGTACAACTGCGAGCCAGAGGAGAATGAGGTCAGCAAGAACTACCTTCAACCTTCTGCAGTCAGCATAGTTTATTAGCTGTGTCCATAGGACACTTTCCTTCAGGAGTGACCCTATAGAAATTAGCATAAATTAGCATGCTTCTGTAGATATATTCCTGTCTCAAAAGTGAATTTACCACTTGCAAAAGGACATGGATCAACAACACTTGGACCAAAGCCCATTCGTTTCTAAAAGGATCCATGAAATGGAGGTGTCAGCTTCTTACTCTCCTAAGAAATCACTTCATGGAAGAGGAGCCAGCTCTGTGGGTGAGAGGAAGCATCTCTCCTTCCACATGGAAGCCCAGCCTCTATGAGTCATACTCTCATTAGTAAAAATGGAGTGTTGCCCACTGCATCATGGCTACAGTTGTCACCTATCACAAGAGATATTTTTCCTGCAGCTGAATAGAGAAAGAAGAGATTGCTGGTTGACCCAGCCTTTCCATTTCAACCTCATATGTTAGTAGCAGCATACTTCTGTGATTTACTATATAGAAAGTCAACTTAATCCATCTGAGCAAAATCCAAAGTACTGCCAATACCTGTTGGAAAAATTCGGAGAAGAGAAAGGATGAAGTATTCCTTCTTTCAGTTTTTCTTTCAGTGTCCTTGACTCACAGCAATTCTTATGGGCACAGGAATCTGCTACTTTAAGTCCTGTCTCTTGACTGCAGCTTATCTACAGGGAAGATCCACTTGTCCATAAGTATGTTTCCTTCATTGTTGAAACAGTAGTTACACATATTTTTTCCCTAAAAGCTATTTTTTCCTTCAATCTCATCACTTAAAACAGAGGCTTACATCCTCAGCAGAAGCTCTGAGGGAAATACCTTGTCTCAGCTTGCAGCAGCATATAATGTTATACCTGGTAACATATGTTTTGCAAAACTTATGAATTCACAGGTTCCTTAGGAAAGATGTAAGCTCATTCAACCACAGACATTTTACCTGGCTTTGAGTTTTTCTTATCAACTGTTATTAAAAAGGTATGGAAAATTACCCATGGAATTGTCTGTCTCAGGTAATTATCTGGTTCCCATATCACCTGAACATCCAAGCACTTCACAGGCTTTGATGTGTTTATCTTTATAATATCCTCTTGAGAGATGAAAGTGGTGTAGTCCTATTTTTGAGGTGGAGAACTGAGGAACAGGCAAGTTACATCTATACTGAGAGGGGAAATCACTTCACAGGCTGGGTCCTGAGTCCTCAGTTACTAAATGGCAACCTGGCTGGGATGCTCCAGGAATTCAATCCAGCCAGTGCCATGCAGTTTTGTTCCACAAAAGGCAAAGTATGAGGAGCTGACTTGCTTTAATTCTTACCTTGGTATAGGTCTAGTCTAGGATGTGGCCTGTGTGAATGCTTAAAATTGGGAAACCTGCAGCAATCCCACGTCTAGGGGTTGACATGTAACTTAAGTGACTTGCTGAAGATGATACATGAAATCTGAAAGCAGGGTAGAAAGGGGGCTCCAGGCATGACATTCGGACATATAATACCTCTGGAGATGTACTACAGCTTCCCAGGTAGCAATTAATAAAAGTAAATTTACGTAAAAGAACAGTTGTAGAATTAAAATATAGCACCTGCTTTATCACTCTACACTCTTTGGAGTTCGGTATGAGCACTGATTGGCATCTCCAAGTGACTGGTACATTACTGAGTTTAGCATATTCAGCAATAAACAACTTATTCTCATAGTTGTCAGTGAGCTGCTTAAACAAAAGCTTCCTTATATTTTGTGAAGGCAGAAAAATGCACCCCATTATCTACTGTTTGAATCTTTCCATTTGTCTTTGCAATGCACTCAGAGCTCTAGGACATGTTTTTGATAAATAATTAAGGGCTAATCTTGGAAATGCTTTGTGCGTGGTGCAGCCATTGAAATCGATGGGTGTTCTGTGCATAGAGAACTTGCCCTAGTGGGCTCTTAATCTTGCAGCAAACCAGAGAGGCATTTGTTTTTCAGCTGAATGTTTGATGGAATAATGAGAGCATGTATACAACGATTTTATTTTTCACCATTCTTTGTAATGAGAAAGGATGCTGTAGCCTTTCTATTCAATACCAATCCAATGCAGGGAAACAATAGTGGATTTATGGAGAGAGCTTCTTTAATTTATAAGAATTCACTGTTAGATATAGATCACTATCTATTTGTTACCAATTAGTGCATGAAAGATATGCTTCAACAGTCATTAAAATCTTTATAATTATCATTAAGTTATCATTTGATTCTATGATTCTGCTTACATATATAAGTAAACTGAGTAACTTTGATTTTCTCTCTCAGTAAAATTCCCAGAGATAGAATTGCAAAGAATTCAAGGGTTGTTCCCAAGTATAATGACGGAGGTTACTTATGAAAAACAAACATGATGCATCAAATAATGATATGTAAGATAAAACTTATTGAGAGGTGCTGCAGTTCTAGAACTTCTACATGAAAAAGTGTTTTGCATTGCCAATGCTTGAGTAATTTCTTAAAATTGCTAGTTATTTTATCATCATTATTACAGTACTTTTAAAATAAAATCATAGCTGAACTTAATAGCCATGAAGCATACATAGATGAGACTTTCCTTTATGTATACACTGGGTGCTTGAAACAAAGTCTTTTAGTTCTTTTTGCAATGAAAGGTTGAGGGTTTTTTTTACTTTAGTGTTTGTTACAAAGAAAAACCTTCCATGAATCTCAATGGACTGAGATGCAGATTGCTAAAAAAATGGATGTAAACTATCCTAAACTGAAGCATGACCTTTAATTGCAATTTTTAAAAAAATGTTTTGTGGAGAGTTTTCCATAATTTTGTCTATTATCAAAAAAAAAAAAAAAAAGTTACACTAATTGCATGTAGACCTGCCCTGTCAGTCAGAGCTAGGGGATCACACCAGCCCACCCTGGCACATCCGGCAGCGACGGCCGCATCAGGCAGCCCCACGTGGTGAGAGGACCCAGTGCCTGTCACCGTGCTGTATGAATGTGCCACTGGTTGGTATTTTGGTTAAGCCTCCTTTTTGATTTGAGAACCAGCTTCAAGTACTGTTATTCCTTTTGTTGGGTCTGGCTGCCACAGGCAGAAAAGCATCTGGATTCCAGAGATGCATCTTGCTCTCATGTCCCTCACCTGGGCAGAGCTACCACAAAGCCACCCCACCTCCTCCTCCAGACACGTGCTGCCTCTCCCTTCTGCTCTCCTCAGTGTGATACATGACATAGCTACACGAATGCTTGAACTCTTTGGCATAAACCAGATGGTTAACACTTTTATTAAAGTATTTAGTACTCAGTGCCCCTATTTTATATTCCTTCCTCCCACCCCTCACCCCCTTTTCAATTAGTGCTGGGAAAAGCTTGACAGAGCATGAAATGTTGTGGAATTAAATGCCATGATATATACATGAATTCTTGAATGAATCTGCCTTTTTAAATCACTGAAACCACACTGCTATAAAAACGTTTCTGGTTTGTAAATATTGATAAAATTCAATATCTAATATGTGAATAGAATTTTAGTTGGACTAATTAAATAAAATGCCCCTGTGTGAATAAAATTTCTTTTCAAAGAACACAGCATTTGAAGTTAACTTTTATGTAACAGCCTTTTGAAAATCTTCAAAGGACAGGCAGAGAGCAGGTCTCGTTGAATCCAGAATACATTTTCCCTCCAACTGTAAGGAAATGCTATCCACATTGCACTCATCAAATAATTTCCATGAACCAATGGCTTACTTTGCTCACCGGCCTCTAAATCTGTGCATGACTGGGTCTGATCTCTGCTAACCTGCATATCTCAGGCTCATTTGTCTAAGCATAACAACGTAAAGAAGCAGAGAACTTGCCATAGCTAGATGCAACTGAAAGGAGATATGTAGATGGTCACTGGGTGACTTCAGTTCTCTGATCCCAACGTTTCTCTGAACAAGGTAGGTAGCCGAGTGATGCTTTAAACTGGGGCAGCTGGTGGGAGACTGAGAAGTGTTTTCTGGTGGAACTTTTACCTCAGAGTGGGACTGGAGCAGCAGATTAGGAACTGGTCTTTTTCACTTAACATCCTTTCTGAAAATATTTGTTCTTGGCCAGACCCATCAGGTTTAAAATTCACATGGCTGGGTAGGCTGGAACAGCACTGTCAGAGTGCAAGTCCAGAGCCAGTTGCAAGGAATATGGATATGCCAATGAGATTGTTGATAATTTCTCTTAATTTCTCTTTTTCACAACGAAGGGACTCTATACTTTCTACTGACAATGGGCTGAAAAGATCTGGCAGTGCCAATACTCAAAAGGCTGTGCAACTCCTTTTCCTCCTGCCATCTTTCGCTCCCTATTCCTACCCCATAAAAGATTTTGGCCTGGATATATATTTTCCAGAATGGCAGTAGTGCTAGAAAACAGGCCAAGCAGAACACAAGTGGGAAAAGTTGTAGTTGGAGAATAAGAAGGTGTGAGAAAATGATAAAGTTCATGAAATCCATGCAAACATTGCAACCTTGAGTAAAAGCTAACAGAATGTTGTAACAAATAGTAAATTGTAATAACACCACTGCAGTCTAAGCTGGAATAGGAGAAGCATCTTTACTTTGTATTCTATTAATGCTGCTTTTGAATCAAAAAGAAGCAGAAAGTCTGATTTTTGCCCTGAAATGGACTGTTTATAGAGTGGGAGAATATCAGTTTTAGAACTGCCCGATGTTAATGGAATAGCTCCTGTGCCGTACACAGTAAGCTATTGGAGACAAGTCATCCATGGAGAGTAAGCATCAGTGCTTCTGGTTTTACCTTGATAAAGACCTTTAATCTAACTGTTGAATGAGAAATCTTCTGGCTTTAAAAGCTCTGAACAATTGTTGAGTTCTGGACTTATGGAAAACTTACTTTAAGAGTGAAAAGTGGCTTTCAGTTTTGATAAATTCTGCTGAGATGAGAACCCTAAAGAATGAAATAAGGTTATAATGCACCTCTCTGGAAGGACACAGAGGAGTTTATGTTTCTTTTTTAAAGTAAACAGATGCCAGAGACTTATAGTCTTGCCAGCATTATTTCAGAATTATTATTAGGTTTATTAGAGAACACATACATTTTTTAATGAAAATATTGGAAGCTATATCAGCAAAAGTAAATTAATGTATGGGATTATCAGTTTAGACCATAAATCTGCTCTCTGGTGATGAAGGAGTTGCTGTTTCAATCAGATAGTCCTATCTCAAGGATATCTGGGGACAGACTGACAACCCTATTAATTGTTTTAACTGTAGTAGGCCTCATTTGACCCATTCTGGTAAAATTTGATAGCTTCATGCTTGGTATGGAGTGTAGAGTGCATATGCTATAGGGGGGATTCTGTTTGCACAGAATTAATATGTGCACTGTTAATGTGTGTCATGTAATGTTGTATTAATAAATGTCGTTTAATAGCTGGGATGCATCGAGAACTGGGGTTCTACAATTTTACAAAACAGTTGCCTTGTGTTTGCTGTGTGTCAGTTTGTGTCAGAGGCAGGCCTACAGGGGCAGACTTCTCTTGGGAACATACAAATATATAGAGTCTATCCAGGCACAAAAAAGAGAGACAGAGAGATAGAGAGATAGGGAAAGAGAGAAAGAGAGAAAAAAAGAGTACAGAGAAAGACATAAAGGCGAGAAAGAAGAGAGAAAGCTGTGCATTGCTCAGTTAGGCTGATTGTGGACATAAGTTCTTGCTAGATCTAAGCAGCAGTGAAAGGATTATACAGTTGGCAGTGCTTTAATCCAAATACTGTTGTCCGTCAATTACAGTGCACAGCTAAATAATTACCTTAATGAATGCGACAGCATTTCTGACATGCAAGAGTAGTTCCTTCCTCTTCAATTATATCCTTTTGGAGAATGGTAGTAGGGCAGTGGGGTAGTAATTGAGAGACCAAAAAGAAAAAAAAAACCACTAGCAGCAACCATGCACTCTCACTCCATTGTCTCTTTCCATCACTTATTTTTTCTTTGTGTAAAAGTGCAGAAGGGCAAATGCTTGGATAACTTTGTATTGTAACCTCTGGTTGTCGATCTAGCTTTCCAATAAAGCAAATTATTCTCAGACTACAGATACAATTATTACTTTATTTTTGAGGGCTAGCAGTTTTGCAGGTTTTTATACATAGCATTGTACTCATTGACCCCTTCTGGTACAGCTTTTGTTACATATGTTCTTACAAAATTCCCAGGAAACTAATATGCTTCAATGACAGATTCAAATGCTCTCTTGTGCTCTTTTCTACTCTGCTCTTTGAATATTCTCTTTGGTAAATAAGTGTCAAAAGGTGTGACCCTATGCATGACAGTACTGTGGCATTGTTATTTTATTCCCATTTTAAGAATGAATTAATAGCAATGAAATACATTTATTTTTCTATAGTCTAAGGCCTGACACTTTTCCATTGGAATTGGTATAGAATGAGCAGAGAACAGGAATTTTTAAACACAATATCTACAATGGGCTTCAGCCTTGACTTTTTGCAGGCTCTCCAGAGACAGAATGGTAATTCGGTCTCCATGTCCATTGATACTGTGGCTTTCCTGCACCTTGTCAAAAGGAGTGCTGCTTAGTCCCAGCTGTAATGAATATTCTGTGGAAAGGGCAGGGCATGAAATTTATTGTGGCTGTCACTTAAACCTGTATCGGGTTGGAACTAGCCATAAACAGAAACAGGCACTTTCACCCAGGGGGAATGTGTGATATTTCAATGTCTCATGTTGTTCAGTACAGAGATTAAAAAAAAATGCAAAAATATAAAGCTTTTAAAATGGGATAAAATATTCTAACAATGATGATGGTACATTCTGCTTTACAGTTTTGTCACTGAAATTCAACATATAAAGAATCCAGAAAACAAATTTTAATTTGGCTGAAGAGGATCAAACAGCATAGTTGACAGTCAGTTGAACATTAAACTTCAAGGTCATCACAACTCTATCGGACCTCCTGGGATATGAGTTCCCTCCTGTGTTCACTTTCTCAAATCAAGTAATGTAGACTTGCAGTAATGTGAGTACTGTACTGCATCATTCAGTACATGGATCAAAGAAGGGGAAAAATTACATCGTGAAACTCATCATCCAACCGGGAAGCTTGACTCACAGTATCAGCCTCTTAAACTGCCCTGAGGCATCATGGCATTAAATTCTAAATGGAAGTGATTCATGTCTCCTTATACAACCCTGATAAGGCCACTACCAGAAGTTTTACCAACACTTAAGAGAGATATAGAAATACTGGAGAATGCTCAAGAAACAGTCAAGCAAAGAAAGGATCCAGGACCAGGAAAAAAAAAAACTTTATGATGACTTGTGAGGCTTACAGGGTTCAGTTTATCATTACAGTCTGTTCAGTTTATCAGGAAGATGCTAGTTGCTGCATAGAGAAAAGAAATGTAGAAAAGGAAAAAGACACTTTTCAGCCTTCCACGTGAGAGAAGGACTGGCTTCAGTGGCTGAAAATTTGACAAAGCAGGTCTTGAAGTATCATATGATTTTCTAGCAAAAATGAAATATTGGAGTTTTTTAGCCAATACAGTGGATAGGTTTAAACATTAAAGGAAAGGAAGAGGGGTTTTGTTTATTTTTTTTTCCCATTGGATTCTTTTTAAATGATTTTTTTTAATTCAGTTTCCTGAAAAAAAAAAAATCAAGAACCTGTGTAGATAGAGCATGATGGTCTCTTTTGACATTAATTGGATCTATGGAATGCAGTTTAGTGCATTACATTGGATTTTTAAGATCCATCAGTACCCTGTGTTTTTCAGAAATATGAAACACATACTCTTCCATTCCTGATTTAAATTTCTTGATTCACAGAGGCCAGCTGGATCAAGTCTTCAAAAAAGAGAGTAGATGAATAACCTTCAATTTGCTTGACCTTTACTTATAAGGGTGAATTAAGATCTGTGTATCTATGGTGAGATTTCTTTCCAGCAGCCCGGTTCATCTTCCATTTTGTTTTAATTGACCTTTTGAAACGTTAGTGCAGTAGAGCAACCTAATGGCAAAGAGTGAGATTAATACCAATATTTTGTGTCTAGTTTTTGAGAAATAATCTAACCATTTACAGAAAATAAACTAAGTTAAATAAATAAATGATGCTAACTGAACTGCAAAAAAAGCGATAAGTATCAACTAGAAACTACAGATAATGATTATATATAAATCAAATAAATTATTTATAGAATGTTATAAAGTAATATTTTTTGAAAGAACATCATTTATCAACTACTTTCTTCAGTGTTTATTTCTGTGTGAAATATGAGCACACTGCATTAGATAAGGTATGACATAGAAAAAGAAACAAATTGTAAAAGCTTAAAAAGACCAATATTCCATGATTAAAAAGGTATGCTGGCCTGTCATTTCCAATTCAGTGAAATCCTTTGTGATCCTTTGTGATCTCTTTTTTTTTTTTTTTAATTCTTCTGTGGTGAAAGTTTTCTTAAGTAGCATTATCTGTCAGTAATGTGGGATGTGTGGAAGGCAGAAGAAACCCTTCCATTAAAACATGTGTTTTAAGTTTTTATTTCAAAATCAGACTACTGAAAAACTTTGCATGAAATTTGAAGTCCATTAATGAAGAAATATACAAAGAGCTTCAATTCCCTGGCTATGAGAAGGAAAGGGAATAAACACCTTTCAATGACCTTATGGTCTTGATTTAATGGCCAGGGCTCAGATCATAAACAAATTGCCTTGCCTAGTCGTTTTAAAATTCATTGATTCTCTTTTTCTCTGATATGTTCAGCACTGTCGTTGGGTTAGTTCTATGCCAACAGCTCCTGTGATTGCCAATTCCTGGGTAAAAGCGAGCTCAGAGGATGAGTTAGAGGAGAGGAAAGTCCCATGAGTTATTTATAGTTAGTCTTGCCTCATTTCTCACTTCTCACTTCTCTTCTGCTAAAGCTAAGAAGCTTTATCCAAGACTTTGGATTAAAACTCATACTCCCTAGACATAAATAAATGTTGTTATAGCTTTCTTTTTTTTTTTTATTTTTATTTTTTTCTGGCCAAAGAGTGATGTAAGGCGTAGAGAGAGCGTGGTTTGATTTGACCTGCTACCTGATTTTTACCTAGCCTTAACAATGCTGCAATTGCAACTGCTCCAGTGCCAGACCTGCTCCCCCTGTCTTTGACAGAGCGGTAGCAAGTTGATGTTTCTGTTCCCATTGTATCTTGCTTTGTTGGATATTTATAGCACCTGCTTTTGAATCCACATGACTTAAGGATCAGACTTGCACTGAACCACAATTTAGACTGTGATTGTTCTTTTTTGAAGGTAGGTACAAAAGGGAAGGAAATTCTTTGTAACAGTCCCTTTCAAACCTTCTATCTCCAGGGGAAGGTACCCCCAAACCTTAAGACAGTCAGCAGTTACAAACAAATTCAGAAAGACCAGGAACCCAGAGCTCTGGTGCTCCTCTCATTTGATATCCCTAATGTTCTGGCTCTCCTGATCCATGCTTATCGCAGGTCAGTGAAGACACGGCAGTGCAGTTTTGCCTGAGGTTTTATCATCCTGCTCTTTAGAGTTCCAAGTCTTTTCTGCAGACTTGCTCCAAGAACTCCCCGCACCTTCCATTCTTCAGTCTTATGTAATTCAACAAGAACATGAGCACCCTCTTTGTGTGATCCTGAATGCTTTGACAGGGCTTCTTCTTTCCCTGCCTGGGAAATCTCTTGTCATCTATCAGGGTCACCTTGGAGCTTGAAAGCCTTCTTTTTTGCAGACAAGTTACAAACAGATCCTGAGAGAAAACTCTTCCTATAAGTTTCTTTTCCCCATTGCCTGCCACTGTGTGCGAGGTCTGGAGGGCTCTAGGATGACTGGAGAGCTGTCCTGCTGCCTGCCTCTCCGATCACAGTGACTGACATGAGTCATGGAAATGGTCAGGAAAACAGACACCTGGGTCAGTGATAAATCCACAGTACCTCACAGCTGTGTGCTTCAGGAGGTGACCCCTTCCTGTAACATCACCTGATTTTTAATAAGTACCTGGGAGAGGCAAGAGATAGTATTAAGACTAAAAGGCTGCAGGAAGGGAGAAATAAGAAAATGCCCTTGCTTGCCCTAGGTCCTCTGGAACTTGTTATCAGGACCCTGTCAACAAAATCCTCCTGAACTGCTTCTGACTTTCTGCTTCAGTAAGCTGCCAGTCCGCAGTCAATCTATCTCACTCCAGTTTTGTGCAGACATCTTTACACACTGGGGCTCCACAATTTTCATTTGTTTGCATTAGTGTTTTGTGCAGAGCCATTTACCATGAAAATAGAAAGGGGATAGAATTTATTCCATATTACTCCAGCGGCTTGCAATGATTATAAGCTGACTGAGCCATGGCTTAAATTTACCATGCAGTCCCCTGATTTTCAGTCCTTAATATATTAAGTACAGTCCCACATGGTTCCTGCAGAGCCCAATGCTCATATTTTTACTTATTTTCAAGTATTTCTCACCTATTACTCTTATCCCTGTCCGCTGCGCCCCCAAATTTTTAACTGTCCTAATCATTCCGAGTAACTTCATTGTTGCAGTAAAACAAGAACTGATCCAAAAATGCTTTTACTCATTCAAGTGTTTTCCTTTCTTGTTCTTCAGGTTCTTCTATGCAAAGTTATTCTGCATCTTCTCAGTCCTTAGTCACTTGTGAGACCATGTTGAGGTTTCTTGCTTCAATGTACCTTTATGATGAGCCTTCCATAATCATCTGAATTACTAATCTCTGCTTCCACCCTCCTCGCAGCCAGTCTGTACATGCCCAGCTGACACTGCCTTCCCTACACGGCTCTGCAGCACCACTCTAAGAAACCCTTTGTAGAGGACGGAATAAGTGACAGCTGGATGGCAAGGACAGGACTCTTACTCAGCCCTGGAATAAGGCAGACCACTATATTGTTCAATACTATGAATAGGAAAAGAAGCTACTTGACTCTTTCCTCTCTGCTGGATGGCATGTTATAAATGCCTACCAGTTCATACAGTGCATACAGCTGTGCTCCAGGAGCACTTTATTTATCCTAGTCACTGGCCAGCTGTTTATATACATCTTCTTTTGCTAATATGCTGCTGCCCAGCATGAGAGTCAAGCTCCTCCTTCTAAAAGCTGGCAACCAAAAGAGAAGACAGATGGCATGGTGGGAGGAGGGAAAACCAGCAAATGCCACGTTAACCTCTGAGATAACACTAGGAGATGTAGGGAACTGCATGAGATGCTGGAATGATGATAAGGAGATTTGTGGGAAAGCAAGAGAACATCAAGAGTAGGAAAAGTGTTGGGGAGCTACTCCAGAGAACAGAGGAAGATAGGAAAAAATACAGGATATAAGGGTACTGAGTGTAGAAAACAGAATTGACAAAGAGATAGGAAAAGTTACAGATTAAAGAAAAGAATTAGAAAATGGGAAGAGGAAAAATGGAGAAGTAGGAAAACTGAAAAAGTGAGACTAAAGTCAGATCACGTTATTCATGTTTCAGATATTGTTTTTCCTGTTGCTGTGTTGATGTGGTAAGCTGTTTAGGGGCTTAATTATTCTTATTTCAGTAACAATGATTAGGTCTGGAAAGCATTATCAAGGTGAAAAAAAAAGAAAAAAAGAAAAGATGTTAATTAACTACATGAGGCAGAATTGGCAAAGAATATTTTTTCCAGAACAATATAGTTCTGTTGCAGTCTAATATTTCTTGGGACTGCTGTGTTGGGAGAATGGGAAAGTATAACACTCGACTTTGACAGTGTTGAAACATTTCTATCAATTTGATCAGCTTTACTTATTAAAGAAAATATAATCTCATTAAGATTTAAGATAAGAATAAATGAAATGAATTAGAATGCTAAAATTTGAGGTGTTTTGATGATATCAAAGTGAAAGGTTACATTAATTAATCAAATTCTTCTGAGATGTTTATTTGTTTCCCATTTTTATTGATATTGATATTTCAAAATTCTTTGTGGAATAAAAATGCTGCTTTCAATCATGTGCAAACTTAGTTGATTCAAAAATTATTAAGAGCTTGATTTCTTAAACACTAGGGTAATAAGTCTCAAAGAACTGACTACAGTCCTCTAGTTGAGCATTTTATACAGTAAAACATTTCTCAATCAATTCCTTTTTTGCCAAAAGCATAGTGCTTAGAATGTGATTTAATACAGTAAAAGCACTATAAATTTTGTTATATCGCCCCAAAGGTTAATTACTTTCACTGTTTCAAATTTATGCCTCATTTCTAATCTGCATCCATCGCGTTTTCTTTGATTTTCAGCCACTGTGCCTTGTTCTGCTTCTGTCTGTCAGACTGACAAAACTGCTCTGCATGTCAGTGTTATGGACTAGGAGCATGTTACTGTTATTTTTTTGCTGTTGTTTTTGTTATTTGTTTGTTTGTTTTTAATTAAGTAGGCTAAAATCCTTGACTCTTTCCTTATCAATAGAATATAGCTTTTTCTTAGTAGCTGTTCTTGGAATTCTCTCCATTTCATCAACACCTTTTCTGAATTACCAGCATCAAAAGTCAGCATAGCTCTTGCTACCTTGGCAGCAAATATAGACTTTATAATAACCAATATCTGCCATCTACACCCTTGAGGACAAGATTAACTTGTCTGGATCATCTTGCAGTTAGAGCTCAGGTTCAGTTGCTGCCCCAAAATTTGTTCCAGATTGGATCTGGATTCCTTTCTCCCCAGGATGGAGTCCCCCACATAGGGCCTGTTCCTCCAGTCTGACTTCACATATAACTGTGTGAAACTCATCTTTAATTTCTTTTCATCCAGATAGACAAATAGTTGAAACAGTTCTAAGTAACCTGTTCTTCCCATTTTTTACCATGCCATCAAATTTGCAGAATCTTTCCATTTTCGTGATTAGCAAGATTTCTGACTTTTTAACTATTTAACTATTTAACTAACTTTTTAACTATTCTGACCACATGACCTCTGGAGGTCCCTTCCAACCTATATGATCCTATAGTCTTAAGATTTTCTTCCTGGTAAATACAAATGGTAAAGAACAATTTGCTGAAGCTCTCTCCTACAACCTTCATGCTTGATAATGATTCACTGCTTACAACTATACTTGAGAACAATTAATCAATTTTTAATCCATTTAATGTTTGGCCTGATGATTTTGTGTTCCCCTAATTTCTTGTTCAAAACATTGCATGGCTCCAAACCAAGTGCCCTAGAGAAGCCTAATATATCATCACTGTTCATTCTACCAGGCAAATTTATAATCTCATCAAAACCTCTCAAGATGCACTAGCTTTTCTAGCAGCAAGCTTTTAAACAGAGAGTCATAGATAACTAAAATTAATGTTTTAGCAGAGCCAGCACAGAACTCAAGAGACATGTCTTGGCTTTATTGAGTGGGTAATACTTCTTTCTCATTCCACTCTGTAACTTCCCCAAATTATTGTTTAAGTCTTTGTTGTAAGAACAGCCGTTTGAGGGATGAAGCCAAAATGACACAGTTTGCTTTTCAAAAGTCTCCCTTCTTGTTGGTATCTAGTTTTTAGATTCATAAGCAGAAGAAAAATTTTATTCCTAATATTGATTGCTAAAAAGCAATATTTGACCTCTACTGAATTAGTTAACTCTGTCTGCTTGGAATACAGGAATGTCTCTCACTTAAAAAAAGGCAGCGCATGAGGTGCTATTTAATTACATAATTTTACTTGTATATGAAATATTTCTGTTAATGACAGTTATGTAAGTGCCTCAAGCTTATTATTAAACATTATAGTGTTATTTTTGTATTAATATGTAGCTTTCAATTATATTTTAAATAAATCAGTTACCTATATTATTTAAGCAGACAAACCAAGAGTGTTTTATCCAGAATATCCAGTTTGATAAATGGTTTAATGTGATATACAGTTATTGTTTTGTAAGAACATAGAGGAAAGATCACAAGGAAAACAATTAGAAAAGAAATGTGGGAGGAAAGCTGAAAAAGGATAGCACAATTTGTGTCAGTGTAAGAGAAAATGGGTATAAAATCATAGCTAACTGCTACTCAAATAGTGGATAAATGAAGATAAATGTCTAAGGCATTTATTACTGGAGAGACAGCAATCCAGGAGAGCGCTCCATCTTATCAACTGGAAATGGAAGAGAGGAGTACAATGAAAATCTGTGGAATTTATATGTAGCACCAGAAAGAAAATAGTCACAACTAAGTTACCAATCCTTGCCTGCCGTATTCTTGACAAACACCTCTCTCTGTCTTTATGCATGAAATCCATCTCCCTAAATGTAACTTCCTACCATTAGCTGCCTAAAAGATTCCCTAATATATGTTAATATGTTCCCTCTACAGTCCAAAGGCAGACGCAGAGGCACCTATGTAACTTAATTTCTCCCATTTATACCAGTCTGGAGATGTCTGTTACCATTTACTATCAAGAGAGACTAGATTTAGATGAGATGCTTAACAATCCTGACTTTAGGCATCTTACGTGAGTGCACCTATTCCACAATATTCTACCGTTTTGCACTGGCAAATCATCCTATAGAGATTTAAACTCAAGTAGGAAGCATAGCCACGACATATCAAGCAGCAGGAAGAAAGTGGCATATGAATGTATTAGGACATATGTTTAATGAAATTAACTGCATTTTTTTTTTTTAATGTGATTTCCTCAGAGTTTCCAGTTGTGCAAAGATGTGTGCTACAGAGCACCAAATACAGTCCTTCCCTTCGCAGGGGGATCTGAAGCAATATAAGAAAGCACTTGCACATTAAGTGGTTATGGTACGCTTCTTTGTGCGACTGCCCAAGAAAATAAATAAGCATGGTCAGATCCTCAGCAGACATAGTGGAGTAGACTCAATATTATTGTCCATTCAGAGTATGGGCAAGATGAAAAATAATATACCAGAGTTTTTTCTATACTAAGTCATTTTTCTTCCTTCATGTACCACCCCTAGTGAACTCCAGGCATATTTAATTACATTACCATATGTTGCCCTCCTCAACAGACATATTTTTAATAACTTAAGACTATTCATGAATAATTTAGGATGGGAGGAGGGGGTTGCTTTGTTCTTTTTCTTCTAGCAACCCCTCAGCAACCTCAGAAAGAAAAAGTTTTCTACGATCTAAATCGAAATTTAGATAGTACTATCTAAGCTAGCTCTAGTCTTTTTCTCCAGACAACAGTAGGATAATACAGGCCAAGAATAAGACAGTTGAAGAGGACCATTCATGCCATCCTACCTCAGATGTCTAAGAGAAATATCATGGGCTAGGTTGAGCCTATCTCCAGTAATGAGAAGAGTAAGTTTGAACAGATTGGAGTACGAAAGGTTTGGATTTTAAGATCAATAAAAAGGGAATAAACTAGATGGCAAAAAAAGTTGATCTAATAAAATTATTTACAAGCCTTGATGTTATAGTCTTGGTCCAAAACAGCTACTATAATGCCACTTGAACTAGATGTCTATCCTGTGGGTCTGTATATTTGGATGAGTAGAAACCCCAAAACCTTTGGTTTAAAACAAGCAGTGCAATTATTGCTGTCTGATATGGCCTAACTCTGCAGAAGAATATAATACTTTGACTGATTAGCTAAATGTATTAAGCAGTTTTCTTAGTCAGTGCCATATATATTCATCTCAAGGCTCAGTGGCTGAAGGGGCCAACAGCAAAATGTTATTATTTATAATTCAATAAATAGCTAGAAATGCAGAATTATGTACATCTGTAGACAAAGGTGGGAATGCTTCTGCTTCTTGTAATTGCTGGAGTTGTTGGCTAGTGTGGATGACCTGTATAAAGAGAAAATGTAACAGAAAATGGCACTCTTCCATAGTCAGGATAACTGCCTGATGCTTGATAATTCCTTCTGCAGTGTGGATGAGAAGGAAATCTTTGATATAAAATTTGTTACTATAGGCCTGAGGTGTTTTTATTGCTCCAATACAAAGAAGCAACTCAAACTGCTTAAAAAAAAAAAAAAAAAAAAANAAAAAAAAAAAAAAAAAAAAAAAGTCTAGTTCTTTTATCAATAATGTAGATGAATTTTCTTGGAAGGAACAACAAATGAGATTTTCCTCTCAGTCCTCGAAGTCTGAGAGACTTTGTTTATTTTTAAATGCTTCCTCCTGTTACAGTGTCATTGTGGAGTGTGTTTTATTTTTTTTGCTGAGTTCACATAATGCCACTCCTTTTTCTAATGCCTTGATAGCAGATTGGCTCCATAAAAAGCCTTTGTGCATTAAACCACTTTTCCACCCAGCATCTTCCTTTCGCAAAACTTGGTCAGCTAATTTTCATCTTCAGCTGATGTAGCAAAAGCTTCAGAGCTGGTGTAACAGAGCCATGATTGATGACCATAATCGTCCCTGCCTGGACTCTGTGTGTATCACCTACCAATTTGTTCTGTTCCTGCCAGCTAAAAAATTAAAGGTCCTGGCTCCACTAACCAGGTAGCTAAATGTCTCTGGTGTGGCAGCAAACCTCTGCATCAACTACCAGAAGTGCTTGACACCTATTTGCTATGTGAATAAAGAGATCTAAGCTCCTTTACTCATGAACTGTTAACTATTGAGGCTGCAGGTTAATTCTGCTGTGCAGAACAGTTGAACAGGCAGGGAGCTTGAAGAGAGCAAAGGGGTTAATTCTGCAGCTCTTGAACAACATTTGCCTCTTGTCTCCAACGCAGTGCCCTGAGACTGTGGAAGCTGCAGCTTTGAAACAGGGAGAATAATCCTCAAACCCCTTTACGGCTTTCACATGCTTTTCTCATTCAGAACACACAAATGTTGCCTAAGACAAATGGCTATAAAATAGCCAGATACACTATCTGGACACATGACAGATGTCTCCAAGTTGTCTCTGTAGAGTTGTAGCGGGATGGCAGCAAGGTGGTGTAGGAAAAGAGGACAGGCAAGCTCACAAGGGAGTTTAGAAAATTACTGCCTCAGTCCTGTTCACATCAAAACATATTGGAGTCACTGCAAGGCTCCTCAGCAGCTAGTGCATCTCTGCTCTGCAAGGGCCAAAGCTGATAATTTCTTTCCTGTAGAGATAGGCTTGAGACATCACATTTCTTGCTAACATAAGGGCTTATCCTCTTATCAGAGAGCAGCCCCACATTCAAGGGGATGCGGTTTCACTGTCAGTATTGCCAACTTTCATGATTTTATCAAAAATTTTCTCATATTCAGTGCTCTTCTAAAAGCTCCTGGAGCCATGTGATAACATAACAGTCTCAGATTTCATTTCCAGCCACATAATGATTTGATTCCTTCTGGTAGGGAAAAGAGCTTGAAAATGTGAGTCATGAAGACCCATGGTAAGATCCCTCAGTATTTTTCTAACTGTTGGTGATTTAAGAACATTTCATGGTATCATCAGGCCTACCTTGTGGTTCTGTTTTTCTTCTAGTGTTAAATGCTTCATTTTGACTGTTTGAGGCCAGGTGCAAAGTGTCGGGAAAACAGCGATACGGGCACTTTACTCAGGGAAGAGATGTTTCTGTGCAAACCGCTGCTGCACAGGGTGGATAAAGATCAGTGTTCCTCTCAACATGCAAGCATGATTGCATTTAGTTTGGGATGGCTTTTAAAGGTCAAGTCTGTTTATAAGCACTGAGAAAAAATAAAATGGGATTTTAAAAAATCTTGTAGCTTGTGCATAACTGACAATGACCGTTCCAGCAAATTAAAGAGTAGGAATAGGTCCTGAAGTATACTGTGTTCAGTGAAAATTCACTAGTATAGGAATTGTACTGCTTTTCTTTTTATATTTGGGACTTACTGATTTCAAATGAAAGGCTTTTGATAGCTGCTGTATAATATATTGAAAAGTCCCATGGTGTGACAGTCTGGATAGCTCCTAAACAAGGCAGGCACAGGTATTCCCCTCCTAGTAGCAAGGTTTTGTAGCCTTTCACAGTGAAGTTTCTCAAAGTTACTGAATGAAGATCCATTCTCCATCCAGGAAGTCTGCCACAGAATAATCTATTTTCTCTGAAAGAGAGAGGCATTAAAAAAAAAATCTTTTTTTCTTTTTCCAAATGAACCTTTTTAATTGTGGCAGTAGAAGATGATGATTTTTACCATACTGATTAGCTTTATTCAATGTTTTAATCACCTGTGATTTTACTGCAGTTTAGATTTAGCTTGATTTTTTGATGAAAATTATATGAAGTTTATTGTGAAATCTGTTCAAAAAACTAAGCAGGAGAAATCACTTTAGTACTTAGAACAAATTCCATTTTTCAGAGGTATTTCCAAATAATCTTTGCTGTGCAAAACCAGGAGTTGCTATTAATACATTTACAGCTTTTTATCTGGTAGTATAGTCACTGCTTTAATGTGCAAATTCTATCCAGATGTGTCAGTCCCGCAGAAAATTCCTGTAGGACAAAGTGACAGGACAAAGTCAGATGGCAGTAGTTTTTCCTCTCCCTTATGCAGTGTGTTTGCTTGCCTGTTTTTGTTCATCTTTTGATCATAGTGTTGAGACCACTTTGTTTCTTATTTTTGTTAGAAGATGATAGTTCATCTCATTTTTTTTTTTCCATTCAGAATCTTTCTTGGTTTCTTTTTCTAGAAACAAGTTATTCAAAGAGTATTTATGCCATTATGAAATCTCATTTTGCTGAATGCCTTCCTGTTTTAAGTAGCGACTGTATTGCTTAAAATTTCTGCTCTAAAATTTAATTTAGCAAGGAATTCACAGTCTTATAACAGAGCTGATCCCAAACTGCGAAGCTGGGAAGCCTAATAGTGGCTCCTACATGTGACTGGAGCTTATGAAGCTCCCTCTTCTTAGTCTGCAGCTCCACAGAAGGATTTTCACCACCGCAGAACTCCCAGGGCTATTAGTTCAGGACGACTGTCTCGTGGAGCATGATTTCTGGAGCGCTTTGGAGATATTTAAAAAAAAGTGCAATAGGAGTGCACTTCGTACTCACTATTACTGAGTGAATTATACATTTTAAAACCAAATGAAAAAAAAAGGCCTTGAGCCCTGACCAAACCATTGCGCATGTGAGGAAACAAGCCTTTTAACGACCACACTCAGTTTTATCTCTGCTGTTTGAAAAACTCTTCTTACTTTTTTTTTTCCTCAATGCCGATTAAATAACCAGGATTGGGTAATCTAGACTTCGTCACTTCTCAAAGCTAATGCTTCATAAAATGGCAAGCAGCTGAAAGAGGCTCTTGCAATGGGAAATATGAGACAACCTGAAGAGAACTCCCTTCCTTCCTGCTTAGCCTTCTTGCAATTCGCATCGCAGGGTGCTAGCCATGTGACGGGCAAGATAGTGACCTTCTCATCCAGCAATCTGAATGGCCTAAAACTAAAATGTTTGCTCAAGTAATCCAGGCTTCCTGTAGAGTCATAAGTTTAGGCATTTGAGAGAGAGAGAGGATGAACTGCACTCTGGAGATGTAACTTTCTTCCGCTGATAACTCTGTGGAGACCGGAGACTGGCTGTCTAGCCTGGCCTAGGCAATTAGCTTTTTGCCAGAGCTAATGTTGTGTGATTAACTATATGGGGTCTGACAGAGCAGCTTTCTAGTAAGATTTCTAGTGAAATTTCTAGTGAATCTGGAAAATCTTGAGAAAGAGCACTGATATACTCCAAATGGAACTTGTTTGCATTCAGTTATATTATGTAAATAAAAATGTAAAGAAATTGCCAAAAATTTGTTCTGCAGGACTAACTTCATCTCTGGTCATAGCCAAAGACCAGATCAGACCACATTTTTTTTCTTACTGCTTGCTTTGCAAACTCACTTCTCCAGCAAACTCATATCAACAATATTCTCTGTATTCATGACTTTAAATATTTGCTTTAACATTAGAAAGGCAGGTAAGTAAATTAGATATATGGTGTGTCCTGGGATACCTGCCATGATATAATACACATTTTCACTTGTTTCCAGCAAATAAAAAAAAAAATATTTTCATGAAGTTCTGCTATGTGCAATTTGCAGCTGGCACAGTACTTATTTGCATGGTTGATTTATACCAGAATTATGTTAAAGAACAGTATTTTATAGTATTTACCTTATGTTCAATGCTGATGTTGCATGGTACATTACTGACTTTGTGTACAACTCAACATGGCACATACAATGTGTCACAAGGAAACTGGAAAAATTGCATCTGTTTCTGTAAAAATACATAACAAAAGAATAGCTTTTATTGTGGTGCAAAGAGCCAAAATTGTAAATGAGTTTTATGTGTTATCTTCATGAGAAGGAACAACCGTTGTCGAAGGAATTGGCATACAGAGAAATGAGCCTGCCCTGAGCCGCATATTCATGTTACTGTGCAGAGGCAACTTCAAGGTTGCCAGCTAAACTGTTTGACAAGTCTGCCAGTGAGTCAGATCCTGCTGCTAGAGAAATATCTTTCAAAGCCCAGCATCTGGGTCCTTTATTGCAACCCAGGAAGAACGGGAATGATCTTTTAGTTTGATTGTAGTTGGCACAGACTTAGACAGGACTGCCTGACTTACCACTGCCTTTATCTTCTTTCAGATAGCTTGTTTCCTGTGAGCTGCTTAATTGAGTAGATCTGGGATGTTTTATTTGTTTTTATTTATTTATTTATTTATTTTAGGTCCCTCACCCAATGTTGCTTTACATTTAATTCTCAATGTCATTGGCTGGAAGAGGCAGGTTCTGCTGCGGAGCAGGTGAGATGTAGACCTTTCATTTTTCTCTGAGGTGTGTGTGCTAGAAGAGCCACCAAGCAGAGACTCGTGTTTTGCCTTGGAAGGTCCAAAGCAGGGACATTCATGTGCTTCTAAGTGTTGGATATCTGCTGACAAGTCAGATAAATCTTGCTGTTATGTTAAACTTGTAGGAGTTTTTTTGCTTTTCCAGTCATTTTACAGTCAGAGAGGGGTCATATTCTGATTTACTGACATGGAATCCTCCTGACTGAATGATATATATTTTATCATGACTCAGGTCAGAACCCATTCCTTGCCAAATATAGCAGTTTATCTCCATATTCTCAAAGTATGTCTTGTAGAATCTGTGGAAATATTTGTCACTGGGTGCAGCATACAGGCTGGCTCTAGGAGGCCAAATTGTAAGGCCCAATATACAGATATTTCAACACATGGTTTGCCAAATATCTTCCCAGAAGGCCGCCCAACTGACTCATATAGGAACTCTGTTTTACTATGTAATCTTTGATAGGAACAGGTTATTATATGGATTGAGAGAGAGTAAATCTTCCAATAACTATCCTAACATATACAATTCAATAATGATCTGATTTTAGCAAGGTGACTATAGGTCTTCTACATTTAGATCACAGTGCTATCTGCCCCTGTTTTTAGGTTATGGGGCTCCAGCTCACCAGCGGTTATGTATTAATGGGGATGCATCTTCTGGTCCACTCTTTTAGACAGCATAATTTCACAGGCAAATATTTGGTCTGGCAAATTTTTTTTTTGCTTAGCCTTAGGAGTCCCATTCTTGGATGATCTGTAGAGTTGCCAGAAGGCTGTTTATGTTTGTGTCAACATAATGCTGATTTAGATACACGAAGACAAAATCTTGACGTGATACCCTATAAGCATAAACATACTTTCAAGGTTGCCTTATATTCTTGTAGTGTCTCTTCCCCCGCTGGACCTATTTTGCTTTCTTTTTCTCCTTTTTTTTATTTCCATGATATGTCCAGATGAATATCCTATCAAAATCTCTCTTCGAACTCTGAGGCCGAAGGTCTCCCCATATGTGAAAATTTCACCTCTTTCCATACCCTTTCAGGGCTGTCTTCTTGGTTTGGAACGGACGTGTGACTTCTCATGCTTTTTGGACGTTAGACAGCTGGACTTGGAATGCTAATGAAATTTTGTACATCTTCCCTGTAAAAGTCCTTTATTCACAATTGGAGGCGTTCTTTTTACTTTCCTAAATGCTCAGATCATTATTTTGCTCAGGCTATTATTTTTGCTTAGTAAGACTTCTGCTATTTTCTAGCAGTTAAATTCTATCAGAGAAAAATATAAGCAACGTGCAAGCAGATAACACATTTCTTAAAATATTCCAGCTGTCTTGACTGTCTTGATTAAGAAAAGAATTATCCTTACACTTTTCACATTAAGGCACTCTTCATTTAAGTACTCGTGGGTGGTTATTTCAAACAGAAACTTTTTGATTAGGAGAGTGTAGGTGATGTATTATCTTCTCATTTTCAAATAATCTCCCCACTAGGGAAAGTGTGAGTGGTAAATGAGGAGTTTCTCCTTCGGGTGTCCGCCTTGTGCATGCAGCAGGTTTCCCAGGAAATGCTCACTGGTATTTGTAAATGATCTGTTCTCCATCTGAGAGCTTTAAGTACTAGATGCAGCTGCTTATGGTTTACCCCATTTGTAAATAGTCTTAAATATGCATGATCATCTCTGACAGATTGCTTTACTTGCAGGATTTATGAGATTTCTGACTTCTCTGTTGTAAAATAATTTGCCATTGTGTTTCTTCCACCTTCTTTTCTGAATAGATAAGACAGAGGCACATTCTGAGAGCCAGAATTTTAGAACAGTTAGAAAATGTAAAATCAAGGAATGTCAGTAACTTCAGAACGTCAATGCATGTTTAGAATTCTAATCACTTACCTCACAGGAGTACTTTTGCCTCCCCTCTTTATTCAATATGCCATATGTCAGCAATTAGCAATGAGTCAAATTACAGCTGAGCACAGTTTTGCCCATGCATAGAAACCAGTTACTGGAGTAGGCAAGCACCAAACTTAATCCAGGGACTATTCATAAGTGCAATGCAAAGGGCAAATGGAAATTGGCTGTAAAATTATGGATGGTGAAATGTCAATGTTATAAATTATTTTAGTTTCAGTGCTCTGGGAGGCAAGAGAAAGTTTAGTAAATAATTCAGTTTTTGATATTTCTTTGGTTTTTTTTGACAAAAACCTGTAAGACTTTTTACTTTGAGACCAGAAAGGCACTAATCCCAATTGGGACCCCACAGTGCTGGTGACCTCATATAGATGTAAAGGAGGACAGGCCCATTTTGACCTGTATTGTACTGCATTCGAGGCATGATAAACTGCTTGCGGCATATAAAAGAGAGAGAGAAGATAACAGGAGCTGTTTCTAAAAGAAGCAATAGGTGCAGATTGCTGTACCCACATGAGAGCAGCTCAGACAAGAAGAATCTCCTGGACTCTGGCTGAGAGATGAGTCCCACCTCACTCCAGCTCACAGCTCTTTCACAATTCTAATTCTCCTGCAGATATTTTTAAGCATGTGTGTGTACACATATGATCATTTCTCCTGGATTGTTCAGAAGTGGAGAAATGAAGTGTCACAGTGGAAATGATACCTGAAGTATTTAAAGAAGCAGTGAAAACAATGAGCACCTGTCATAGCAATTCCTAGTACAAACCATATTTTATATAATTCTACAGTTACACAACATAGTTATTATTCTCTCTGTATTATTCCCTTGTATTATTCTTTATATTTATTATTAAAATCATTACAATGAAAATCTGACTCACAACCACTAAAAACAAGATTTGGATTTTTCTTGTCTCTCAAATGTTGTAAAATTGAGTTTTATAAGGAAAAAAAAAAAAAAAAGGGACAAGCCAAGATGAACTGTAAATACATTTCAAATTTATCTATGCTTGGCCCAGCTATAATATTTTGTAAAAGATTATGTTACAACTTCTCTTGTTATTTTGCCTTCAGGAACTTGAACCGATATGATATTTTCTAATCTGAACTTATTTCTAGGTCATCAGCTTCGTTTCTCAGATTGTTGACTATCACATTGATAGCATCATGTCCACCAAGTGTTATCTCAATCTTTCAAATTTTTTTAAGCCAGACTTTTGAAACATTTTATGCATTTTGTTCTGAATTATGTCTAACCTTCTATTTCCTAAATGTTTGATATCTCCTATGCTTAAATCCACACACACACAAAAATCAAATTAGAAAAAAATTAAAAAAAAAAAATAGTGTATTGTTCATGATTAGGAAGTATTCCATATGCAATTTTTCAAACTGATGTCCTCAATACTGTAGCGCTTGCAGGACTGTTCTCTGGCACAACTGAATCTCCCACAAGTATATTCCACTCTATTGATCCACATCTCTGTTGCAATCAGAGCCAATATACTGTCTTGCTGCATGTCTGAATATTTGCTGACATAAAATGAAAATTGATACATAATATTCCAAGACTCAGATTCCAGACAAGTAGGTAAGACAGAAAAAATTTGTATCACCTTAACATATTTTGTTATTATGTTGCTGCTATTTTCTAACCCACATGGAAGAAGAGCTTCTCAGAGGCTAGTGTCAGGATAACCTAACTTTTCAACAAAATTATTGTGTAGCCTTAGACAATTAACTTCCAAGCCTTCTCACTGCTGGCTTCCTGACTGTCTTAAAATCAGTCACATTCACAGAGCTCTTTTTTCAGCTGGGGAAACAGCATTTGTATCAGTGAAGTTAAAACTTTGTCAATTTATTTCTTCCCTTTTTGCTTTTTTTTTTTTTTTTATATTGGAAAGACCCTACTATCCAGGATGCTCATATGACTTGATACTTAAAGGAATAAACAGAAAAAAAGTCTAACAACTGCCTTGTGGTAAAAGATGCCAGCAGTTTGGGAATTATTTTATTTTCACCAAACATTATAATCTCAAATTTGACTGTAAGACCCTGTGCTCAATTCCTGTCAGGTTTTACATAAAGTAACTCAGGTTATTTGCAGAACATGGCCGTTATACCTCTTTAAAATGACTGCCTAGCATTTTTCTTCCAGGAATGTGTAGGAATTGTGAGGAAAACCAGATATGTAGGGGGAGCCATCAGTACCTAGATGACACAGAAGAGGAAATAGAGGAAATGGAAGTGTTCGATAAGAACTTCTTCCTAGCCAAAGACAGTATTTGATTCTTCAACAAAACTCATTCTAGCGAATAATCTGGGTTGGAGATATTTTGGAGATGGAATATCCATTACAGAGGCATTGCACAGAGGGACAGAGAGGCATGGGCAAGTGCTAGACTAGAATCGGTGAGAGTGAAAAAGAGGAAGGAAAATTATTAGAGGTCAGGGAAACCACAGCATTCAGTCTGCAGCTCAGAGAAGTTGGAGTCAGCAGAGAAAAGTCATGGGAGAATAAATAGTGGATAAGAAATGAAATAGTGGATAAGAATTGAGTGAGAAGCAGGCACACAGGATTTAAAACAAAATAAAATAAAACAAAACAAAGCACCTGGAAATAGATGAAGTAGGAAGTGATATGAAATGAATCACATGAGGTCATTTCTGTGTAATTATTTGCTTCAGAAGCAGTATCAAGCAAGAATTTGCTGACTTCTTTCTTCCTTCTTCCTTCTCTTTCTCAATTCCTATCCTGTCCCCGTCCTTTTCTTGGCCTACCAAGAACATCCCTACCATGCCATTCAATGACTATTTTGTCCCCAAAATGTTACAGCCTGAAGGAGGCAAGGGATAGTGGTGAGTGACTAAGAGAGTACTTGCAGAGAGCTGAACACCTCAGTGCTACAGCAGTAATCTTTATTTGAAAGTCATATTTTTCTATAAATCAAATAGATTTAAGGCAAAAAGTTGTTTTAATATGAGAAGTGCCAACAGTATTTTGATTCCTTCCTTTTCCGATTAAGAGCAAATTTGAAAACATTCTAAAATACAAAACGAGCTCTTTGTTGGTGAGAGAAGAGAAATTAAATCTCATCAAGGCACCTTAAGAGAAAATATTTCCTGCATTTCTCTTTCCCTTTGAGACTGAAGACCAGGCCATATCTTTTCACACTGGTGTTTTTGATGTAGGTAATTTGCCTCCTTGGGCATTTGAACAGCATCTGTTTAGGAAAAAAAAAAAAAACAGGCTGCCTCTCTGGGCAGCCAGTTCCAGTGCTCTGTCACCCTCACTGTCAAGAAATTTTTCCTTAAGTTCCTGTGGAACTTTTGGTGCTTCAGTTTGTGGCCGTTTCCTCTAGTCCTATCAGTGGCCACCACTGAGAAGAGGCCACCCCATCCTCCTCACTGCCTCCCTTGAGGAGAAGAGGCCGGCCCCATCCTCCTCACTGCCTCCCTTGAGGTACTTATAGACACTAAAATAAAAATAAAGAGCCATTTTGCTTAACTGTTTTCCTGAAATTCTCGAAGTTCAGGAAAGCAAAGTACAGAGTTCTGCACCAAGGAAGGAATCAGCCCATGCAGCAGTACAGGCTAGGAGTCAATATTCACTGCTCAACTGGAAATGGCCCTAAGAAACCTTCTCTGGATGACTGTCCGTTGGAGAGGTTGGACTAGACAACTTTAGGAGGTGCCTGACAGCCACAGCGATTGTATGGTTCTATAAATCTATGTTGTCTTTTCTTCTAATAAAATATAAAGATTTTTTTTCAGTAAACATTTATTTTCTTTGTATCTTGCTAAGTGCTTCAATTGTGTTTCAGAATGTTGTATTTTGTGTCTGAAGAATGCATTCTTCCATTTTGTATAAATAAGTGCCAGTTTCAATGATGGTGTATGAGTCTTCATTGGTGGGATGTATCACATTCTGTGGAATTGTTTTAAAAAATCAATTTCATTGAATTTAAAGGGGAAAAAAAATCCATTTAAGAGGAAGCTAATAATTTTTGCACAAAGTAGAACACCTGTACTCTATGGACTACTGGGTGTTCATTAGAGGGGTGGGGAGGGGTTCAGTGAAAAGCCAGCAAAGAGAAGACACAGAAATAAGGTATTAATGGTTGTTGCTAATCTGGTAAAGAAACTGTGACCTCTGCATAAAAAACTATAAAACTGTATGTTTGATTTGCCTTTCCTTTGGAGTTAGAAAAATACAGACACTTCTCAGACTATGATTTGTTTCTGTATGCTCTTCAGAATGAGTTGTGCTCTTCTTTCTTGTGGAGAATTTAGGTATTTTCTGCTGGTTTCTCTGCTTTTTTTTAAAAAAAATAAAAACTGTTCCCTCAACTGCAATTCTAAAAGGACCCAAGGTAGCTAATATATGACGAAGGTGCTTAAAATGACAATATGATGAGGTTTACAACATTTAAAAAAAAAAAAAAGTTAAAAAAGTTTAAGGTATGAACAGCTTCTATTTTTCAGATGAAGTTTTCAAGGTGCCTCTGTATGCTCAGAAGTAACTCAGTCTTGTCATGACTCACTGATTAATGCATATCTTGGAAATGTTAAGATCAATAAAATAAGCTTTTTTAGACTACATGTATCAGATTAGGCCACTCTAATAATAATGAGATGACCTTTATATATCTTAAAAATGTATTTATGGCAATCAACACTTAAATGCATTCTGGAGTGTGAGTCAGTATTTAGAACACTGTTTCTGAAAGCCACTAATGACCTTATCTTCTGTGAATTTGTTTTATGTATGTTGCAAGCCATTTATTGTATGAGTCTCTGTGAAATTCTGTGGCAACGACTTTCAAATTTGAATAGATTTAAATGTAAAAGGTAGTTCTTGTTTTAAAAAGGCATCCTGACAATTTTACAGGAAGAAAATTCCCTTCTTCGGGAATTCCCTTTAGGCGGGGGGGGTAGCCTCGGCTGCAGTGATCATGAGCTGGTTGAGTTTAGGATCCAACAAGGAGGGAGCAGGGCTGTAAGTAGCCTTGCAACCATGTACTTCAGGAGGGCCAACTTTGGCCTCTTCAGAGACCTCCTCAGGAGAATCCCATGTGCTAGGGCTCTAGAAGGAAGGTGGGCGCAAAAGAGCTGGTTAGTATCCAAGCAGCACTTCCTCCTTGTTCAGGATCAGTGCATCCCTATGAGTAAGAAGACAGGCAGGGGGGACAGGAGGCTTGCATAAGGAGTAAGAAGCAGCTGGCAAAACTCAAACAGAAAAACGCATTATACAGAAAGCGGAAAAAAGGACAGGCTCCTTAGGAGGAATATAGGAATGTTGCCAGGGAATGCAGGGATGCAGCAAGGAAGTCTAAGGCACAATTAGAATTAAATCTGGCAAAAGATGTTAGAAGTAACAAGAAGAGCTTTTTCAAATAGATCAATGGCAAGAGGAAGCCTAGGGAAAACATGGGTCTGCTGATGAACGGGGTAGGTGGCCTGGTTACGAAAGACAGAGAAAAAGAAGAGTTACTGAATGCCTTCTTTGCTTCAGTGTTTACCAAGGGCATCCCTCAGGAATCCCAGACCCTAGAAACAAGAGTAGAAGCCTGGAGAGAGGAAGACTTGCCCTGGGTAGAGGAAGACTGGGTTG